>JAOTOM010004649.1:0-372500 GCA_034440615.1 Ashinkailepas kermadecensis | reverse complement strand
ATGACTTCTGCCCTGCCAAGACCTACTGCATGTATACCTTCAGCAACTATAGCATATTGGGCGGGAGCATGGTGATCCAGTATCGGCCACCGCGAGGTGCATTCGTCGTGCCTGCCATCTAGTGTTAAGTATTGCACTCGACGTTTCGCCTCCTCCTACTGGTTGGCAGCCGGGGCCCTGACCGGAGTAACCGGATGCAAGTATTGACATTGGACGTAGCCGCCGAGCATAGGTCTACCCGCTGGAAACTCCGCTGTTTTAGCAACAGCGAATGCGCCTCGCCGCACATGCGTTGCTTCCAGGTAGCAGCCGAATGAAAGACGGCCATTGCTTAGCGATGCGTGGTACGCTTTTGTGGAGGATTGTTCCAAATTACTTGCGTTTTCTGTTAAATTTGATGAAAAAGTGACTGGGGAGCATGAAGCGCCTTGAAACCAGGTATCACAGCGCGTCATGTGGTGGCATTGGATATTCGAAGTTGGGCCAAGTGGAGGAATGAGGGAGCTAATGTCCCTTCAAAAGCATAGAAATCGAAAACGATTGGCTCTCCCACACAGGATGAACAGGAAGCGCTGATTAGGCACTGCCTAGCTCAGTGCCTGTTTAGGCGCCGGACTTAAGGATTAAGCATAGGCAGAATCCGGCCATCTGAAATATGTGCCGCCACCAAAGGACACCACTTGTCCAGCGCGGCGGCTGCAACACTGAGCAGCTCCATACCCTACATAAACCGGAGGCCACCACACCTGGCCTCTGCCCACTGATCTGTCTGCAGTACAACACGTGGCTGCCGATGTTGCGAATGTCATCGACGTTTCGAGTAAAGCACTGATGGCACATACATTGGTTCTCTCACATACATTGTTCTCACGCAATCATTGGTTCTCCCACGTACATTGGCTCTCCCACATGCATTGATTCCCCACATACATTGGTTCTCCCACATACATCGGCTATCCCCGTGCATTGGTTATCCCACATACATTGGTTCCCCCACATACTTTAGTTCTCCCACATACATTGAGCTCGAAGCACTGATGGCGCATATATTGGTTCTCCCACCTGCCGTGGGCGAAGCGTTCTCATGACACTTACATTTCTTCTCCCACATACATGAGAAGGAAGCACTGATGGAAAACAAATCGGTTCTCCCACCAAACATTGAGCGGGAAGCCCTGCTGGTGGTAAGATTTTCAACTTGGATAACAAATACTGTTTTGAAGCTTGAACATACTTTCCATATCATTCTGGTTGCCAGTGTGTGGGGGGGGGGGCACTAGAGGCAGTTTCCCCTGCCCGAGCCTTCAAACATTGTGGCTTTAGCCCAGGGACTTGTCGATTTTATTAGCATAAATTATGAGAAATCGTGGCAAAGAGTTTGATTCCTCCCCCCCCGCCCGTCCCATCAAATAGAATACGTGGTGATGGCACTGATGCATGCAACATCCGGGAGCGTCGCCAATTGGGGACTCGTCCCCCTAATTATCGCCGGAAAATTAACACTCGGCCAATGACTATGGCACTGCATAGAAATAATTCACCTACGATCCGTCTCGTTCTCTCCATCCTGGTGACATGGGGGGACTTGGCGACGCCAATGAAAATGACATGGGGATAATGTTGGAAAATACTTCAAATTGGCGTACCATTTGCCATAAACGCTCCTTGGGATTCACCACCTATGACAAGAAGAGCACCAAATTGTGATGTGTGTCTGGGCTATTGGCACATGTTTGACCCTCCTTTCATGATGAGCAGTGTATGCATGGACAGCTAGCTGTCCCCGTCCCTGTTCCGCCGTCGCTGTCTAAAAGGCTTCAAAACACCACCCACATATGCAAAAAGTAACGGTGTCAGTTAGAAGTGAAGTTCTCCCCACATATCTCAGTTTTTAGCTGGTATTTTACGTCCCATACCTACCCAGATTCAATCCCGTCCGAAAACTCAAGTCAGTGAGTGCGTCCCGCGTGTTGCTGTCTACGAGCTATCCAAGCCCCTTGGTGGCAGTACAACGAGGCTGTCGCTCCTTCCTATGGGATTTCCGCGGGGTTTCCACTCTGGTAGACCTACGCTGCGTGACGTAGCTTCGCATGAATATGCTCCGGTAGTTCCGGAATTCAAGACCGTTTTTAGTTGGTTTCTTTCTAGCGAACGTCATGGAGCTAATGTTAAAGCTCATGGAAGTTCCGGGCCTATCCTACAATATCCGGAGGCCATGATCTCTGGAATTTGGTAGCAGGCCACGCCCGCACAGCATTATTGGGTAGATTTAGCCGCTATGCGTGACGGGGCGCTAACGGGGCGGATAATGGCAGGAGAATGACAGCACCATTATTGACGGGGCGCTAACGGGGCGGATAATGGCAGGAGAATGACAGCACCATTATTGACGGGGCGCTAACGGGGCGGATAATGGCAGGAGAATGACAGCACCATTATTGACGGGGCGCTAACGGGGCGGATAATGGCTGGATAATGGCAGCACCATTATTGACGGGGCGCTAACGGGGCGGACAATAGCTGGAGAATGACAGCACCATTATTGACGGGGCGCTAACGGGGCGGACAATGGCTGGAGAATGGCAGCACCATTATTGACGGGGCGCTAACGGGGCGGACAACGGCTGGAGAATGACAGCACCATTATTGACGGGGCACTAACGGGGCGGACATCGGCTGGAGAATGACAGCACCATTATTGACGGGGCGCTAACGGGGCGGACAATGGCTGGAGAATGGCAGCACCATTATTGACGGGGCGCTAACGGGGCGGACAACGGCTGGAGAATGACAGCACCATTATTGACGGGGCGCTAACGGGGCGGACAACGGCTGGAGAATGACAGCACAATTACTTTGTGGCGATTGCCTTCCTATGTAGTGTGTTAAGTTTGCCATCAATTGAAAGTGCCTGAATGAACATATAGGAGAAATGGGGAAATATGAGTGCGTTAAACGGGAGTGCTTAACGCGCAGAAATGCGTCATAGGCGATTGCACGCGCTATGTGCATTTTGTGAGTTTTTACAAGCACACTTTTAACGTTCCAGCCTGTTAACGATGTAGAGAAGTGGAAGCACGCGATCGCAAATAATGTTGATAACACCTACACCCTCACTCATGCTTAGACACACATACATGCAGACATGCATACTGTTACGTAATTATGCATCTCATTGTGGGTGAACATTCGCCCACAAGCCAAACTTGTGCACTAACAAAGTAGGATAGCGGAATTGTGGAGTGCACTCGATGCCATTATTGTTATCGATAGCAACAACATATCGATAACTCCCTCCCCCAATCGATAGCGTTCTTTGTAATTTTGCAGCATCACACTCCCTGCAAGCTCATACGTCATGGCCAAACACATAGTGTGCGCCCACGATATTTCAGTAATTACACCCTCGCACACAGCCACACAAGCACGCACGTGCAGAACATATGTGCACAAGGTCGGCGATGGAATAGACAGCAACCAAAGGTGCATTTAGCGCAACACCAAACGAATAATATTCGGCAAGCTTCTCGCGCCGAAAGCGTTCGTCATGTCATGCCATTTTTGGGTGTTGCCCCCCCCCCCACACCTAACAAAAAATACACTTCATCAGCAAGACATTTTTATGTTGCCCCAACACCAAACGAATAATATTCGGCAAGCTTCTCGCGCCGAAAGCGTTCGTCATCCCATTACATTTTTGGGGTGTTGCCCCCCCCCGCTGAAGAAAATCCTGGCTGCACTCCTGCCAACAATACATATTTTATCTCCTCAAATGTCTGTTTTTATATCCAAGCTGTCTATCAACCAGTAACCCGCTGCAACGAAGCTTTATGACACTATATTATATTATTATGACGTTTTATGACACGTGATGACACGTAGCTCGCATGCTTAATGACACCACGACGTGATGACACGTAGCCCCCGTGCTTTACGACACCACGATGTGATGACACGTAGTTCACATGCTTTACGACACCACTACGTGATGACACGTAGCTCACACGCTTTACGACACCACTGCGTGACGACATGTAGCTCGCATGCTTTACGACACCGTACGATTGTTGCCTGTGCCTAAATGCGTTCATGAGCATATTTTAGCAGGACTCATTTGGAAGTTTCCATATATGTAAAGCATTTCATATGTGGTACACAGTGGACGTGACAGCTGGGTTCATTTGACACCATTTTCATTAATTAAGCATTCACGATTGATTTATGGACGGGCTGTCACCTTCCATTGAAGGACATTGACGCCAGATGCACTTTAAGTCGATTGTCCCGACTAGAAAGGTCATTAATTAACAAAATTAACACACACACACACACACACACACACACACACACCTATAGGCGCTGTTCCATTCATGCAGAACTCAACGAAGAATGATAATTTTAGTGCCGGGAATCCCAAACAAGGCTATGTTGGATTTTACAACATCAAGGTTCCGCAAAGCAGTGGGTGGGCGCATTTGTGAATACGGTGTAATTGGGCCATATTCCCCTACGTATAGCTGAAGTTTCACCTCAGCAAAGCATTGTGAGTAAATAGAACGTGCAATACTCAGATGATGGAAAACAAAAACCGTATTTTTGGCAGATCGCGGAACACAATGGTGGAGAAGCTGATGATAACCGCAGAGCCGAGCATGGGAGAACTACCGCCGCAGAAAAGTGGAACTTGGCAGCTTTGGAGTGGGGGTGGGTGAGAGGAAGGACAAGACGCAAAAAACTGTCACTCAAATCTTGACTTATCAATCACACGCCTCATGCTAAGTAAGTTGCAGAGTTAGGTGCTGCGGGCACTGCAAATGCGGCAACATACTTTGTTCTGTGGTGACAACCTTCTGTCCAAAAAGTAGGCAGGCAGGTAGATACTATTCATAGCGATTCCGATCTCTCTGCAGACAGTCGAGTTCCTCAGACTTGTGCACAACTCACCTGGTATTCACTGATTCTAGCATGAGGTACTGACGGCCGGCCGCACCCATTCATGTTGAATTCATCAGCTTCAACATTCCTGGCATCTCCAGGTAACCGATTTGGAGCTCGCCCAGCTGCAATGGATTCGCCTGCATTATTTTGCATGATTACCTGCTTAGTAGCACCAAGCTAAACATCATCTCCTCTGCCAGCGTAAGAGTATGTAAATTGCGTCATAAACTTCGGCGCAAGTTTTATTTAAATTGTACCGAGTGGCTACCCGATAAATCGGACAGAAAGGAAGCTATAAAAGTAGCATTTGTTTGTGCAGGAAGAACGTCATTTGTGTTCCAAAGAAATCCACAGTTCTTTCAAAGTCTGCGGATCTTACGGCCCCTATCGGATAGCTGTAGCCTCCTCAATCCCTTTCCAGCATACGCTGTTGCATATGTCTAATGTTTAAAGGAGCTGTCCCAGTTGCATAGTCGAATTTGAGCCGTACACGTGAAACTATAGAAGTTGCGGCATGCTTGTTTTTGCCTGTGAGGTGACTGTGGACTACTCGGCTTGTATGCCATTTTGTTTGCCATTTGTCTCTTCTGCATTGGTTATCGTGTACCTTCCGGTTTACACCTCATATCCACTGGTGTACAGCACGGTGTGACTGACCGGTTTACACCCCATATCCACTGGTGTACATCAGGGTACGGCTGACCGGTTTATACCTTATGTTCAATGGTGTGCAGTGCCAGTGCCAGTGCCATGCTTGTCTCCAAGCGATAGGATGGCCTTCGGCAGGTATCAGTACTCAGTACTGATCACTACTCAGTACTCAGTACTCGGCTGATGTCCCCAGCTTAGTACCATTGTCAGACCCAAACGTCCTCCGGTATACCGTATGTACCTACGACGTGCTTAGTATACCGTAGGCTCCTAGCACCTGGCTAAGAACTGGGCATGGTGTTTTCTCTGGAGCAAAATAATCGAAAAGCACCAAGGAAGGAAACATTGGCAAGTTTTTGCCTGTCTCGTGGGTGCCAAATGTAGCGCCGCAGGAGCTCCGTCGGTGGGGCGTTTGACTCTTGCGCGCAAGGCCGTGGGCTCGATTCCCAAAATCGGCGTAATTGCCGGGTCCACCCGCGACCAACCGGCGTGACAGGTTGGCGATGCAGTCGACTGCGTCGTAAAAGAGCATTCTTCAAGCAGTGCGTAAAAGGTTCTTCTAGCAGTGCAGGTGCGGAAGCTGTGTCACACGCAATCGCTCTCGCAACACCAACTTACTGGAAATTTCACTTGCTTAGCCGAAAATGTAGCAACAGCTTTTCCCTTTGGCAAGATCAGCTCCACGATTTCCAACAGCCGCTCAGCTGGTGCTGTTCCACGCACCGGCAAAGGCACGGACGATCGGTTAATACGACCGTCAGGTTATTGCACCGTTAGACCAAATACGAGTAGAGTGTTCGAGCTACTCGAGAAGGTCCCACAGGGCCGCGCGTGATGTGCCTACAGCAAGCACAACCTACTTCACCGCTTGGCACACATCTTAGAGGCGGACCCTGACGTCGATAGCCACTCAAACCACAAGTATATCTGATGCAATTTCCTCGGAGCGTCATCGACTGCACTCCCTAGATTATCCATGCACATCGGGAATAGTGCTGGCCATCGCCGTGTCGTCATGTCTACTATCTAGCGATGGCGACTGGAAGCTGGAACGGTCCCTCTAGGCCTCACACTGCCAGTTTAATGGCACATGCCTAATTCGCAGGCACAATCAGTGCTGGGTGAATGGCTATTGCTGTTTGATATACAGGGCGCGTATATATAGTGAGCATTTGTGCTGTGCTCTACAAACTGGCATACCCCATCGAGGGCGCGGACGCTTGCGTGCATTTGTTCATGTTGGAGATGAGAAGCGAGCAGGTGCAATGGACATCACGGTGCGCGCGCACGACGAAGCAAAGGCTGCAAATGGAAATGAATGGCGAACGTGACCTGCCTTCACGCCGAGTCCGGCCCAGAAAAGGAGCCGCGTGCGGGGCGCCACGTCTGGCGCACGCCACTCCACCCCGCACCATGAGCAGCGAGCGTCCCACGTCTGAATGGAACGCCAACTGGCACGCTTCAACGACGCCGTAGGAGTGCGCCACGCCCTTCCTCCGCACCCCCGCGCCCCCGTCTGCCGGCGACGGACCGGTAAGCGCACCACTCAGATGCCGTCGCTGCCCGCGCCCGTCCCGGGAGGGGCGGCGCACACGATGCCGTCAGGGGCGTCGCCAAATCGGCGTCAAAGGTGTCATGTTCTCGCGATGTTCGCGGGTCGTCCGGCTTGTTATCCAGCGAGCACATC
This sequence comes from Ashinkailepas kermadecensis, assembly GCA_034440615.1. Classification (NCBI taxonomy): domain Eukaryota; kingdom Metazoa; phylum Arthropoda; class Thecostraca; family Neolepadidae; genus Ashinkailepas; species Ashinkailepas kermadecensis. The sequence goes on along the minus strand of JAOTOM010004649.1, from coordinate 365,224 downwards.
GGTGTGAAGTGGGACGAGTGCGAGTCACGCGAGTAATGCCTGATGCGTCCAGTCAGAAGGGCGGACAATGCGAGCGTGAGTAGGTGTGTCTGTGGGGGAGGGGAGGGAAGATTGACCTCTCCAGGTTCGCCATTTTCAGGGAACAGGTGTAATGTTGCACGAGCGAGCATTGCCGAGGATCTGTCTCCGCACCTGCCCACCTCCCGAACACCGCGTGCATGCAATGGCTGTGTGTGGCGCTCCACTCCTTCCCTCAGGTTTCTCGAAGCCCATCTCAGAGACGCCATACGACTGCATCTGAACACACGCGGGGCGTGGCCAGTACAGCCGCCAGGTCATCCAGTGCACTATAACAGCCGCAACACGGCACCGACTGTTTTGTCTAATTGGACGGCGGAGTGCTTAGGCGGTGATTTCTTAACGATCCACCGCGTCAGTTGCATATAAATCGCTGTTCCGTGTGGTGGATGTTTGATTCCGAGCAGTTGCGCGGTTGGAAGACGTCTCGTGCGGCCGTGTTGTGCCGGGTCTAAAAGGCCGCAGAGTGGCTTATTGCGCCGCGGCTCGCGATTGCCACGCCTTAATGGCCGCCTCGAACGTGAGCAGTGGGAGTGGAGCCGGCTGGCTGCCAGAGCCAGAGTTCCGAGCCAGGCCGGCCGGCTGTCGAGAGCCAGAGTGACAAGGAGTGGGACCGGCTGGTTGTTAGAGCCAGAGGTCTGAGGAGTGGGACCGGCTGGCTGCCATAGCCAGAGTTCCGAGCCAAGCCGGCTGGTTGTCGAGAGCCAGAGTGACAAGGAGTGGGACCGGCTGGTTGTTAGAGCCAGAGGTCCAAGGCTGCCACTGGTGGGGTGGGAGCTGTGGATGGCTCCGCCTGCGAGGTGACCACCCCGCATAGTTGTACGTCAGGCCATGGAGCCGGCTCGGCAGTGTGACGAGTTGTTGACCTGCTGACCCCGGGAGTCAAACCAGCCACGGAGGAACCCAATATGCCTGGCGCCGCTTTGTTGATTCCGCTTCCCAGCACAACACATGCGCATAGTTGAGTAGATAATAGTTGAATAGCTGAAGCATCAATTCGATTGTGTTTACAAATAAAGTGACTCGTGAAATAGAGATGTCGGTGTTTTAGCGGTGAGGAAACGTGAATAATTTCAGCATCACCCGCCGTTTTCGACAGCGCCCCAGGTTCAGGCAATTCCGCGCGTCAAAATGCAACGAGGATATCAGTGGCAATTATACGTGCATCTACAAGTGACGTTGTCATCTGGCAGGATTGCTATCAGATGGTTTTAACACTTGGACTTCAACAAAGACTTCCGGCCCGCAATAACCAGAGTACGGAGAAAGCCTTGTCCGGCGGCTGTCTCACGCGCACGCCCGGCGCGAGCCAGAGGTCATGAGAGCTCAGTCGGTAGGTCGTTGGACTCTTGATCGCGAGATCGTGGGTTTCAGTTCCACAACCGGTGGTATTACCGAGTCCACCCGGGAAAAATCAGCATAAGAACTTTGCGACGATATATGGCCCCGGTAGCGGACAAAACGTTGGTATGGCTATCGTCCGTATGTCAATTATTCGTAGGATAAAGTTTGCCTGCCTACAATTCGCCATGGGTAACGTACGCATCGGATGAAGTGCGTAAGCATAGAAGCTCGTATGGGATTAGGTTCGTAAGAGATGAGGTTCGTATGGTCAAATGTCCGCATGTGCAAAATATCGTATGGAAAAAGTTCGTACATAAAAAAAAGGTTGCATGGATAAAGATCACATGAAGAAGAAAAAATGTGTAGTGAGGTTAGGCTAGGCTAGGCTAGGCTAGGGTAGGTTAGTTTGCATACAAGCCATTTGCTAGGCTAGGTTGGCTACATCCAACGCTAGGTTAGGTTGTTTGGTTGCATGCAAGCCATTTGCATACAAATTTTTGTGCATGCGTACTTATTCCTTCACGAGTCCTTGCATGTAAGTTTTTGCATGCGAAATTTTGCATCCAAATGTTTGCATGCGATCTTGCGAACAGGAGCTTTCTCCGAACCTGTCCAACGGCACCACAGCGTCACCAGCGTCACCGGCATCACCAGCGTCACCGGCATCACCAGCGTCACCAGCGGCGTCACCAGCGTCACCGGGAGTTTCGCACCGACGCCGACGAGCCGCAATGTTGGCCTTGGTCGTCGCCATGGTCCTGGCGGCCGCCGCCAGCCGCAGCCCGGGACCGCTCCGCGACTCGTCCCAGGGCGGGTGCCACCTGCCGTCGACGGTGCGAATGCAGTGGGCGGCGCTAACAGACGACTGCAGCTGAGCCCACGCGGCGTCGCATCCGTCGACCGTGCGCAACGACGCCGTCAGTGTGTGCGTCTCCTCACTGCAGCAGGGCCGCGCCGCTTGGCCAGGCACGAGTCGAGTGCTCGAGTGCTTCTTATGCTCAGTGACTGCGATAGTCACCAGCGCCAAACTCCCTAAAAATATATCCTACATGTTCACACGCAGTTCGTTTTTCTAGTCACCTGCATTAAAACATTTCAAATACAACCGTTGGCTGAGGGATAAGGCGGCACGCAGTTTGTATGCCGCCATACCACCTCAGCTCTTTTCTTACAATTCCCCAGGCATTTACCACCGATATACAAAATGCTTCAGCCACAGTGGGGAGGTTGAGTCCTTTTCTGCTTCTAGTAAAGTATGAGGAAGTTCTTTCACTCTTTGCACCAGGTCAGGAGGACTGGAGGTCACGCACCAGTGAAACGCCTGGACCGCACCTGGACCGGAGTCCATTTAGAACCGCTCACCATTCGTTTAAAGGCGTTGCAGCGTGGTATTCTTCGTGGTGATATGTTGAGGTGTGCGCGAAACTTTCTCTAAACTTAAAAAAAAGACGTTTTTTATTGTTGCATCACACTTCAAAATGACCCAGGCCGCCTGCTCCTTTGTAAAGGGTTATTTTTGCGATGGCAACGTGGAAGATATGCTGCCATGTTGAACTCTCATGAACCAATGGCTCCAAATACAGGTTATATTTTACTCAATAAGAATATACCCAACAATCTCCAACATACCTTGCAATTTGCACGTGCATGCTCATATATTTGGACTTTAAATAAGGCGTCAAAACACAGTTTCAGTGACAAACCCTGTAGAGCAGGGTGAACAACAAGGGAAAAGTTCAAATCTTACTTGAGGGAAATTCAGATTAGACATGTCCCCCAAAAGCAAAGGCGCAAAAGAAGAGTAGGAAAGCCAGCATGGCTTACACCAGATTTGATGAAAGCAATTAAGGCTAAGAAGGATGCATTTAGAGTATTTAAGGATGCTTCAAATATCGTAAATGTTAGGTTGTATCAAAAAGCTGGAGATGCTGTGAAGCAGAAAACCAGAGCAGCAAAGCGAGCAAAAGAATTGGATTTGGCTAGAAACTGTAATGGGGACAGAAAAAGTTCTTTAGTTTCTACAAGCTAAGCAAAGTTTCAAGCACAATTGGTCCACTGGAAGTAAATGGTATTAGGTTGAGTGAGGATGGTGAAATGGTTGAGGAGCTGAGCAAGCAGTTTAAATCAGTGTTTACATTGGAAGATGTGACTAATCTGCCAACCGTACACAGTTCAGTGACGAGTGATCAGATAAATGATGTTGGTTTCATTGATAGTGATGTTGTTTTCAATTATATCAGGAAAATAAACCCAAACAAGGCAGCAGGACCTGATGGAATTTATGCTAGGGTATTGCGAGAAGCTGAAAAGGAACTGGCAATTCCACTTAGTATAATATTTTGTAGATCAGTTTCACAAAATGAAATTCCAACAGATTAGAAAAGGGCAAATGTAGTTCCTATTTTCAAGAAAGGATAAAGAGGGAAAGTTGAAAACCATAGGCCAGTAAGCCTCACATCCCTAGTCTGCAAGGTACTCGAGTAAATTATCGAGGATAGAATAGTTAGTTTTCTGGAAGGAAACAGATTGATTCAAGATACTCAACATGGGTTTAGAAAAGGGCGATCGTGTCTCACAAACCTCTTGGACATTTTGAATTTTGCTACAGAACAATTTGATCAGGGAAATCAGGTTGATGTAGCATATCTTGGCTTTAGTAAGGCCTTTGACAAGGTACCCCATAAACGGTTAATGATGCAGCTTCAGGTCCATGGTATTGCAGGTAGCATCCTAAAATGGATAGAGTTGTGGCTTTCAGATAGACAGCAGAGAGTGATACTAAATGGTACAAAGTCATCATGGCAAAATGTTCTCAGTGGAGTCCCCCAGGGGTCAGTACTGGGGCCACTATTGTTCATCATATTTGTAAATAACATTGAATGTGGCCTAAGCAGTAAGGTTTTGAAATTTGCGGCTGATTTGAAGGTCTTTAGGGCAATAACAGGGCACAATGAGCAGGTCTTGCTGCAGAAAGACTTAGACGAGCTTGTGAAGTGGTCCGAAAGATTGCAAATGAAATTTAATTTTGATAAGTGCAAAGTCATGCATGTACGTAGGCAGCATATGAAGGCTCCATATTTGATGGGTGGCCAAGTATTATCTGTGATTCAGCAGCAGAAGGACTTAGGTGTTATTTTGAACACAAAATTGGGGGCATCAGAATAGACCAAAGAAGCCAGGAAGAAGGCACTAAGAATGCTTGGGGCAATACATAGGAATGTATCATACAAAAGTGAGGAGGTCATCAGGAAGCTTTACTGTGCATATGTCAGGCCACATTTGGAATACTGTGTTCAAGCTTGGTCCCCTAGTTATGAGACAGATTGTTGGCTTTTAGAGAGAGAGAGTACAAAAGAGGGCAACACAAATGGTTAATGGTATAGGCAACCTGGCATATGAGGAAAGATTGAAGAAGTTGAATATGTTTTCACTTAGATATAGAAGGCTGAGAGGAGACCTCATCGAGGTTTTTAAATTTGTTCATGGTCAGGAACAGGGATATCTCAGGGAAATGTTTGAATTTAACAGAAATGATGCAATGAGAGGTCATCAATTCAAAATTAAAGTTAATCACAGAAGGATAAGGTTAAGACAGTCTGTCTTCACCAACAGGGTAGTAGAACACTGGAACCAGCTGCCAGGAACCATTGTCAGTAGCAACACACTGAACATCTTTAAAAACAGCATAAACAATCATTATAAGAATAGGGGGCTTGTCTTTCTGTATTCCAGAGAGGGTTGATCGACGGATTTGGTGGGCAACTGGTTCAGTGTCCAGAGTGTAACCAAGAAGGGTCCTTGTGGCTCATAGTTGCACTGATCTTTTATGTCTTTATGTCTAACATCGACACTGGACATGAGGTAGCTTTTCAGAGCTGCACGCTGCGTATTCGAGAGCTTGCGGCGAATCGAGCGAACTCCTCATGGTATTGTCCACTGATACTGATCTGAAAATATGTTCCGGTTGGTTCGCCTTGGCCAAGCTCGAAACAGGTCCTATAAGTAGTCACCAGCCGTGATGGTCATGATCGGCTTTAAAACCGCCTGTGTATGCTAATATTAGCACTCCCAGCAAAACGGTAAAATATATCAGTCATCCCAAGGTGCCATTTGCTATTAGGTCCGTGATCATAGAGTTTATCGTCACCGGTCCAATGCATTTTCTATGCCACCGCGCGTCTCTCCACGATGCAAAGGTACACACAGCACAAATGTCAGTCAATGTCATGCGAGTGTACCACACTAGTACAGGAGACACACGTCCCAACCCTGGGCGGGTGTGACGCCTGGTGTACCACACCAGTACAGGAGACACACGTCCCAACCCTGGGCGGGTGTGACGCCTGGTGTACCACACTAGTACAGGAGACACACGTCCCAACCCTGGGCGGGTGTGACGCCTGGTGTACCACACCAGTACACGAGACACATGTCCCAACCCTAGGCGGGTGTGACGCCTGGTGTACCACACCAGTACAGGAGACACACGTCCCAACCCTGGGCGGGTGTGACGCCTGGTGTACCACACCAGTACAGGAGACACACGTCCCAACCCTAGGCGGGTGTGACGCCTGGTGTACCACACCAGTACACGAGACACATGTCCCAACCCTAGGCGGGTGTGACGCCTGGTGTACCACACCAGTACAGGAGACACACGTCCCAACCCTGGGCGGGTGTGACGCCTGGTGTACCACACTAGTACAGGAGACACACGTCCCAACCCTGGGCGGGTGTGACGTCTGGTGTACCACACCAGTACAGGAGGCACACGTCCCAACCCTGGGCGGGTGTGACGTCTGGTGTACCACACTAGTACAGGAGGCACACGTCCCAACCCTGGGCGGGTGTGACGCCTGGTGTACCACACCAGTACAGGAGACACACGTCCCAACCCTGGGCGGGTGTGACGTCTGGTGTACCACACCAGTACAGGAGACACACGTCCCAACCCTGGGCGGGTGTGACGCCTGGTGTACCACACTAGTACAGGAGACACACGTCCCAACCCTGGGCGGGTGTAACGTCTGTTGTACCACACTAGTACAGGAGACACACGTCCCAACCCTGGGCGGGTGTGACGTCTGGTGTACCACACTAGTACAGGAGACACACGTCCCAACCCTGGGCGGGTGTGACGCCTGGTGTACCACACCAGTACAGGAGACACACGTCCCAACCCTGGGCGGGTGTGACGCCTGGTGTACCACACCAGTACAGGAGACACACGTCCCAACCCTGGGCGGGTGTGACGTCTGGTGTACCACACCAGTACAGGAGACACGTCCCAACCCTGGGCGGGTGTAACGTCTGGTGTACCACACCAGTACAGGAGACACACGTCCCAACCCTGGGCGGGTGTGACGCCTGGTTCACCACACCAGTACAGAGCACACGTCCTATCGTTCAGTGTGCGTCACGTGTGGACGCAGTCAATACAAAAGGTGGCGTTGGCATTCGCAGTGCACACGTGCGCCGATTTTGCCTTCCCGAAGCTGCGGCGCGCTGACATCATCTAACACTGGGTGAGGTGACACGTGTCGATCGCTGTGTCCACGAACGTGCGGTCGATTTTTGGCACAGAAATAGTTCAACAGTCTGGAGCACTGGGAATATGAGCAGAAACTGAGAAAGGTATTGTGTGATCACAAGTGGTCAACTACTCGGTCTACGTGACAGAGCAGAGTGACAAACTGCTTCATGGCCAGAGAGCTTCCAGGTCCAAATACTCGTCCGGTTAAACAGAACAGAGTGACAAACTGCTCTATGGCCGGACAGCTATCAGGTGTGGAAAATGACGGCGACGGGGCAACGTCAGCAAACCAGTTTGCTAAGGGAAGGAACGGATTGAAAAAGAAACACACACCGTGCTTAGGGTAAGTCACGCGTTCTCTCGACTACCTGAAATTGCACCATGAATATAATTCCTCTGACAGCCGTCCTAGCCTATGGCATTTAGGTGTCAAAAGCACCTAACATCCAACTGTCCGCCAAAATTTCTTCCGGCGTCGTGTGCCCGAGACCTTAAGATCTTCCGACCACTCTCTAGCATATTGAATATCCGGAGTCACGTTGGGAGGCTCGAATGCAGCCAGCACCGAAGCCATTAGGGTGCAGCTGCCATGTTTGAAGTGAGATCAGCCACAAATGTCAAATGAGTGACCTTTGTGACCTTTGTGAATTCAGGCACCTCGTGAAATAGCACCAATGGTTGTCGGTCGAACCAGATGTGGCCGGCCAAAATTCCACAAAATTGACAGCTTGCTACGCTGATGATGATTGGTTCCTGATGACCTTAATCGGTAAGTTGACTTATGTCATGACAGTTCCCGTGAATCTTGACCCACCCTAAAAACGTCTTCCTGGGCCTCCTGTCCATGGACTCCGTCACGGTACAGTAGTTGAAGAGGATGTTACTGTCTTTGGTCTATTCTTTCCATTGAAGACAACATGTGTGCGTGGTGTGGAATTTAGCATGATGTTGCTAGCCTGACAAAATTGAAAGATTCCGAATGTATTCATATGGAAAACAATGCCAAATGCGAGAATAATACCGTGAACGTTGACTTTACCGACATAAAAGCTCCCTAACCGTCAAAAAGTTTTCACGACTCTTCGCCAAGGTATCACCAGACCCCCCCCCCCACCCCACCACACACACTTCAGCAATGATCCCGCGTCAATGCCTGTTTATTTGTCCATTGATGTAGCTGTAGGTACTGGGCTAGATGTTTGAAATGGCTTGAAAGTATATGTAATTGTATGGATAAAACAGAGGCAATGCTACATGCAAGATCGCCAGGTAACCAAAATGAGTGTATCTTTCTCCAGCCAAGTTATCTACCTAATGCCAGGGAACGAAATAGGACATTGATAGACAAGGTCATGGTGTGGACCAGTAGACTACCTGAGCGATGTTTACCTTCCATGGTAAAATGTCATGGTGATGGCGGATATCTGGCTCAAACATCCAATGGTAGCCAATTAACCATGTACTTCACGATGCCGTTCGCCTAAATCAAGCATCGCCTGGACTGTACTTCAAATATGTGCGTGAACCTTCTAAGTGTACCCACGCCTGACCATTAAAAACTGCACATACGTCACACGTTTCCACCGCGTGCGCAAACAGCTCTGCAGCAAGACGGAAATCCGGCAACGTCCACGGACCGAAGACAGAAAACACCAAATGGCACTCGCCTGGTGATTCGATAAAGATCAGCGGAATGTTGATCAGCACTGGTGCACGCCCGGCTCCGACGTGCACAACATCCGCCTACTCGCACCACGTCTCTCGCCTACTCGCTGTCGCGCCGCCACAGGAGGGATGCGCAGCGTCGGACCGATAAGTGTGGTCAGAGTGTGACGTGGCGTGGTCCGACCACACGGTCAGAGTGTGACGTGGCGCGGTCTGACCACACGGTCAGGGTGTGACGTGTTCCAACCACACGGTCAGAGTGTGACGTGGTGTGGTCCGACCACACGGTCAGAGTGTGACGTGGCGCGGTCTGACCACACGGTCAGACTGTGACGTGGTGTGGTCCGACCACACGGTCAGGGTGTGACGTGGCGTGGTCCGACCACGCGGTCAGGGTGTGACGTGGTGTGGTCCGACCACACGGTCAGGGTGTGACGTGTTCCAACCACACGGTCAGAGAGTGACGTGGCGCGGTCTGACCACGCGGTCAGAGTGTGACGTGGTGTGGTCCGACCACACGGTCAGAGAGTGACGTGGTGTGGTCCGACCACACGGTCAGACTGTGACGTGGCGCGGTCCGACCACACGGTCAGTGTGACGTGGCACGATCCGACCACATGGTCAGAGTGTGACGTGGTGCGGTCCGACCACACGGTCAGAGTGTGACGTGGCGTGGTCCGACCACACGGTCAGAGTGTGACGTGGCGTGGTCTTACCACACGGTCAGGGTGTGACGTGGCGTGGTCCGACCACACGGTCAGGGTGTGACGTGGTGCGGTCCGACCACACGGTCAGGGTGTGACGTGGTGCGGTCCGACCACACGGTCAGGGTGTGACGTGTTCCAACCACACGGTCAGAGTGTGACGTGGCGTGGTCTGATCACACGGTCAGAGAGTGACGTGGCGTGGTCCGACCACACGGTCAGACTGTGACGTGGTGTGGTACGACCACACGATCAGGGTGTGACGTGTTCCAACCACACGGTCAGAGTGTGACGTGGCGCGGTCCGACCACACGGTCAGAGTGTGACGTGGGGTGGTCCGACCACACGGTCAGAGTGACGTGGCGTGGTCCGACCACACGGTCAGAGTGTGACGTGGTGCGGTCCGACCACACGGTCAGGGTGTGACGTGTTCCAACCACACGGTCAGAGTGTGACGTGGCGTGGTCTGATCACACGGTCAGAGAGTGACGTGGCGTGGTCCGACCACACGGTCAGACTGTGACGTGGTGTGGTACGACCACACGATCAGGGTGTGACGTGTTCCAACCACACGGTCAGAGTGTGACGTGGCGCGGTCCGACCACACGGTCAGAGTGTGACGTGGGGTGGTCCGACCACACGGTCAGAGTGACGTGGCGTGGTCCAACCACACGGTCAGACTGTGACGTGGTGTGGTCCGACCACACGGTCAGGGTGTGACGTGGCGCGGTCCGACCACACGGTCAGAGTGTGACGTGGTGTGGTCCGACTACACGGTCAGAGTGTGACGTGGCGTGGTCCAACCACACGGTCAGAGTGACGTGGCGTGGTCCGACCACACAGTCAGAGTGACGTGGCGTGGTCCGACCACACGGTCAGAGTGTGACGTGGTGTGGTCCGACCACACGGTCAGACTGACGTGGTGTGGTCCGACCACACGGTCAGAGTGTGACGTGGCGTGGTCCAACCACACGGTCAGACTGTGACGTGGCGCGGTCCGACCACACGGTCAGAGTGTGACGTGGTGTGGTCCGACCACACGGTCAGACTGACGTGGTGTGGTCCGACCACACGGTCAGAGTGTGACGTGTTCCAACCACACGGTCAGAGTGTGACGTGGCGTGGTCCGACCACACGGTCAGACTGTGACGTGGCGCGGTCCAACCACACGGTCAGAGTGTGACGTGGCGTGGTCCGACCACACGGTCAGACTGTGACGTGGCACGATCCGACCACATGGTCAGAGTGTGACGTGGTGCGGTCCGACCACACGGTCAGGATGTGACGTGTTCCAACCACACGGTCAGGATGTGACGTGGCGTGGTCTGACCACACGGTCAGAGTGGTGTGACGTGGAGCGGTCCTACCACACGAACGGAGCGCGGTGCGCGCGACGACTGCACGCGGTCGCACGCGCTCGCTGGAAAGCCCGTCCATCACAACATCCGGCAGGCGCCCGGACACCGGAAGAGCCGCCAGATCCACACCGATGCTTCTGCTCTCGTCGTCGGTGACGTCACGTGTCGCCGAGATCGGGACGCCGGCGCCGGCGTCGCCGCAGTCGACCGAGCCGCCCATCGCGATGACCTGTGTTTGTTCTTGTTTGCGATTCGGTGCCGTCTCTGCGACCGTTAGCACGACCTCGGACCGAGCGCGCGGCGACCGGCAGCGGCACAGAATCTGCAACAATTCGGTCACGTCGGGCCGCGCTTCCGCCGCCACGCGAAAGCAGCTCACGTCACCCAGCCGCCGTGTGGCTACTGCGGCGTCCGTGTCATGAGGTCGGGTCCGCCTTCGCGCCGCTCGTCCCCAGACCACCCACAATCAGCCGCGTGGAGCGAAGACTCGGGTCAGGCGTGACCTCGTCTCCACGCTGCAAGGTCTGCGCTCAGGTCTGGCTCACACCCACGCTCAGGTCTGGCTGACACCCACGCCGTGCGGTGTGCGGCGGGGCAGAGCCAGCACCGCCGGGTGGGTCTGGGAGCAGGTGTGTGCGCCGCCGCCTCCGCGCCGTGTGCCGGCGGCAGAGCCGGGCCGTGCCGGGCCGGGCCGGCCTCTGGGCGCGCCGTGGCGCGCGCCGTGTGTCCGCCCGCCAGAGCGCGCCACGCCGTCCACCGTGCCGCACCACCGGGCCGGAGACCAGCCGGAGACCAGCCGGAGGCCAGCCGGAGACCAGCCGGAGACCAGCCGGAGACCAGCCGGAGACCAGCCAGCGCGCGTGCCGACATCCTCAGCACGGCTGCCGGACTGCTGCCGGTGTCCGCCGCGCACCTCACCTGCGACACGCCTGCGACACACCTGCGACACACCTGCGACATGGTGAGTGGACAAGTCCTGGTGGTCACCTGCCGGACTGACTGTCGGAAGCTGTAGGTTAGACATCTGAGCTACTGAGAGGCTGTGTATCAGATATCTCGCCGTCGGAAGCCATAGGTCAGACATCTGAGCTATTGAGAGGTTGTGTGTCAGATATCTAAGCTACTGGGTGGCTGTGTGTCAGATATCTGGCCGTCGGAAGCCATAGGTCAGACATCTGAGCTACTGAGAGGTTGTGTGTCAGACATCATCTAAGCTACTGAGAGGCTATTGTCAGACATCTAAGCTATTGAGAGGCTGTGTGTCAGATATCTGACTGTCGGAAGCTGTAGGTCAAACATCGGAGAACTATGTCACTAGTTCTGCATGTGTAGACATTTGAGCCGAACCCGTCAGGGCGCCCACGGGAATATATAATATGACGCAACGGAAACCGGTGCAACACCTTTGTGAGAGCAACATTTGTATTTCGCGACGCTGACAAGACAAATCGCGCCCTTATCTGCGCTAGCGGCAGGGACACAGTACCGTGTAGGTACCGTCTTTGTACTTATTGGAGATGATGCTGACAGTTACCGAAAAGTAGGTGTATGTCTTTCTGGTCGACCTATTGCTGTATCTTTACATCCCCTTACTTACGCTTTGAAAGCAGAACATTTCAATGAGACTATAACTGATGGCTCTTATTCTATAACTCTTAGACTACAACTCTTATCCTTTCTACAGATAGCAAAGTCCAGTTTTAAAAAAAAATTCACTTCTTTATGCTTCATGTGCATGCGGCTAACTTTTGCTAGTTTCAAAACTTTCCGCAGTTTATATCTTAAACCTCATGGATATTCTGGGAATAGAGGCGGAAAACTACACTTTGTCTAATCCTTACTGGGACAGTATAATATCGCGGTTGGATTTTCATGGTTCAAGGAAACATATTGACCTACCACAGTGCTTCACTCCTGGGTTGTAGGAAAAGACAGCATGCAGCATATCGATGCCAACACATCCGAATTTGAAGTGACTTGTTGGCAGTGCAGGCCACACGATTAAACGTTAAGATTAAACATCGCTAGGTAGAGGGGGGGGGGGGCAGCACCCCGCGCTCTGCAGGTTCCGCCACCTCTGCTCAAAATATTATGTTCCAGTTTCCCTGCTGCCTGAGTTTGTGGAGGGGGGGGGTACAATTTTCCCATGCACGCATCACACACATCATCCGGTTCGGTTCTTGCCACACCCTCAAACACATTGAACCAGTATCCGACCCTAGACTGGAACCACCCGGAAGTTGACGTTGATTGACACACCGAACAACACCGCTCACACCTTCTCGGCTTCCGAGACGGGCGGCTGGGACAGCCGCTAATCTAGCGGGGCAGCGGGGCTTCTTTTGTCCACAGTGTCCACAATGGAGGGCGGAGTCCACTTGTCTGATCCTCCTATTACGCTTACAATCAGATTACGACAGCATACCGCAGGCTGTCTGTGCTGCACTCGCTGGGACCATAAGTCAAACTGATTCATCCTACCACACTGAGCTGTACTGTACGTCGGCAGGTTATCTATAGTATATTATATATTACATATAATATATGATATAATATATATTATATATGATCCTCGGTGTGGCACTACAAGAGCTCCCAGGTGGCCTGTGGAACTCGTGTGTACGGTAGGTCGGCGGGTTATCCCGGGATCCTCGGTGGCACTGCAATGGCTCCCAGGTAGCCTGTGGAACTCGTGCGCATCACCTGATAACTCCGGCCGAGGATATAGATGCTGGATATGCCTACTATGTCTGAGTGAATTTGATGACGTTCGAAGAGCTGGCTTGTTCATTCAAGCGAATGAAATTTGGGAGTTCCCAAGTGAAAATGTGTTTGTGTATGCAGCGCACAATTTCTAGCTTGTTGTGCCGTTAAGCATTTTAGCATTCATGGAACAGCATGTTAATAGGAATGATAACGGTCCATATGGATTCCTCCTGCGAATGCATTCTTCCAGACAACAGTATGCGGAAGATGTCTGAACATTTTTAAGCATGATCAATGGGCCACACTACATATTTGCATACGTTGTCTAAAATATTATTTGGCCATGCCAGTCATGTCTTCGTCCCCCAGATGATTGCAACACGAAACATTATCATGTAAACACCGACTGGGAAGTGGGAAAACCGTGGTGAATTGCAAGGGAGAAAATTGGCGTCCAGGCTGCTGCTTAAGTTGATACCCTGGGGCAATTAGTTCGTCACTAAAACAAAGCACAGCCCGACAATTATTTGGCGCAAGATGCTGCTATGCATGCACATAAATATGTAATAGAGCGAAGCCAAAACCTATTTTTGTCGATATATATTGCAGACATTCGCACAATTTTCGTATGCCAGTAACTTTGCCGGTAAGGCATCATTGAATGAATCTTGATACGTTGTGACATTGGAGAGTAGCTTATGGCAAACGGTTGTTAACCAGGCACATTAAACAAAACAATAAGCTGTGCATTCGCATAGCGTGGGGACTAAATGACTGTCCACAACACTATGAACTGTATTTTAGGTACCGTCGGAGTCAAGAGCTTTTGGTCAAGCAAATGGTAACCATTATTAGTTCGGGTGAACATGAAGCATATTTGCTTACGTCAGTAAGTTGCCCCGAGTTTTAGTCAGCTTAAGTAGATGCTGCCCAGGTATTTTGAACTTCAGGGAATGCATAACACTTCTCGTTGGCGTTTATTTAATTCATTTGCATGCCATCGATAAACATCAGAGCTCGTCGCCACGCATAACTAAATATTCGCCAAGTATGTTTACTTCTTCAGTTGTTTACTTGTATGTTTACTTGTTCAGTATGTTTACTACTACAGTATGTTTACTTGTTCAATACAGCGATGCGATTGAGTGCGCTTAGCGTGAATAAATATATATGCATGCTATGTATCACTATGCACTATCCATGTATATATATATATATATATATATATATATATATATATATATATATATATACATGTATATCTAATGCATATATATATATATATATATATATATATATATATATATATATATATATATATATATATATATATATATATATATATATAATATATATATATATATATATATATATTTGCCTGGTTACGGACGACAGCGTTGTGTTGCGTGTGTTGCATTGTGTTGACAGCGTTGTCTGTGTTAATTTCATTTGTATGCACATTTTGTAGTTTACGGATGACTTTTCGTTGTTCGTTAGATATGTGATGTAGAAAATTACCGAAAAAAACAATTGTGAATACGAGAACAGATAATGCTATAAAGTCACTCATAAATCAATGCAGTGCGTGATTCGCTGCATTCGCTACATTCGCTACATTCGCTATTTTCGACGATTCAATCAACATGGATCGTCTTCAAAAATGAATTAAACGAACCACACAGGTCACACAGATTGCACCATGCAGATGCACTAGCAAAAGGTTGTCACACATTTCATAAACATGATTTTTAGGCACTTCATGAGTTAAGATTCTGAAACGGATAGGATAACGTACCGTATTCAAACTCACTTTTTATAAACCATTACGCGGCTAAAGTTGTATCATACAGAGCCAGTTGTGTGTGTATGTCTTGTTTTGTGCGTTGGTGATGAGTGTGATGTTCCTGATGTAAGCTGTCTCAGCCGCTGCCAGCCGCCGACAGCCGCCGCCAGCATACCACATAGGGTCCGATTCCAAAAGTTGAAAGTATTTGGAGGCACAGCCAACAATATGTGGGGAAGTGCGCTCCCAAAGGCATTCAAAGCTGCAGCCCTGGTCTCAGCAAGGCTGTGAAAACAGCCTTGCTGTTGGTCTCATCAGCCTTGGTAGCAGCCATGGTCTCATCAACCATGAAAACCGTACCTACCTCCCAGCAATTTGCCAGCCTCCTCAGCAAGGCTGTGAGCGTCCAGCATCTCCGACCAGTCGCCAAAGCTGACGATATCTCTCTGGTGAAGCAACTGTGCCGTACATGGCTCCGATCGCGGTCACCTACCAGCAGTTACAAATTGGTTCGCGGAGCGGTGGGTGAAAAATTCTGCACCATTATCACGATGGCTTCGGTTTTTGTTTTGCCCAGTGGAGCTTATCCTCCCATCGTGACATGTGAAATCGCTTTGCGGTACAAATAGGCTCCTGCCCGGATCGACTCTCAGAGATTGACGTCACCGTAAATTTATAGACCAAGGTATGAGCCACCGCATTTCATCCATGCTGATGCACTGATGCTTGATTCTATCTCTGATATACTTGACACCAACTGACAAGGCACATAAATTGACAGGATTAGGTGCCATTCCCGGAGCAGGACGAGCGAGCGTATGAGGTTGGCTGCGTGGTTCCAGGGTTGCAGGCACAGGGCCGTGGACGATGGCGGGCAGAAAACGCGCGAACCTACCGCGGCTGGGCTCTCCTGGCAGCCCGTAGAGACATAGCGGCTCGGTGTCCAATTTCGACGGAAGTAGAGGAAGTTGAGGAATACGCGAAACAGATTTCGGTTCAGTGCGTTTAAATTGGAGGCGCGCGCATTATATCCGACAAAGGAACTCGATTTCGGAAGCAATGCGTCCAAAATAGGCATAAGCGGCTTGGAAACGAATGCGTTTCGGTTGAAGTTTGTTGCACGCTCGCCAAAAATGAGCTCATCTGATGAATGTTGAGTACCTACCTCATTATTGAACGCACTATGCCCAACTGCCATGAAATAGCATAGCTTGCACGGTGTGTCACGCTCTTTTCTATCTCGCAGCTTTTCCGCTCAGGTTAAGCCGCACAACTGTTCAGCGCATTGTCCCCAATAACAATGCCAGGTGGTAGTCGGCTGGCCGGCCCCGGGGCACGCAGGTCACGTGACATGACGTAGTCGGCTGGCCGGCCCCGGGGCACGCAGGTCACGTGACATGACGTAGTCGGCTGGCCGGCCCCGGGCACCCTGGTCACGTGACATGACGTAGTCGGCTGACCGGCCCCGGGGCACCCTGGTCACGTGACATGACGTAGTCGGCTGGCCGGCCCCGGGGCACCCTGGTCACGTGACATGACGTAGGCGAGCGACCGACGACTGGCCGGCTGGTCCCCCACCCGCTGCCGTCCCAGCCAGCACCGGAAATGTCCACTAGAAAGCATTCTCGTTGAGCGAACAAATCCGAGCACTTCAAACAAAATATTGTAATGGACACTCGAAAAAATCAAACCTAGAAAAGTTCGATTTATCAGTAAAGCAATTACGACGTGAAACGTTGTAGCAAACAGATATTCAAGCTTCCAAAGCGTGACGCACAAAAGGTGGGGTCGAACCGGATCTGGTCAGACCAGACCAGACCAGACCAGACCAGACCGGGTCGCTCGGATGAACTTGGGTCGTATTCACAAGGGAGCGGATTCGCTCCAGGTTAGCCCTGTCTTGTAATTACAACGCTACAGCGATCTAGTTAGGGTCTATGAATTCTTGCACACGCTGGCATGAAGGTTCAATAGGCTGCATTTGCTTATTTAACACTGATCTCACTGCTTTCAAAAGTAAAGAATTCTACGGTGGCCGTTTTCTGGATGCTCGCTGACGATTTTATGTACTGGCATCGGACATGTATGGGCATTAATGGATTCACTAGCTCTTCAGGGGAAGCCATTATCAATTCCCCATCTTCCACAACCTTATAAACATACCTCATTCGGGTTAGCGGGTTTTCCACCTGCAGATATGCTTTCCATGAAGCTATGCGAGCTCCAGGATTGGCTTCCTGGTCACGAAAACATGAAGTGCATGCAGTATGCCTGGCGCTGGTACGTCGACATCCACAGACTGCACAACGTTTCTCTATCGATGAAATCATCGAAATGCATTCCTAAATGGATGACCACACGCCAAGGATTAAGACCAGCTTTGACTCGACACCAGTGTTTCGGTAACGGCACAACCCATGAACCCTTTCACCCATCATGGGTACCTACACGAGCACATGTACCCCCTCCCCCCTCCCCTCTCGCTTGTTTGGCTTTTGCCAACTCAAAGATAAACATATGTCATCCGTCTGGAAGGAGCTGGGATCGTTGCATGGACGGGACCAAGCTAAATACTTGCACGTTCATGTACACTTATTTAGCTGCGACTGCGACAATGCTGTCACCCATGTTATCGTGAGCAATTTCGTCGCATCATCTCACCCATGTTATCGTGAGCAATTTCGTCGCATCATCTCATTCCTACACATTTTCGTGACTCGCGTCCGTACAGGCGGAGTCATTGGCGCATTCTTGGTGTGAAGTTTGAGGAAAGAAAAACAAAATATGTGAGGCACATAAAATTGATCCACAATGCATAATAATAATGGATGTCAACGAAAAACACTCGATGTGCAAGCTATATTTGGGGCGGGTCAAACCCACGCTTTAATATTGCTGGGCATCCTCACCTCACCCCTCCCCCCACCTCACAAGAACTACGCCGACGGATTCACTGCATGACTGCTAGTGCTGACTGTGTCGCTATTTAGTTCGCAGTCATCCATCGACAGATGATCTCGGTCTTGTTTTCAATTCCTGTGTTGTAGTCCCCAGAAACAATTTAAGTTCGTGGTCGTTCTGCATGATTCGCTGTTTCCTCCTGCTGCTGTTGATGAACGCAAAGCTAGTTGACGTTGGAGGGGTGGAGCGGATATAAACGAACCCTCGGAGCATCCTTGTCTGTTGCGTTGCTTGTTTGTTTTGCTCGATTCTGCTCAAGTTAGGTTGGAGAACTTTCTTTATTTCCAGGCCGGCTGCTGTTAAGCATAGCTGCTGTTGTTGATCGCTGCTGCTGCTGTTAATCACTGTTGCTGCCGCACGGCCGGTACCGCAACACTGATGGCGTTCTCAACCCTTAGTCGACCAACATTTCTCTATCCATCTTCTCAAAACACCGTCTTCGTGGCCAGTGGGCGCCGTATGACCAATGCAGCCGACGTGTCCCTAAACCACAAAACTGACTATTCTATACCTAGGCCAAAGCCTGCGTGGTACGGTAGCCGACCCGTTCGAGCAGCACGTGTCTCGCTGCCAAGCGTTGCGCTGCCAGAGTTTCCTTTCTATTGATTTCGAAAACCACAAGATCTTGCACGACCGCGTCTGCTCTCTAATCACATCCACCTCGCCGTTAACGAGGCATCAACGGTGTAGTTGATTGACATTTGCGGCTGACGATGCGTCGCCTGCGCGGTTCCAGCACGCTGATTGGCGGGTCTGTGATCGATCCGAGCTGACAGCTGTCGGTTATTGCCAGCTTGACGGCTGATGGCGGCTGAAGCAGACTGCGCGACCAAAATGAGAAAAACATGGCGATCCACGCGACGTCCACATTTCTGTTTCTGTGTTGTGCAGCATAAACGTGTAGTGCACTGGGGTTCTTATCGTCAAATGGGGTAGCACTCGACGGAACCTGCTTAGGTTTCGCCAATGCCAAACTGTGATAACTCTAGGGACAAATTGGCCAGGAAGCATTGTGGACAAAGTACGGTAGTTACAGGACGATTTCGGTCTTTATTGAAAGAGCTTCAAATTCGGAACATATGGAGAGGCTCTATTGTCCTATAGACTGTTTAACCCAGGAATGTCAGAGGTCATACCTGCCATAGGGGAAGGATAATTCCGCTCCCCTCATTTTGCTTGCGCCTAATATACCGGGAACCAATTGAAATAGACGAAATGAAATGCACATGCTAGAATGTATGGAACTGCCTCTAAATGCATGGCAAAATACTTCAGCCGTACTTAGAAACATGGGACACAAAAGACCAGAACAAAACACATCGCATAATATTCTCATAGTTACGAACAAATACGAATAGCATACCATGAGCTATCTATGGAAGACTCTCCGATATTTTTATTCATTCAACAGCCCGTAGTAATGGGAGAGCATTCCATCATCCATTGACATATCGTGTTCTTTCAGAACTTCTATTATATTATATTCATTGGTAACCTCTCCACCACTCATCTCCTCTTCATCTTCCGAAGCAGGTTGTTCCAGCCCTCTCGCCCCAGCTGACTCAGCTGATACCAGCAGATGACTGATGTCAGCTGAATGGACGTCTCTCGGACATTTCGGGCCCGCAGTGGTCTCTCAATACCAGCAGGTGACTGATGTCAGCTGAATGGACGTCTCTCGGACATTTCGGGCCCGCAGTGGTCTCTCAATACCAGCAGGTGACTGATGTCAGCTGAATGGACGGCCTCTCGGACATTTCGGGCCCGCAGTGGTCTGATACCAGCAGGTGACTGATGTCAGCTGAATGGACGGCCTCTCGGACATTTCGGGCCCGCAGTGGTCTGATACCAGCAGGTGACTGATGTCAGCTGAATGGACGGCCTCTCGGACATTTCGGGCCCGCAGTGGTCTCTCAATACCAGCAGGTGACTGATGTCAGCTGAATGGACGGTCTCTCGGACATTTCGGGCCCGCAGTGGTCTCTCAATACCAGCAGGTGACTGATGTCAGCTGAATGGACGGTCTCTCGGACATTTCGGGCCCGCAGTGGTCTGATACCAGCAGGTGACTGATGTCAGCTGAATGGACGGCCTCTCGGACATTTCGGGCCCGCAGTGGTCTCTCAATACCAGCAGGTGACTGATGTCAGCTGAATGGACGGCCTCTCGGCCAGTTCGGGCCCGCAGTGGTCTGATACCAGCAGGTGACTGATGTCAGCTGAATGGACGGCCTCTCGGACATTTCGGGCCCGCAGTGGTCTCTCAATACCAGCAGGTGACTGATGTCAGCTGAATGGACGGTCTCTCGGACATTTCGGGCCCGCAGTGGTCTCTCAATACCAGCAGGTGACTGATGTCAGCTGAATGGACGGTCTCTCGGACATTTCGGGCCCGCAGTGGTCTGATACCAGCAGGTGACTGATGTCAGCTGAATGGACGGCCTCTCGGACATTTCGGGCCCGCAGTGGTCTCTCAATACCAGCAGGTGACTGATGTCAGCTGAATGGACGGCCTCTCGGACATTTCGGGCCCGCAGTGGTCTCTCAATACCAGCAGGTGACTGATGTCAGCTGAATGGACGGCCTCTCGGACATTTCGGGCCCGCAGTGGTCTCTCAATACCAGCAGGTGACTGATGTCAGCTGAATGGACGGCCTCTCGGACATTTCGGGCCCGCAGTGGTCTGATACCAGCAGGTGACTGATGTCAGCTGAATGGACGGGCTCTCGGACATTTCGGGCCCGCAGTGGTCTCTCAATGCCTTTGCTGTTGTGAGTCGTCTTCGGGTCGCTGGTGATCAGTAGATAGTGAAGTTGATGCTTGATGGTGTCGGTCCGTGACGTCTTGCGGGCATGTCTGAGTCGGTGCTCCCTGTTATGTTCATTCCGGCTCTCCTGCACCTCATCACTGTACATGCCGACCGGAAGATGAAGAGACCGTATCGCAGTGGCACCGTGGATCAGGAGCTTGTGCACGAAGGCGATCATGTTAAACCGTGAATGCAGCTGGACCATCAACTGAGCTGTAGCCATGACGTACCTGTCGTACCGGTCGGAATCCAACCCGTTGTATTTTTGCAGAGCAGCGAGAATCACTGAGAGACATACGACGAGACCCTCGTCGATTCCAGTGATCTCGCTGAATGCAGCTGAGTCTCTGAAGTCTCGTCGAGCCGTGTCCCCGTCGTCAGACGTACCCGAACCGCCCGTACGTGGTTGATACACGGCAAGACCTAGTCTCTCCCGGAACTGCTGCTGTAATTTCCTCTTCCATTCTTTCACACGCATCTTGTTTTCTTCGCCAGACACTGCCACGCTTTGACCTTCTGGCGGTAAGAAATGTGGAGAAGGCACTCAAAGCATCGAATCCAGGCATGCATAGTACAGAGGCCGAGCTGGTATGCACCCTCGCGGGCAGGTCGAGCCGCGGCGGCAGACAGGTCATTCATCTGACGAGGTGTGCACCCACAGATGGTGCATGTCATGCTGCTGCCGGTATTAGTCAAAGCGTTCGCTACCTTGCCGTCAATCATGGTGAGTTGAATATTGTACGCCACTCTTATATTGGTGCCGTATGCTGCAGTGACATAGGTCGGTCTCAGCAGACGTATCTCTGATTTAACACTATCGCGTTCTTTCCGGGTGGCCTCTGCTGTCTCACGCTTGTACTGGACCCGCAACGGCCGGCGGAAGCGAGACGATGTTGGGTTGGTCCTGACGCAAGTACTACACACCGTCAGTTGCAAAGGCACCAGGGTGGTAAAGAGAAGATTTTGTTTCGCAGATTCATCACCGTCTTCCATCTGTTTGTATACAGATTGTCTGTGACCTCGTCAAATCCCCATTTGACATGAAACACTGCCGAAGTGCAGGTGCTGGATGATGTCGACGGCTGGTCGGCAGGAGAAGCTGAGTCGGTACGGGTGACAGACGGCAGACATGCCACCAGCCACTGCGTCGTATGATCCAGGAGAGCAGTCGCCACAGCTGACGTATCGGTGAATTGCATGCTGCTGGCTGTCGGACAGCACTCTACCTTGGCCTCATGCACCTTTCCATAGGCGGGCAGGATGTCTGTCTTCGACGCATCATTAGTCACTCGGCGGACCGCACGGCACAGACAAGTCAGCTGACACACACATTGCCAACGCCCGCTCTCCTGATACGTACTCGGGTTGGCTCACTTTAGAGCTTCTGAGAGCCCGGCGAATCTTGCTGAGCCGATTCGGTGATGCCCCCCCGCCCCAACCTGTCGCAGCACGAAAGCCGCGTCCTTCATGCCCTCAGCACGAGCACTTTGTCTGACAGCCTCCACGAGCTGTAGAGAACTGTGCTGTTGAGCAACTCTTGATGTTGCCCGACGCTGAGAACGGGCACTGAGCTGATCGTAGATTTTAGTCGGTCGTTCTCGCACTCCCTCCACGACTTCGTCATCACGGCTGGTCTCGGCTTGATCATCACTCACGACGTGGTCACCACGCTTCAGGGCCACTGAGAACACCTCGTCTCCCGAAAGATAAGTCCCACACCGACTTCTGAATTTGTCCTGGTTTCGCTTGCACTTAACCCATTTTCCTTTTAAGTTCTTGGTGATCAAGTTGGTCGCCTTTTTCATGTCCGCAATTGACGACTCACTCTGGTGATAGCCCTGAGGGATTTTCTCCCTAACCAACTGCGAACTATGATTAAACATATGATCATAATAGTGCCCACGCCTAAGCGTTTTTGCACTGGATAACAAGCCCACTAATTCATCTCTGCTGACGCGCACCTCCATGTTCATTGTATGCAAAATCCAATCACACTTACCCGACCCTTACAGACAAGGACAAATCCCCTGCCATGGGAAACGCTCAGTAGGTGACCTCGTCACCTCGAGTTTGCGTGACCATCTCGACTGTCACCTCGTCGGTTAGAATATTTTGTTTGCATTGCGACCATTGGATCAGGTTACCCGGTCAAAACAAGTTACCAGGTCAGCCGGCTCGTCGCGGCGTTCGGCTCGGGTTTCCCCGTGCCCCCGTGCCGGCCATCGCACCGCACCGCTACCCGCCGGGATACAATTGATCCCTATCGATGTCGAGGCAGCTGGGTGCAGTTGAAACTTACGGTACATACAGTCAAAAGGTCGCTAATTTCATTGCAATGGTCTATGGTTGTGCGTTGCTGTGCGTTTTTTAAAAATAACTTTATTGGAACTTGGAGGTACTAAAAAGTTGAACGACTATTATAATGACTCATTGTTTGATCAAAGACAGCATACTGTAAACTGTTCTATGCCTTTTTGAATTGCTCAAGGAAATGAGAATGTTTTCAACTATCGTTTTATATCCCATTTGCCCAGGGTTTGAGAATGCGTCTTACCTTGATCACTCGTCAAACTCCTAAAACCCGAAATGTACACATTTGCATCGTTTTTCCACACCTAATGCTGTCCATATTCGTGGACTTGTTACTATGTCAAATATTGTGCATATTTCCATAAGAACTGTAACCAAGTGTGCTTCAGGCATCTGCTGATGCAATGGCGCCACGAATATGGCGTCAATAAATAGTCGATAAATACATTACTGGCCAGTTTTTCCTTGAGCTATCATACTGTGCAATGGCGGCCCATTGGCGCTACAATCGACGGCGCTCACGGAACAGTGGTGGTGCAAGAGGTGTTTCAGACGGCGCTGCTGACGGTATGATGAAGCAATGCTACATTGCACACCACTATCCAGGCTGTACGATTTAATAATGCAGCGGAGTTGACAATGTCAAGTTGTGTTATATACATTTGGCTTTATCTGCGTGTTCAAGTGAAAAGAATGCACGTTTAATTACTACCTATCAACTATTATAGCCATCTGAGCTGGTTTCGTCAATATCCGTGTGTGCTAATAAGCTGGCGCTTCATTCTTTCATAGTCAGACGGATGGTATCTGCTGCTTCGTGTTGAAATCAGCGGCGTGGGCAATTATCGAATAAATAGCGCTGGTCGCCAACTAGCGTCCGAACCAGGATGTACCCTCACTGCACAAGCAGTACCACGAGCCTGCGAGATTGGATGAGATGAAAAATGAGTCCCGCTGATCTAGATAATGTTCCTGCGAGTATATATACACGTGTTGCAGTGTGACGTCACACGGGCTGCGGTAAATTACAATGGCATGCACTGCCATTGTCAAGGCGGAAGGGGATGCAACAATGGCGAAAAACAAGACATACATACACGTTTTCTCAATTTATCGCGACGTAATTAAACGAGTTTTAATTTATCCCGACGAATTTATCGCGACAAATTTATCGCGACATCATCCTATGTCGCGATAAATAGTTTAAATTAACCTTCCAAAAAACCTCTGTGACGAAAGAATAATTATTCATATCCGACAAATGAATGCATGTGCAGTTTCAATATGGTCAGTTTTCTTGCTAGCCACCGAAGACGAATTTATGTTCTTAAATTAAGCCGATGCGAAAACCTCAGAAGTGATACCTAAGCCCAGGGATACCTAAGCATGTTGTTCTCAGAGAGGTTCGAATGAACTTTTCTGAGATAAAAATATGTCTCGTGAACTGTATGGCGTTGAAGTGATGCAATGCCTTCCGAACGGCTCGGGCCACACCAGCTCTGAAATGCTAAGCTCGCTCAGTGCGAACTGCCCCCGACTACAGACGCCGTCGCCGGATTAACTTGGCCGTGTGTTCCGCTTGTCCGCCTTCAACTGTCGGCATTGCGGCCGCACGGCTGCTGCTGATTTCATGAGCTCGTAGCGATTTTGTGAGCCGTCGACAGCGGCTGCCACGTCCGGGAAGAGGCAATCACAGGCCGCCGTCTGCGGAGCGCGCTGTCGCCGTGTTTTATTTCCGCCGCGTTTTTTACACCTCTTGCCGCTGTCGCGCTCACGCTATGACGTGCCGCCTGCTCTGCCGGACACCGGTGACGTCACGCCATTAGCCAGTGACGTCAGTACTGCCACCTCGGCGCCAGGCGATGGCGACTCGTGCCGGTGCGGAGCCGACTCCGGGCTGTTCCGTGTCGATATTTAACAACAATCGTGAGTCACTTAGACCATCAAAGTTCGGCTCAACAGGTCATCCGGCAGCCGGTTGGAAAATTGCACGTGATTCATGCTATTCAAGACATGCTGAAAGAGAAGGAGAGCGAGTGAGAGAGAGCTAGATATTTGGGTTTAAAGGGCGCATCGACTGAGAGAAAGAAAGAGAGAGAGAGAGAGAGAGAGAGAGAGAGAGAGAGAGAGAGAGAGAGAGAGAGAGAGAGAGAGAGAGAGAGAAAAGAGAGAGAGAGAGAGAGAGAGAGAGAGGAGAGAGAAAGAGAGAGAGAGAGAGAGAGAGAGAGAGAGAGAGAGAGAGAGAAAGAGAGAGAGAGAGAGAAAGAGGGAAATAAATGGCATTGTGCAGTGTTGCCCTGCCTTGTCTGCCAAACGACTGCAGCATACACGCTTACGAGAGACCAATGGGTTAAATTGTTTACCTATGTATTTTGCATCGAGACCAGCAAGTCTATAGTCTCTCGAATCAGCATACTTCAGCCGATTCATTCCGCATTTAAATTACAGCTTAAGCTTAGTTGCCCTGAAGTGACGGTATTTCATTAATTCCAATGAGAATAAGCAATCTTAGTACTAGTACCTGCGTGCTGATATAATCGCATGTCCGTGCGCTGTGCATTGCTTATGTGGCTTAAATAGAAGCCGGTGGAAAATAATGATGCAGACTGATGACATGGGATTGATTTATCGAGGCTTGTGAGGTCACTGCAGCCGCCCGGCGGCTACTGTTCCGAACGGTCGGTGATCGAGCCAAAGAAGGGCATTGGTAGCGTGCGAGCGTGTCACAGATCTGCACGCTGCGGTTCAACAAAGGCCGGACGTCTGCCACCGTCTGCCGGTCTGCCTCCGTCTGTCGATCGTCCTCAGTCCGGTCTTCCTCCGTCCAGTCTGCCACCGTCTGTCGATCTTCCTCCGTCCGGTCTTCCTCTGTCTGTCGGTCTGCCTCCGTTCGGCCTTCCTCCATCCAGTCTGCCTCCGTCTGGCGTTTCTCCATCCAGTCTGCCTCCGTCTGGTCTGCCTACATCCAGTCTACCTCCGTCCGGTGTTCCTCCGTCCGGTCTTCCACCGTCTGGTGTTCCTTCGTCCGGTGTTCCTCCGTCCGGTGTTCCTCCGTCCGGTCTTCCTCCGTCTGGTCTTCCTCCGTCCGGTCTTCCTCCGTTTGTCGATCTGCCATCTTCTGTCGGTCCGCCTCCGTCCGGTCTGCCACCGTCTGTCGGTCTGCCATAGTCTGTCGGTCTGCCTCCGTCCGGTCTGTTTCCATCCAGTCCTCCTCCATCTAGTCCGCCTCCGTCCGGTCGACGCGACGCCGGCACTCGCCAGGCATTCCGGCACTCCCCGACGTCTGGCTCTGGTCCATCAGACGTCGGCACTCCCTTACACCCCCCTCCCCCTCCCCCGCCGACACCTGCCCGCGCTCGCCGCACTACGATGGGATTAGGCCGCCGACACCGGAAACCCGTGGCCGCAGGCGGCCGGCGGCGTGTCCAACGACTTCGTGTCGCCCCACGCCGGCGACCGCGCCGCAGCACAGTCGGACGCACGTGTTTCGGGTAGGGCCCTTGTTGTCGTGCCGCTTCTGTTGGGACCTGTGGTGTTCGTGGAGCGACAGGTGCCGCACAATTCGCAGCCGCTGGAGCCTACTCAAATTGGGCTGACGTCCCGCCCTGCTGCACGAG
This sequence comes from Ashinkailepas kermadecensis, assembly GCA_034440615.1. Classification (NCBI taxonomy): domain Eukaryota; kingdom Metazoa; phylum Arthropoda; class Thecostraca; family Neolepadidae; genus Ashinkailepas; species Ashinkailepas kermadecensis. The sequence continues at coordinate 338,357 of JAOTOM010004649.1, read as the reverse complement.
ACCGAAGGGGTGCGGGCCGATCAATCCGAGGAAAGCCGTGGCAGCTGGTGTCTTCTGCGGTGTCGCTACACTCGCCACAGCTCTGGGAGAAGCCGGCCTCGGCCGTTACACCGGCCGTTACACTCGCCACAGCTCTGGGAGAAGCCGGCCTCGGCCGTTACACCGGCCGTTACACTCGCCACAGCTCTGGGAGAAGCCGGCCTCGGCCGTTACACCGGCCGTTACACTCGCCACAGCTCTGGGAGGCCTTACACCGGCCGTTACACTCGCCAAGCTCTGCCTCGGCCGTTACACCGACCGTTACACTCGCCACAGCTCTGGGCGAAGCCGGCCTCGGCCGTTACACCGGCCGTTACACTCGCCACAGCTCTGGGAGAAACCGGCCTCGGCCGTTACACCGGCCGTTACACTCGCCACAGCTCTGGGCGAAGCCGGTCTCTGCCGTTACACCGGCTGGCTGTACTGCTGAGCCAGACTGAGACTTCCTCTCGAAAGCGATGCAATTACGTCTCCTGCTTGCATTGCATCGGCCGCGGCCGACAAACCCATATCACGAGTGGGAGAAAGCTGATGCTGCAGGTGGAGTTGAATGCCACATTTACATGCCAGCGGAACCTCTGCTGTCCAGAACGTGCTGGTCGAACCAAACTCCAGACACACTGTCCCCCATGAGGATGCACTGATGAGGCTGGACCAGACTCCAGACACATCGTCACCCATGAGGATGCACTGATGAGGCTGGACCCGACTCCAAACACACTGTCACCCATGAGGATGAACTGGTGAGGCCGGACCAGACTCCAAACACACTGTCACCCATGAGGATGCACTGATGAGGCTGGACCAGACTCCAGACACATCGTCACCCATGAGGATGCACTGATGAGGCTGGACCCGACTCCAGACACACTGTCGCCCGGATGAACTGGTGAGGCCGGACCAGACTCCAGACACACTGTCACCCATTAGGATGAACTGGTGAGGCCGGACCGGACTCCAGACACACTGTCGCCCGTGAGGATGCACTGATGAGGCTGGACCAGACTCCAGACACACTGTCACCCATGAGGATGCACTGATGAGGCCGGACCATTGCCGCTGTGGCCGGTCGAAGTGTGCTGGCAAGCTCACGGTCTTGCCGGTTAAGGCGCCTTGACTGGTCCAGATGTGAAACATCTCAACCGTGAAATATTCAACCCGGACAGTTACACCCGTGATGATGTCAAGTCCGAACAGTTACACCCGTGATGATGTCAAGTCCGAACAGTTACACCCGTGATGATGTCAAGTCCGAACAGTTCCACCAGTCATGATGTCAAGTCCGGGCAGGTCCACCAGTCATGATGTCAAGTCCGGGCAGTTCCACCAGTCATGATGTCAAGTCCGAACAGTTCCACCAGTCATGATGTCAAGTCCGGGCAGTTCCACCAGTCATGATGTCAAGTCCGAACAGTTCCACCAGTCATGATGTCAAGTCCGGGCAGGTCCACCAGTCATGATGTCAAGTCCGAACAGTTCCACCAGTCATGACGTCAAGTCCGAACAGTTCCACCAGTCATGATGTCAAGTCCGAACAGTTCCACCAGTCATGATGTCAAGTCCGAACAGTTCCACCAGTCATGATGTCAAGTCCGAACAGTTCCACCAGTCATGATGTCAAGTCCGAACAGTTCCACCAGTCATGATGTCACGTCCGAACAGTTCCACCAGTCATGATGTCAAGTCCGAACAGTTCCACCAGTCATGATGTCAAGTCCGAACAGTTCCACCAGTCATGATGTCAAGTCCGGGCAGGTCCATCCGTCAGGATGTCAAGTCCGGGAAGCTTCACCCCGGGGCTATCTGAAGCCAAAATCGCTGGGGAGGGGCACCGCCGCAGCAGTAGCCCAACCTCCCCAAAACCAGACTATTCCCCCTTCAGTTCCTAATTGCTTAACCTTCGCCGGGCCGGGGGTTCTCGAAAGCCCTCTTCAGGTTTATCCGTGATGGCGACAGAATGACTAGACGCAGAGGCACATTTTTTAAATAGATTCCTATGCATCTGTTATGCACATTTTGTACCATTTTAGGTTCAGGTCATCAAAGGTCATTTACCTGGGGCGAGTCGAAGTGAGTGATGTCCCAAACTCTTCAAAGTGCCGCCATTCGTGGTAGTTGCAATAGATAGGCACCAAACTCCGATCATGCTGTCTTTTCGTCCAGAAGAACATCCTCTTGTATGGAAACGTTAATTAAGGTCAAGGTTACTGGCCTGGCAGGAGGTCAATTTTCGTGTTTCTACCGCATTGTGTGCGGAAAATCCAATTTGTGGATAATTTGTTAAGCCGAAAATGATAAAGAGTATGCAAGAAGCATTCTGGGTTAATATATGTGCGAAAGGTCAGGGTTAATATATGATCATCAGGTTAGATCATTTATCATGTAAAGTATACACAATGTCGACTTACACAGAATGTTGCTCTATGTTGCAGTGATCTCACAAACCGCGATAAATAGTCCCCTATGATCTAATGTTGCTCCTCACCAAGTAAGTGGTTCTGAGGAAGAAAATAAGGATTATAATGCATCGCAAACATATCCAGACATGATTGACGATGCTTATTTTATTCCTTGGATGACCATTATGCATATATCTTGATCTTCTTAATTATTTACCCTTTAAATGATATCTTTTTCTACCACTACTGGGCTAGTATCTCCACCAACATTACCACCCATGTCAATGGCAACTACACTCAACCCCCTTTAAAGAAAAAAATGTTGAGCTCTCTCTCTCTCTCTCTCTCTCTCTCTCTCTCTCTCTCTCTCTCTCTCTCTCTCTCTCTCTCTCTCTCTCTCTCTCTCTCTCTCTCTCTCTCTCTCTCTCTCTCTCTCTCTCTCTCTCTCTCTCTCTATATATCTATATATCTCTATATATTCTATATATATATATTTATATATATATATATATATATATATATATATATATATATAAAAATATATATATATATATATATATATATATATATATATATATATATATATATATATATATATATATATATATATATATATATATATATATATATATATATATATATATATATATATATATATATATATATATATTTTTTTTTTTTTTTTTTTTTTTTTTTTTTTTTTTTTTTTTTTTTTTTTTTTTTTTTTTTTTTTTTTTTTTTTTTTTTTTTTTTTTTTTTTTTTTTTTTTTTTTTTTTTTTTTTTTTTTTTTTTTTTTCTCTCTCTCTCTCTCTCTCTCTCTCTCTCTCTCTCTCTCTCTCTCTCTCTCTCTCTCTCTCTGAAATCCAGACCTGCACAGGCATGTACGTAAGAATATTGGCGGTCACGCACGTCCGTGCTTTGTTTTGTAAACAATATAGCTCCTTCAGAACAATGGAAAGTTACCACTGCTTAGTAATACGAGTCCGAAAAACCTATTCATCCACAGTGGTCACGGTTAGCTGTAATTGTCAACCGAAATCACACTTCCATGTGACCCGATTTTCCTTCCTGACACACTTATCTTTAGCTATATCATTTGCTATAATAACTGAAACCAATGGAGTGTCGCAAAACGCTTAGTTGAAGTCATGTATCACATTTGTCTGGATCTGGATTGGTAAATACGCAACGCATCACTATCCACACGGATGTGATGCGTTGCCCATCTGCCTTTGAAGATACGTTGGAAATAAATATTCTTCGCTCGTTATGCGCCAACAACGTGCCTTTTGGCTTCGCATAGTCAACAAAAATTGTGCTGTTTATGATCACCACCCAGCCATAAAATGTATGGCAGACGGAATTGTGGCTCACCGCCGGGCTAGCTCAGTTGGCTAACGTATGGCTGGGTGGGGTTGCAGTGCGGTTGTGTGCACGGAATACTTCTATTTTCACCGTAAAAAAGAACAACCCGGTGTCCCAGTCCAATTGTCAGATTTGCCATCCTGTCTGCCCCCGGTGTTCGATCGATAGTCGCAGTTGTGGCCGTGCTCGAGTGATACCGCCTCAAAGGGGTTCACAGCTATATATCACGCTTCAACTACTCTTTGTCCAGACTCCAGTGATCCAATCGTGCCATCTTCAGTTGTACTTTTTGTTCAGAGAAAAACTTGCCAAAAATGTACCAGCCCCTTCCACCCCGCTCAGCCGAAGCCTGGGCGCGCCTCTGCGGCTTTCCAGCGACTTTCCAGCACGCGCTGAGCCCGCTGCGACAGCCATCGACCGCTCATCACCACGCCCAACAGGGCTGACTCATACGTCGTCGGACTTTCCATGTGCAACCCGAACCAATAGCCGCACATAACGCGACACTCCCCATAGATCCGCGCCGGCGCGCCGCCTCAGTAGTCAGTGATGCCGTGATGCCCGACCGGGGCCGTTCAGTGGTGGGCCCGTCTCGCGCCGCCCGCCCACTGCCCGTGCTCGCATGGCCAAGCCCGTGGGCTGCCGTCGCTCTGCCCGGCCCGCGGGCTGCCCGCCGTCCCACCGTGGAGCTCGCGGGCCGTCGGCGGTGGCACGGCCTGGCTCCGCTGAACTGGCCGACGCTGCAAGTCCGATGATCGCGACGAAGGTAAGGGTAGGTATGCCGGTGCGGCATTGCTGACTGGCCCCGGGCGGACACAATACTGGCCTAGTGGCCCAGGAAGGACACAATACCGGCCATTTATCTCCGGGCGGACGGACACAATACCGGCCTACTGGTTCCGGGTGGACACAATACCGGTCTGCTGGCTCCGGACGGACGGACGCGGGCCCTCCTGGACAGACCCCACACCGGCTCGGACGACGTCCCGAACCGAGCGACGTATCGCCCCATATGTACCGGTCCCGCTCCAGATCATGTCTCAGAATTAGGCGTCTCCTTCTTCCTTCTCTCTACATCTTTACATCCTTACATCTCTACATCTCTACATCTCTACATCCTTACATCTCCACATTTATACATCTCTACATCTCCACACATCTGAATATCTGCATTTCTGCATCTCTGCATCTCTGCATCTCTGCATCTCTACATCTCTGCTTCTCTACATCTCTACACATCTGAATATCTGCATCTTTGCATCTCTGCATCTCTACATATCTACCACATCTACCATATCTACATCTCTACATCTCTACGTTTCTACACATATGCATGTCTGCATCTCTACATCTCTGCTTCTGCACATCTCTACATTTCTTCATCTCTACATATCTACATTTATACGTTTCTACCTCTCTACATCTCTACACCTCTACCGTATCTATATCCAATCAAACCCTCCTTACTTCCTTCATCTCGTACGACCGTTCGCGAAGACCTTGATCCATCCAGCACAACACCCAGCGTTATCTCTTGCGATCCAGTCGTCGTCTCCTGTGTCGTGCGTCTCGGCGTCGGTGCGGGAGCGTGAGCGACGCCGGCGGCAGATGTCGTCAGCGTGACGACAGATGTCAGATGTCGTCAGCGTGACGAATGTAGCGCGTCACGGGCGCGTTGTTTACCCACGGCGCGGAGGATGGCGAACTCGCCGTGTTGTGCACGTTCACCACTGTGTCGCCGTGGTGACGTCACTGTGCCGCCGTGGTGACGTCACTGTGCCGCCGTGGTGACGTCAATGTGTGGCCGCTGTGACGTCGGTGTGTGGTCATGGTGACGTCAGTGTGTGGCCGTGGTGACGTTACTGTGTCGCCGTAGTGATGTCAATGTGTTGCCGTGGTGGTGTCGGTGTGTTGCCGTGGTGGTGTCGGTGTGTTGCCGTGGTGGTGTCGGTGTGTCGCCGTGGTGATGTCAATGTGTTGCCGTGGTGGTGTCGGTGTGTTGCCGTGGTGATGTCAATGTGTTGCCGTGGTGGTGTCGGTGTGTTGCCGTGGTGGTGTCGGTGTGTTGCCGTGGTGGTGTCGGTGTGTTGCCGTGGTGGTGTCGGTGTGTTGCCGTGGTGATGTCAATGTGTTGCCGTGGTGGTGTCGGTGTGTTGCCGTGGTGGTGTCGGTGTGTTGCCGTGGTGGTGTCGGTGTGTTGCCGTGGTGGTGTCGGTGTGTTGCCGTGGTGGTGTCGGTGTGTTGCCGTGGTGGTGTCAATGTGTTGCCGTGGTGACGTCAATGTGCCATCGTGGTGACGTCAATGTGTGGTCACGGTGACGTCACTGTGTCTCTGTGGTGACGTCAATGTGTGGTCATGGTGACGTCATTGTATCGCTGTGGTGACGTCAGTGTGTCGCCGGGATGACGTCACTGTGTTGCCGTGGTGACGTCAGTGTGTCGTCACGCCGTGTCTGGGATGTGGCGGAGATTGCCGAACTCGCCGTCGGAGCGCGTGCGCCGGCGCAAAAATAATGGTAAACTGATCAATAATGCATCGGGCGGTGGGCGAATGTTCGCCGGTAGACATTCTGGCGTCAACAAGAGGTGGTGATTCGGATCCCTCTGGTAGGTTAGATCTCGCTGACGCTCGTGCTAAAAGCGGTCTCGTTAAAAGACTGTCCGGTCGATATGTCAAGAACACCGCCAACTGGCTTGGAGAATGACGAAGCTATTGTCTGGGATGTTGTCAAAATTGGACGGTCAGCGGTTCGGAAAGATGAGTTGGGCGCCACGAGCTCTTCACTCAAGCACATGCAAACATTGCAGCGAAACATCGGTCCGTTCTCGTTCTCCACCAAGACGGAACTGCCTTCTTCATTGGAACGGCGCGCACGTCGTTGTCTCGTTACCAGCACACCATCTCACATAGTTGGCAGGTGCAGCGGACTGACCGCGGCACGACATCGGCACCACGCCGCCAATGGCATTGGCGCGCGAGTCACGTGACTGGACCGGCACCGGCCGACGCTGCGCGTGCGCCGCGGTGCCGGCCGCGGAAACAGCGCGCCCGCCGGCTCGTGCCGGCCGCACGCCGCCCGGTGAAAGCGCACGGCCGACGGACGCGAAGAGGTGAGAGCGCGACTGCGAATTTCTAGCGCGGCGCCCGGCGTCGCCGCCGGCGCCGGGCGCCCGTCGCGACCTCGCCGGCGAGCCGGCGCGCTGCGACGCTAACCTTTGCCAGCGACCTCTGGCGCGGCCGAGTCGCTTGGCCCGGCTGGCTGACGTCACCGGCGCTGCGCTGGTGCAGCTGCGGTGGTGCCGGCGCGTCTGCAGCCACTGCAGTCGGCGGTGCGGCGGCATGACGGTTCGCTCGGCCGGTTTGGTCGACGGACGCGGCGGCGGTCGGCATGCGATCCAGTGACTTCGGGGATGATGGAAAATAATCCTGCGGTGTAACAAGCCTTCGGCCGGTGTGTGACGGCTTCTGGTCGGACGCCGTCGCTGGCATCGCACGGCAGCCATGCGGCGTCAGAAGAAACGTGTGTCGACCACCTCGAAGTGGACTCCAAAGCGGTGGTAGTAAACAACGCGATTCGGAATCATTGAATCAAGTTTAGCAGGAACGATGGTGTTCGGAACCATTGACGACCACTTTCCGCTGAGTATGGGCAGGCACTTTTTCATGTCCACCGAGGATGAGTAAGGTGCGGCAACATCGAAACATGGTGATGTATGCGCATACGTGATATGCAGTTTCTGATTATCTGCGGAATGCATTAATAACAATCAGTTCCCCGCGACTGCACTGTCTGGCGGCCACCTGCCAGCATCTGCCGGTCGGGATCACCTCCCCCTTGAGATAAACCCCTGCGGCTGCCCTGGTGGCCAGATTTCGTCAGCAATACCGTCAGGCAGTGCCTTCAGTTCAGCATCTGGCGACATCTTCTGCTCTGCGGATGTGGCATCTGCGCAACTGCGCGCTGCAATACGACGCTGATGCAACACCGCACTGTTGGCGTCACAAAGAGCTTGGCAGTCAGGCTGTCCTTGCGCCTGCATACCCTGCATGGGTATATTGTTTCCCACCACACCTAGGTATGTACCACTAGCGTCACAAATAGCTTGGCAGTTAGGCTGAGCGTCCTGGCACCTGAATATCCTGCATAGGTATAATGCTTCCCACCACACCTATACCTATGCAGGATATTCAGGTGCCAAGACGGCCGGCATGACCGCCAAGCTATTTGCGCCGCCAATTATGCATCGGTAATTAGCGGCGTAATCTGCACTGCAGAACCTGATCTAAAGCCACCGGCAGAGAAGGGAATCGGACGCTCTTGAAGTCCATGCATTCTTAATGTCTTTGTGGATCGGTTTGATATGTAGAATGATGCATGTCAGAGAGTCGTGGACACAGCTCTATGTTTCGTGCTAAATCATTAACGACGAGGTACTTAATTGAATGTATGTTGTTGAAACATGAAGGACTACAATGGGTTTGCCCGTTTTTAGCAGTGCGATCCGCCCCCAAGACGAGAACGTCCAGCAAGCCATCAGCCACAAGGCATCGTTGAAGCTGCAAGCTGACCTGACCATTGCATAGGCGGCAGGAGACTCGTAATTGGCACTGAGCCGGGAATTTATTGCATCGTTTTAGTGAAATCGATGCCCGGTGTCCTTCAATCTTCTTGCAGTTTTATATTGGCGTCATGTGCAAGCGGGCAAATGAGCATTGACCAGGATGTTGTAAGCATCGACTCCAGCAGAAATCCTCAGGAGTCGAGACTTTCATGCAGATTAGACATACTTCTACAGTAGTGAGTTGACATGCCAACGTGTGAACTATTCCAGGCCGACAGGCGATACAAACATCTCCGATTACTGCCGTGCCACCTGATGTGTACATTCCCAGAGATTACTGCCGTGCCACCTGATGTGTACATTCCCAGAGAGCATGCTCTGATAACAACGCTGATAATAACACCACAAGGTGGCATCATGATCTGGAATATCGGTTCATATAATATGCACCATATTACGAGTATTATTAGCATAGATAAGATGAGTATTATGTTTATGATTATCATTATGATTATGATCATCATGATTATTTTTAAGAACATTATTCTTTTTAAGATTAGTACTATTATTATTATTATTATTATTATTATTACGAGTATTATTATTACTAGTAACATTATTAGTATTATTTTATCATATTTCTTATCCCTACTATTATAATATTTAGTATGATTAAATTCTTAGCATTATTATTAGTACCATTAATCTTAGTATTACTTTTGGTATATTTTTTGCCATGGAAAATAGTCCGTTATAGGGACCTGGTGGACTCAAGTTACTACTGTTGGATTATTCAAAGAAGTCATTGTGTGATTATACTATTTTTTTTATCCAATTTGCAGTTCTGCTCCTGAATGTTGGCATGAAGTAATGGATGATGCTCCAATACCCGACGATCCGTGCATAGTCGATATTTAGCTACCCAGTTTCGTATTATCCTATGACCCATAGCATTATTTCAACAAAGCATACATGTTGATCGCTTACTTTCACATGACCCAGCATGGCCTCGCATGGTTGGGATTCCCATGGATAAGCATGTCTGCAAGACATCTCTTTGCTTTCCGCTGGCTGTGAGGCGACTCTAAGCCACATTTGGGAACAAACCAGTACTTTTTTAATCGACTCTGCTTTTCATGCAAACTGTGATGTCATTGTTCACAATTGGACTAAACCGTAGTAAGTCATTGGTGACATTTTGTGCAGGGTTTCAGGCGCTTGTTGCTTGTCCTGTGTAAGTCAGCCGACAACTTCCTGACACATCTGGCTGGGACGGCACCTCCTTCCACAATGCGCAGGCGGGCAGTACACCCAGAAAACGCCGGGTTGATCAGATATGAGATAATGCTTGTTAATGAGCTAGCTACGCCACCAAAATATGGTGATGTATGGAACGATTCTGTTCAGAAAATCGTTGGATCCGTCATCATGGCGTGGAACGAATCTCTACATCTGACAGACGTCCATTACTCGCCTTTTCCCATCTCGTTAGTGAGTGATTCGTCCTCCGTTCCTCCAAGTCCACAGTTGACCAGCACCACCTGTCACGCTAGCATTTCCACAATTGTTCTCAAGCTATGCAGATTTGTGTACGCGGGGAGTGGGTCTTGCGACGTCCAGTGCAATCCGGGACCAAGCCCAGCCCGACCGCACACGATGGTCAAGATAAATGGGACGTGTTTGTCATTAAGTGTAACTTGAGTACATCTGCTGTTGACAGGTGCACCGTGTATGCAAATTCCGTGACGTATTATAAGCGTAATCGATTCAAATGGCTGCAAGCCTACGGACACATTGGGCCCAGATGTGTATTGTGACGGCGGAGTACACACGAGCGCGGCGCTACCACCGACTGGTGTTGGAGTGGGATGTCGGCGCTACCACCGACTGGTGTTGGAGTGGGATGTCGGCCCTACCACCGGCTGGTGTTGGAGTGTGATGTCGGCGCTACCACCGACTGGTGTCGGAGTGGGATGTCGGCGCTACCACCGACTGGTGTTGGAGTGGGATGTCGGCGCTACCACCGACTGGTGTTGGAGTGGGATGTCGGCCCTACCACCGACTGGTGTCGGAGTGTGATGTCGGCGCTACCATCAACTGGCGTTGGAGTGTGATGTCGGCGCTACCACCGGCTGGTGTTGGAGTGGGATGTCGGCGCTACCACACGACGTTGGCGTGTGATGTCGGCGCTCCAGTGGTGTAGTGTATGATGTCGGCGCTACCATCAACTGGCGTTGGAGTGTGATGTCGGCGCTACCACCGGCTGGTGTAGTGTATGATGTCGGCGCTACCACCAGCTGATGTCGGAGTGTGATGTCGGCGCTACCACTGGCTGGCGTCGGTGTGTGATGTCGGCGCTACCATCGGCTGGTGTCGGAGTAAGAGGTCGGCGCTACCACCGACTGATGTCGGAGTGTGATGTCGGCGCTACCATCGGCTGGTGTCGGAGTGAGAGGTCGGCGCTACCACCGGCTGGTGTAGTGTATGATGTCGGCGTAGCCCACATCTGCGGACCACATGTAGCCCACATCTGCGTCCGACAGATAGTCCACATCTGTGAACGACATATAGCCCACATCTGCGGACCACATGTAGCCCACATCCGCGGACCACATGCAGACCACGTCTGCGGACCACATGCAGACCACGTCTGCGGACCACATATAGTCCACATCTGTGGACCACATGCAGACCACATGTAGCCCACATTGGCTGCGACACTGGATGCCACCATTATATAAATGTTGCCTTGTTTTATGACCTGATGAATTATCCGATAGAGGCCTGGTGTGGGCATGTAGATAGTTAGGAGGACCCATTTCAATATTTCATCCCTGTCGTGTTCCTGCCCGGCTACGGTGTATAGCACCCAGGGATATTGCACTACACGACGATAGTTACCTGAGTTCCAATGTCAAATCACTCGAAACGTGGTTATATGCTAAGGTATTGAGGTGCGGTTATATTTCCCGCATATTCTCAGCATAACCGTAAGAAGTGGATTGATGACTACATTCTTTCTGTCGGTGACCAATAACCGCGTCACGTTTTTGTTGCGATAACTCAGCGCGGTATAATGGCCGCATAGGGAGCGGCCGAGTCGCGGCGCAGGAGAAAAAGCGTGACGCGGCCACGAGAAGCCGCCACACGACGCAGCCGGTCGGCGTCGGACCGGAGAGCGGAGCGGGCGCCGACGCACTGGGGACGGCTTCAGAGCTGGTGTTCCGGCTGCGCCGCGGCGCCAGCTGCTGTGGTGCGGTACAGGCGGCGGCGCCGATCGGCGGGCGCGAGCCTCATCCTGAGCGCTGCTCCACGCACGGTGGTGATGTGTTCCATTCTCGGCGCACGGTCGAAGGGCCGCAACGGCGTCGAGGTGCCGCAGCGGTTGCCGGCTATCTGCCCGCAAGCTGATACACTGTCTAGCACTATCTAAGCTATCGTCACTATCTGTTCGGTGTGATACAGCGCATGCTTTGCATTGCATCCACTGCCCACCACTATGTAGGCTGTCGTTCACTGTCTGTTGTGTGATGCAAAGCACGCTTTGCACTGCATCCACTGTCCACCACTATTTCAGCTGTCGTTCACTGTCTGTTATGTGTGATACAGCGCACGCTTTGTACTACATCCACTGCCCACCACTATCTAAGCTGTCGTTCACGATGTGCCCTGTGTGGTACAACGCACGCTCTGTGCCATAGGAGGATCCTTGAACGGGTCTCGGCTATACGGAAGGCAAAAACTGCCTTAATGACCGCCATAATCTCCATTGGAATTCGTTTACACGCATGCTCAGGGCTTGGGCGCACGGTAGCCGCTAATGACACCGAAATTAAAAGCCGATGGGCGGATCCTTTGCATACAATTTCCATCAACACTCATTAGCAGGAGTATCATTTGTATGCCGTTCAGGGCCCGCTGCTTCTCCAGTCATCATTTACCCTCACAAGCCGTAAGCCGACCTGTGTTGGCTGTGACATTTCGCTCTTACAATTGATCTTGATGGTGATTTCCCCTTTCCTCTCGCTCTCTTCATTCCCCCCCCCCTCTCTCTATCTCTCTCTCTCTCTCTCTCTCTCTCTCTCTCTCTCTCTCTCTCTCTCTCTCTCGAGAGAGAGAGAGAGAGAGAGAGAGAGAGAGAGAGAGAGAGAGAGAGAGAGAGAGAGAGAGAGAGAGAGAGAGAGAGAGAGAGAGAGAGAGAGAGAGAGAGAGAGAGGAGTTGAACCTATCCTTCATACTTCTCTTTTAATTCTGCACCAGGCCTGCGGTAATGCACGAAGTGAAGTCAAGTTTGACCTGAACTGAGCTCAGATCATTTTGAGACAATTGCACCTCGTTGTTGTTGTTGTTGTTATTGGGTTTAGTGGCGCATCAACTGCATAGGTTATACAGCGCCCATAGCTTCGTCAGTCAAACCAGGTGTGAACGTATCAGCGTCAAGTAAAGGAGAATACTGGGGTCACAATATGCTATCACATTTCATGATGAAGTTATTTCTCTCTCCCTCCCTATATATCGCTTACTCACTCACTCACTCACGGTATACTACGCTACTTCCAAGAAACAAACTCCATCTTGTAACAGATCGTATGGTGTGACGCCCCGCACTGTGAGGGGCGATAATAGACCGTGCGTGTCCGGAAGAGAAGCTCCGCTGCGCTTCGCCTTGACCGTGGAAGGTGCCAATGCCTCGTGCTTGGCTGCAGCTGCACAGTCATCCACTGCGCAACGAGCCGGCGCGGATTTCACGCTTGTCCGTGTTGTAAACGGCTCGACGGTGTACACCGCCGGGAGTGTAGCATCACCGTCGGCGCGGCGCGCGCGGGAGACCGCGCCGCCTTCCGCACCGCGCCGCCACTGGCGCGAGCGGTGCCTCTCGATCATCCGGCCCCCGTGCGGGAGAGCCTCACGTGATAAATCGCGGACAAACTCCGGTGGGCGGTCGTAAATAGGCCCATATGCCACAGAGCGGGCCGGTCGACGCTTCAAGGTCAGGCGCGCGCCGTCCTGCTGGACGCAGGACGCGGTGCGATGCGACGACCCCGATTCGCAGCAGCCGACGAGTCAGCTGATTGAAAACGATTGGTGGCTCCCAGCTATGTTTCAGAGTGTGACCTTCGCTACGGTAAATGCATCAATTTCGACGATGCCATGGTGTGTTCATTTATGGCTGATTTATTCATGACGTAAATCCTGTTGATACATCAAAATTCCAGCGGGCGAAGTGCGAGACAGAGTGTCAGGCGATGCAATTGCATACTGTGGTACAGCTTGCACTGTGTACGGTGATCTGTGCAACGTACATCGTTGCACAATGTGCACTACACAGTGCAGAGGCATGTTATGTCGCTGTGCTAATGGAGCGGTGTGTCACCTGGGTGGAGCGTCATTCAAGGGTGAGTCACAGCCGTGCATTACCTCCTCCTCCGCTTCTTTTTGTTTGTCTGGTAAGACGCGAGCAGGGGCGGCAGTGCGAGGACACGTGAGTCTTTTTCATGAAGGAAATAATGCGCACGGCGGCCACCACAAGAAAGACATTGACGTGGAAATTGTTCGAGTGCATATCTATCACCCTTCGCAGCCTTCGCTGCGCAGCTAAGCCCTCCCCTCCCCGTCCCCCACCCCCTAATACAAAAAAAATACACCAAGTCAGGTAAGAAATGGTATGATTTTCACCACGCCACACATGAGATTTTCGGTGCTCTTCGCGCGCCGAAAGCGGTCTTGATTTTTTGTTTGGGGGGGGGGGGAGCTGACGGTCAGGCCTGAAGAATATCCTGGGTGCGCCACTGTCGATAGCTTCCAGAACTGTGCCGACGTCTGCGAGGTTCCAAGCTGTTGCGATGTCGTTCTTTGTCACCGGAGGCTGTGAACACCGGGTGGTGGTGGAGAATCCCGTGCCGAAAGGATACTGCCGCGGTGTGGGTGAATAATGCCCCGAGCGGTTGGCATCGCGTGTCAAAGGTTGCATCAGCTGATGTCAAGCCGAAGAGGCAGGATCGGTGGCGATCCTGTCGCTATGCTATTTTGAATGCCGTTATGCTATTATTGCCATCGAAGTTTGAATGGAGGAAAGGATGTGGAATACAGGTCGGGTCGCCTTCCCATCCAGCCATCCTGGAAGTTACAGAATGTGCACAACTATTTCCGAACTATACAGGAAGATGTCTGGGAAATGTCACGACTATGCAATGAGCAGGGAAGCAGTTTGTGGTTGTAGAGTTCCACTGATGGAATCAATGCTGTGACCCAAGTCCTTTGTCGAAATCCTCTACTCTAAAAGACGTGTTGCGATGCCACTGCTATGTGATATTCAGCAACTTGAGACGCTTCAAGCGGAGCTTGAATTCTTCATAGCTTCGTAAAGCATAATACAGCAATCTCCCATTTTCTTTATCAATGAGATAAGAGATTGCTGTCTTAATTGACAGGCAAATATGACATGTTTACACTAACATTGGAATTCCCAACACCGGATGGTGACAACCCTGAAGGGGCCACTGGCTCGTTCCAAGTGCTTTATGGTTACGGCGGCCGCCTACTCCGCGGACGCCGAGAGGGCAGCGGCGGCGTTGTTCCAGCTGTTTAGTATGTGCGCGGTAGTGCTCGAGCGACTCCACCCCGGCGCCGAGTGTTTGCCGGCGCCATGAGGTCACGCGTGTGACGGTCGGCTATTGTGTTCCCACGGCGTCACGCCGGTCAGCCACCCAGGGTCGGCCCGCCCCACGGCGCCGCCACCACCAGCCGGAGCTGTCGCCGCGCCGAGACACCACGTGACGCGTACTGTGTGATGGAGACACGTGAACGCGCATAATTGTCGGTGCAGCGTTCTGTAGCGGGCTTACGATCCTGGCTGACGACGATCTATTGCCCCAAACGACCATGAGTGTATGCAGTGTTTTGGCCTGTAGTGTGTTGAGCGGCTATAAACCGCAGGGTCGTCATGATTATTGCGTCGTGGTGGGGAACGCCATCCGCAATCCCAACAGCGATGCAACCGAAGATGATGCTCATCGGATTCACACGCGTCACAGGTCCTGTAAGATGCACATATGCACGTGCTATGAGTTCCAACACGGATGTGCGTCTCCTTGCAGTCGTGCGCCTCGTTCTTCCACGTTTCGGAGCGGTCCCGGCCGTTGCCGAGTCCACCCAAGTCTCGGTACGATCAGGCGGAGGAGCACGCAACGCTGATTGGTCTACAGGCGCTGACCATGAACCTCGCGTCAGCCAATAGGGACTCTGAGAAACGTGAGCCTCGGAAGAAGTGCCTGAAGCCGCTGCGGATCTCCACAGCTCGCAAAACACCCGAGAAACATGTCTCGATCAGGTAAGGCAGGAAACTGATGAAAGTGTGGTGTAGAAGTAAGCATTGTGACGTGAAACAAACAAGCTTATTCATAGGACGTTTT
This sequence comes from Ashinkailepas kermadecensis, assembly GCA_034440615.1. NCBI lineage: Eukaryota > Metazoa > Arthropoda > Thecostraca > Neolepadidae > Ashinkailepas > Ashinkailepas kermadecensis. Next base: position 322,578 of record JAOTOM010004649.1, on the reverse strand, counting down.
TCGTTGTTAGGTCACTGACTTGCTATATAATTCTGAAATAGGCATTCGCTGAATGCAAAGTTGAAAACTATGTATTATAATGTGACAGCAGCGTTCATTACTGACCATTGCTTGGCACCGGTTAGCTCGATTTGATACGCAACGTCGACATCTTCTACCTGGGCATAGTGCTGAGGAAGGGCATCCACCTCACCCAGTAGCGCAGCCAGGGGAGGGCAGGGGCACGCCCTCCCCCTGAAATGTTGAATTGACCCGGTGTGAAAGGGTACGGCGGAGCTGTGAAACGAAAAATGGCTTCCGCGTCTGTGAGGGGCCGAGACGGGTCGCATGTATAGACACGAGAGTAAAATATTTACTCAATGAAAGTTGCGGTGCAAAAAGCAAGGGTCGTGCGTCATATGATGGTGGTTGGAGAAGCCCATGGGCCGCAGAAGGGGCCAAGGAGGGTGCCGGAAGTCGTAAAACGTGTCGGGCCCTATAAAAGCGCTGAGAAGCATGAACACGCGCGAGGATCCCTATGAAGTACATATGGCCCCTCAAAGCGTACCGAAGGCCCAGGGAGCCTGCTGAGGCCCCTGCAAACGCGCCGGGTCCCTAAAGTGCTCCATAGCCCCGCAATGCATGGATGGGCCCCTACTGCCTTATACACGCCCGGGCCCATACAAAATGTTCAGAACATAAAAGAGCGCTGGGGATGTCAGACAAGGGCGGGTTTGCTAAAGCATCGCGAGCTCCCGAGAGTGTACCGGGAGCTCCGAAATCATGTCGGGAGCGAAACGCGCATCAGGGCGCTTCCAGTGCACTCGAAGCGATAAAACTTGATGTACACCGGAAGATGTGCTGGGAAAGCGCACTGAGCAACGAAAACAAAAAAGGCCAAGGTTGTCATTAATCACCGGGCACCCTAAAAGCGTATCGGAGCCTTTAAGGCGTGCTAGGAACTCCAAGAATCGCGCCGGGACCTATTGAATGCACCAGAAGGACAAAAGCACGCTTTAGGCCTATGCACGCGGTTGGGCCCCGAAAATACACCCGGAGTCAAAGCATGCAGAAGCTAAAGGCGTGCCAATAACGCGTAGTGGCCAACACCAGCTGAAGGACGTGTGAAACGCACGCAATCCCCCAAACATGCACCGGGCCTGTACACCGCGCTGAGGCCTTTAACACGCGCACCGGAGGTGGGGTGGGGGGGGGGGAGCGGATTCCGCCCACCTCTCCTGTTTTTCTACGATATCTCATAAACGACCGGGGATATTGTAATGCAATCTTGTGACTTTATTAAAAATCGATAAGTGCAAACTATGCAAGAAAAAGAAACGAATTACGTTGGGAAATACAGGAACTGCGGGGTGCAAAGTAGACCGACCGCTCGCCGAGCGTTCAAAGTCACGATGGTTTCGTCGGTGCGGTGGCGCGGCGGCGCTGTGAGGTGGCCGATTTCGACCTCATTTGACCCCGGAGGCATTGAGCTAGGAACGTGAAATTTATCCTGAGGCTAGTTGACTACAGCTATAATATACCCTCCAAATTGTGTGCTTCTAGCTTCGGTAGTTTCCAAGATCTTAGGGGGTGGCCGAAACCCCCTCCGGTGCGCGTCATGTGAGAGACCGTCCGGTGCTCCTGTTGAAGACCACTGTGGACACATACGATGCTCCAGAGGCACCCAAGGATGTAAATGTTCCAACATATTCGTCCTTTCGTTACGCTTCTAGCACAATGTAACTGCTGACATTGGGGTCAAAAACAAGTCCTTTGGAATGTGAAGTCGTTTATAATTATAATTAGTTTATATTTTGGGGAAGAATGGTGAAATTTGCGTCAGTGGACGGATAATTAGCTGCACCATCGCCCAATGCAATGTTTTTTTAACAAGGCAATGCAACGGGACAAAACTGTTCAGATGCTCTTCGCCGAATTTTTGATAATTGTTGTTTTCATATTCGGCGCTAAAGTGACGGCCGAAAAAAGTGCGAGAGGATGGTGAAATTCACATTAGTCGACAGACCTGTCGACTAATGTGGACCGCTGGAACATGGAATAATGGCGATTTTTTTCATCTTCAGCAGTAAAATGGTGGTCCAGAAATCGAGTGAATGAGGGAATGAAGCATACCTGAAATAAAAAAAGAAGTGGTATTCACTACTTTTCCGTCACATGGTTTATTCTTCAACAACGCTTTGGATTGCGTTTTTTTATAAATGCATGTTGGCATGCTGGCATCTTAGTTTACGCTTCGTCCGATGTGTGGCGCTAGTATGGCTGACCAGGTAAATGTCGGCGCTTGGCGCGTAGCGGTTCAATGAAATGCTGACAAGGAGGCCCCGTCGAAAAATTGTCGCTGGCAAAGGATTTTCGCGCATGACATTATGGTTCATGATAATTTAGAAAAGTATGGATGGACTTATGTTTTTTTTAAATATCAGCCTCCGCCGAACCCGGTATTTTTATTTGGTGGTGGTGGGGGGGGGAAGACCAGAAGTGGATTCAGAGCGGGGCACAGGACCATCCTAAGATGGCTTGATTTGGAGAAAAATTGGCCTGTACTCATAATTCGTGGAAAGACTGAAGTTTTCTCTGTAAAATATTGCCTTAAGCTCAAACTCGGGGCTTTACCGATTCCAATTTATGCATGCTTCCTTTCGTATTTCATCCATGCGCTTGATGTTCCCACAAAGTTATACTTTTATCAACTTTTGTTTATAGTTGAGCAACATTGCCAATGGTGAAAAGAAACCATCTGACTCTAACAAATTAAATTGAAGATTACTTATTCAAATATTAAATCTTTTGACCTTTGGAGTAGTTTCCTCCCGCTGACGGTGTTGGCCCGGCCGGCTGGATCCATCGCTGCATCGTACCCTCACAAGGAACCACTCGTCAAAATATCGAGTAGCCATTTCGTTGTATTTTCGCTCATAGTAGCTGAACGTGCAGCATGCTCCAACGGCTCCATCCCGTTACACACATCTTCACGCGCCAGTACACCGCCCACCGTCCGCCTGGCACCAGTCACATACGGAGATTTCCCACTCAGCCGCACCGCGGGGTGCCTTTCTAATCACTGTTATCGCCGGCGATTTGATGATACGTCAATCACTCACCTCATGCATGAACAGTGCAATTTACGCCATGTCGGAGGTGTGTGTGTGTGTGTGTATGTATGTGTGTGTGTGTGTGTGTGTGTGTGTGTGTGTGTGTGTGTGTGTACGGGTTTGTGTACGTGTTCATGGAGTCGTTTCCGTCGTCACAATGCAGGAAAGTGTGGAATTTATGTTGGCAGCCCTCTGTCGGCGACCCCACGAAGCTCTGGTTCTGGCTCGACGCCGCCGCGGTTCCGGCCGTCGCCCTGCCGCAGCGACTCGTCTGGCTTCCAGAGTCTGCCGAGTCCGTCCAGCAGCGACAGACTCTTCACCAACCGCAGCAACGTCGAGATCAAAACCAGGTCAGTGATGGCACACCGCTCCAGTGGGTCACAAGGGAGGCTTCAATACCACGAGGAGAGAGCGCGCCGACTTCGGAAGACGGTGGGAGAGCCATTGTTGCAGGCTGGGAGACTAAATCCACACCGTGTATCGTGGGCTACTTTACGCGAAAGACGTGGGAGATTATAAGACGAGTCTGATCAGATGAAAAACTCTATGATTTGTTTACGTATACTTTGTAGTCAAGTAGTGACTTCCTGTCCTTTGGTGATGTATGTAGTTTGGTGGAGGCTCTCGCCCCTAGATGACAAGTATGCAGGTTGGTAGGAACCTTTCACACTTCGTGGTTTTCTAGATTCCGCTGCTCCTCACCTTGATTTCTGTCGTGAAAGGAGACGATTCTTTTGCCTTGGGGTCTCAATTGAGAGAGACATAATCAATGTTACAGACTATGCAATGGGGACAGTGAGAGCAGGTTTACGGGGTCTGGTGTCCCAGATATCCGATCAGTATCATTCAGTCTCAGTTGTGGGAGACGTAATTATTATTACCGACCATGCAGTGGGGACAGGGAGAGCAGGTTTGCGGGGTCTGGTGTCCCAGATATCCGATCAGTATCACTCAGTCACAGTCGTGAGAGGCATAATCAATGTTGCCGCAGCTGCCGGAGGGGGCTGTCGACCGGCGTGAGCTGGTGTTGGCTCAGGTCACGGACAGGTCTGCTACCTTGGCTCAGGTCACGGGCAGGCGGACGCCGAGCCCCATGTCGTCGGCGTCTTGTCGATACCCGGCCAGTCGCGCCGTGATGGATGCCCCAGCCGCCGACCCGGACCGCACCGAACGGGCCCTGCCGGCGGGCGGACCCGGTGGGCGGACCTGGCGGGCGGACCCGGTGGGCAGACCCGGCGGGCGGACCCGGCGGGCGGACCCGGCGGGCGGACCCGGTGGGCGGACCTGGCGGGCGGACCCGGTGGGCGGATGCTGGTATGCTGGTGCTAACCGCGATCAATGTCGAGCCGACCCGCCGTCAGACGAGCCGAAACAATGTCGAGCCGACCCGCCGTCAGACGAGCCGATACAATGTCGAGCCGACCCGCCGTCAGACGAGCCGACCCGCCGTCAGACGAGCCGATACAAACTGAATTCAGTTCCATCAATTACACCGCTTGCACAAGCAGCAAAACTTCCAAATACGATGTGATTGGGAAAACGTATGCATATATTGCGAACGGGCTTCTAACATGCCAAAACATCCGAAGAGCATAGCAATATTGTCGTACGTTTTCTAAATCGCATCGTATAAGGAAGTATTGCTGCTCATGTAGACAGAGCAGATATTTCAGTACGTCGCGATTAGGACACGGCGTTTCTTTCGCCTTTGATGTGTGCCGCTTGGTGCTGACCAAGGATGGGGTTTGTACTTGGAAAAAACTAGATTTTGTCATGACAACCAGTTGCTACCGGCAAAAACCAGTAAAAGGCTGGTAATAGAAGGAACAAATCGATACGATGTATGCATTTCGTCTCACATTTTCAACTCTACTATTGCGTATTTCTATAAATTATGCACGTTGTATGATACGTGACGCTATGCTATGCAAATAAGATGTGGAGTATATCTGAAAAAGATTAAGCGAAGTGTTTACAGGACTCTTACCGGTAAAAGCCAGTAAATCAGTTTTTAGCACGTCGGTAGTTTTACCGAAAGTAAAAGCCAGTACGAACAGGTTTGGTGGTAAACACTGGCAACCCTGGTGCTAATACTGGTGTTAAACATTCTCAGTTGACTACTTATCAAGTGATATATTAATAGCCAACAACGAGAGCCCTCGACCTCCTCTGATGAACACTCGCCGCTCCGGTCACGTGACCTCACCGGCTTATACGACGCAAAAATCACCCGAGATATTAAAGACAGCTGAGGCCTACATGGATTTATAGCACAGTTTGGGCTTCATACCGGAGCGTTGCAAACGTGAATAGAGTCCTAGCTCCCCACCGGCGGTCTCGCCGTGCAAGGCGACGCTGCGCATGCGTCCACACAACAGTTATTAAAGTGAATGAGGCCAGTGGTGCTGCATGGAAAGAAACGACTTCAAGTTTATTTGGATTCCAATAGTGATCGCTAGGCGCGTGGTAAATTTTCATCACCAAATGTGGGTGTCTGTGATGACCTATTTGCGGTGAGTCAGATACTCGTGGCATTCTCAGCCTCTGTAAATTATTCCGATCCAGAGCAACATGCACTGTGTAATTAAATGCCCCTCGTTACTTTGCTAGGGTAGCCATTAGGCAAACCGTGATAAATGTTCATGTGGTGTTAATCCATTCCACCATGCCTTCACACGTCCTCCAATACATTGCCAACATGCAGAGCTGTTTCAAGGCAACTACTTCATGACGTAGTGGTCGTTCCATCAACTCCGCCTACCTCCCGCGGGGTCGGCTAGTAGTTGCAGTCGTTGCCGCAAAATATCGGCATTAGTGAAGGGATGGGCCATCCTTTTTTGGAGTCGACGGTGCCATGTCTTCCATCATATTGTTCGATGGCTTGTGGAGACATTTCGCATCTGCTGAAGCTGCTGATCACCTATAATGATATATTTACGGGGCTGCAAATCACAGAGACATTTGCGTCTTGAGTAGCGGTATATCAACGATACTGGTAAAGTCTCTAGCAATTGATATTACCGAGCCATATAAGATCCCTGGCATCTGCAACTGCCCGAGGAATATCAAACCTGTTGGGGCAGTCTCCATCGAGCATCGCATTGATCTGACAGCTTTGCCTGGCCATTCCAGACAGAGGCACAGAGAACGGGGGCCCGGCTCCCCCTTAAGAATACAATTTACACCATATTAGACAAGAAATTGTGTGACCTGCACTACGTCAAACAGGAAATGTTCGGCGAGCTTCGCGCGCCGACAGCCTTCTCCGTGCGATGCTCTCTCCGTGAGATGATCTGTTCGGCCGCTCCCTTAAGAAAATCCTGGCTGCGCCCCTGATTCCAGGAATGAGTGGCCAGCTTAGTATTGATGATGCGTCCTGAAGTTTCAATCGTTGGCCATCTGGCTCATTGGTCGCCATTCATCACTGCTGCTAATCCCGTGAAGACCGTTCATTGGCCGCCATTCATCACTACTGCTTGTCCCGTGAAGACATTGACCGCCATTCATCACTACTGCTTGTCCCGTGAAGACATTGACCGCCGTTCATCATTACTGCTTGTCCCGTGAAGACATTGACCGCCGTTCATCACTACTGCTTGTCCCGTGAAGACATTGACCGCCATTCATCACTACTGCTTGTCCCGTGAAGACATTGACCGCCATTCATCACCACTGCTTGTCCCGTGAAGACATTGACCGCCATTCATCACTACTGCTTGTCCCGTGAAGACATTGACCGCCATTCATCACTACTGCTTGTCCCGTGAAGACATTGACCGCCATTCATCACTACTGCTTGTCCCGTGAAGACATTGGCCGCCGTTCATCATTACTGCTTGTCCCGTGAAGACATTGACCGCCATTCATCATTACTGCTTGTCCCGTGAAGACATTGACCGCCATTCATCACTACTGCTTGTCCCGTGAAGACATTGGCCGCCGTTCATCACTACTGCTTGTCCCGTGAAGACATTGGCCGCCGTTCATCATTACTGCTTGTCCCGTGAAGACATTGACCGCCATTCATCACTACTGCTTGTCCCGTGAAGACATTGACCGCCGTTCATCATTACTGCTTGTCCCGTGAAGACATTGGCCGCCGTTCATCACTACTGCTTGTCCCGTGAAGACATTGACCGCCATTCATCACTACTGCTTGTCCCGTGAAGACATTGACCGCCATTCATCACTACTGCTTGTCCCGTGAAGACATTGGCCGCCGTTCATCATTACTGCTTGTCCCGTGAAGACATTGACCGCCATTCATCACTACTGCTTGTCCCGTGAAGACATTGGCCGCCGTTCATCACTACTGCTTGTCCCGTGAAGACATTGACCGCCATTCATCACTACTGCTTGTCCCGTGAAGACATTGGCCGCCGTTCATCATTACTGCTTGTCCCGTGAAGACTGTAGCCTGGGAGAGTATTTCTTTGATTTCCGTCACGCTTGAACTCACCACTGTGTGCTTTACTGGGCGGAACAATTCTGCTACAAATGATGCAAGAACTTTCCAGAAACGTCCGTCGACAGATGCCGCTGATCTGTTCATGGATGACAGAAACGCAGCTGATATGATGGACGTCGAACGATGGACGACAGAAGCGTAGCTCGTTGTATAATGATGGTCAGTTGTGCTCGAACAGCGAAATATGTCATGAGCACTGAATTCCTAGCATACAGAACAATGCACGTAGACATACACCGTGCTCAATCAGATTAAGATGACAAACAGATGACAGGCCTCCTGGCCACATTTGAGAAACATGATGTAAATGGACTTTTAACCACAAACACCATGAAGACCTGCGGACATCCTGCAAACCATTGTTGGAGTTTCCCGAAACATTCACAAAATGTCTCGTGATGCTTTTGCATGGTAGTGGCGTTGTCGAGGTGATGATTCTCCCTGGCATCACCATCAGCCCGATGCTACATTACCAAGAGCTACCCCGTGCTCAAGCAGCTTGTGGTTGTGCCCCAGCCTCGCCTGGTGACACCAAACCTCCAGCCGCCCTGTAGACGTGTGCAACTACAGACGCCATGTATACAGACCTCCCGTGGGTATCCAGCGGGGCAGACGTAATGCACCGCAGATACCGTAATACACCGCTGATACCGTAATACACCGCTGATACCGTAATACACCGCTGATACCGTAATACACCGCAGATACCGTAATGCACCGCAGATACCGTAATACACCGCTGATACCGTAATACACCGCTGATACCGTAATATACCGCTGATGCCGTGATACACCACATACACCGTAATACACCGAATATACCATACCGACGTTGCACAACTGTAAGGTGCAGATCGATGCCAGAGGACAGACTCACTTCGGACCTTCGTGTGATTTGCGCGAAGAATATTGCGTACTGGTTAGTTGACAGCCATCGTAAGACGACACCACAGTTGACCTGTGTTCGACCGAATTCGCTATGTGCCCATGCTGTGCTGAACTGGGGACAAACAACAATTGGGCAGACAGATGATGTTCAGCTCAGCTGCCACTCGGAACGCGACTGGAACATACTTCGGGACAGCATTGTTGGCAGTGTCCTCAGAGTCGTGAAACGTGAAAACGTGTCGCCATGGAAACGTGATGACGTACGGAGGGACGTACGGTGGGGGAAGCGAGGATTGTACGGGGCGCTGCTGGTTGACTTCATGGCTGCATGGCACATCAATCTTTCGGACTTCATTTCGTTCAGCTGACCTTTGAAGCGAATGTCTGATTATAATGCCACTGCCACATAGCCGCGACGTAATTGGCTTGAGCGCGCCCACCTTTTGTGTTCCAATTATAGGTTGCCGGTCAAAGACGAAACGTGCCTTGGGTGTGCTATGCAGAAATGATGTACGTGGATGTTAACAGGACGGGATACAGAAAGAGTAGATGTGATGAAACAAACAAAGAAAACAATGAAATAAACCATAATACATCCGTTATGTCCTACCTCGAATGCTAATCTGATGGCTCTATTTCATTGTTAAACTAATGTCTTCACTTCATCTGAATTCATGTTCAACTCGAGCCATGGCGAAGTTCCATCAGATGCTCTCCGTCTTGCTGATAATGACTGCTGAATGCATGAATATAAAACGAGGAGGTTGATATAAATCAATAATTAACGGAAGACCTGACTCCTGCTTCCACCGAGCGACATTGCCGAAAAGAGACACTAACGCAAACCTATGCGAAACCTCTTGGACATCATTGCCAGCCGAGTTGTTCACGAAGACTTTATTCTTCAGCAGCGATTCATTTCACTGAATGAAACAGCTTGATGTAATACAAAGCTATCACTATTTTACGATTTCTTGTGCCTTTTTTGTTCAAAATCGACACGAATTATATCAGCGAAGCCTATATGACACCACATGTAATCATACATAGCAACGCCTTTGACTTTGTACATCTGGAAATGAATGGAAATGAATGACGTATGGTGGACAGTGGATTTCGCAGCTACAGCACTAACATTCGAGGCGAAGTACTCTAACTTTGGAACAATTTACAAGCGTTTTGCATATTTGGCAGCGCCGCTTTTTCTGGTCAGTTTGCAGCATAAGGTGTAGTCTGCAGCACGAACTTCCCTGGGAATTCACCTTCTATCCAGTCTGGCATGTGGGAGACGAGGGGGTGTGCATGGGCCTGGAACATTCAAATGACTTCGTTGTCCTGTTCTACGGGCATGTTGTAGTGACATGCAGCATCCAATATTATTCATCTAGCAATGCTGGTCGTCACATATCGCCTTTACATTCTCGGAAAATTATGCTTGAAAGGTTGTGAGAAGCATTGATGCAAAAAAATAATACGAAAACATTCCTCCCGATAAAGCAGAATGGGTCGTGGAGACGGTGTGGAACACAAGTGTGGATGACAGTTGGAGACGGTGTGGATCTTACTGCTGAAGCTCAACCACCACTGTTCCCCACTCCGTCTTTTAGTGGGCGACTTCAAAGAAACGCTACAGCAGGGACATACGCATTTAATATGTGATTTATATTTGTTTCATACTACATGGCAACTAAGGTTACCTTGCAATGGACCAACCAGGAAAGCGTTACCGCATCAACGTATCATAGCATCGTACATTACAGGCGCCGACCTGCTGCTCGCCATGCATTTCTTCGGCCATATGATCCACTATATGTGTATTCTCTATCCAATGCGCATTTTCGGTTATCGGCCCATCACCTTGACTTCTTATTTATTGTCTTTGCGTCCATTCACACTGGCGCGAAGTGACGACGACCAGACGTGACCTGACCCGACCTGACCCAACCTGACCAGACCTGACCCGACCTGACCAAACCTGACCAGACCTGACCCGACCTGACCCGACCTGACCCGACCTGACCTGACCCGACCCGACCTGACCCGACCTGACCCGACCTGACCCGGCCTGACCCGACCTGACCCGACCTGACCCGACCTGACCTGACCTGACCCGACCCGACCCGACCCGACCTGACCTGACCTGACCTGACCCGACCTGACCTGACCCGACCTGACCCGACCCGACCCGACCTGACCTGACCTGACCCGACCTGACCCGACCTGACCCGAATGGCCCCGCCCTCAGCGATAGCATGGAGTCGCTCAACACTCGAGCCAGCGGCAGCAGCGGCGGCGCGCGCACACCGCGCCAGATTCGCTCTCGGTCGCGCCAGGGCACGCCGCAGCCGCGCCACGACGGCCGCGGCGACAGTCCCCGGCCGCTGGACGAGTTCACCTCCGTGTTCGACGTGCAGCACGTGCTGAAGAAGGGGGAGGTGATCGAGGTGGGTGTTTCGTTTGCGCTGTCACTCGCCTTCGTGATAGAAGTGTCGTTGGGCTCTTCCCAGATGCATGTAACCACTGACTGTACAATCGATGCGCCCCAAAGCCTCTGTAAGTAACTAACTAGTTAGCGACTGGCCTCTAAAGCTAGGTACTACATGAATGGCTAGAATGCAACACTGATATGAAAGCCTATCTATGCATTTGTTGAGCCAGCAATTCACTGAAGAAAAAGTAGGCATTGTTTATCTCCTTAAACATATGCTAGAAGGTTCCCAACTTGTCATACCACAGAGGACCGCAAGTCACCTGGATTTGTTTTTGTGTAGCGGTACATGGATATCACACATGACGAAAGACTCTCCGAATATCATGTCTGCCAAATGGCATCGGAAAATGTGATTACATTGAAAGTGAGCAAAATAGCAAAGTGAGATAATTACCCTGTGAGACCCACGTCAGTATGAACATCTGCCCACCCTCTCAGGTCTACGTTACTGTGACTATCATTTGTGCAGTGATGTATTACTTACATAACGTGATAAGACATACCTCGGTAATTGTTACCGCTCTGCCACGAAGTGGCCCAAAATACCACCTTCGCACGTGGTTCAGTAGATATGTAACTTCCAACGCCTTTGCTCATTTCGTTTGATTTGTTTGAAAGCGTGCATCCTGCATATATGGGTATGCAGTAGAGCATCCTGCCTGAAGATGACCACTCTTTGTATGAGAAAGGCATATGTTTCATTGTTCGCTGAAAATTATTGTCGTGCTTTGGTTCCGTTGAGATACAAAACGACAGCTCTGCCGCCTGCGTCGTACATTTGCCAGCCGGTACTGGCGGTGAGGGGGCTTTGTGTGTGGGCGGGTGTGTGGGCGGTTGGGAGAGGTTGTGTGTAGCGGGTGGGAGAGGCTGTGTGTGGCGGGTGGAAGAGGCTGTGTGTGCGCGGGTGGAAGAGGCTGTGTGTGGGCGGGTGGGAGAGGTTGTATGTGGGCGGGTGTGTGGGCGGGTGAGAGAGGCTGTGTGTGGGCGGGTGGGAGAGGTTGTATGTGGGCGGGTGTGTGGGCGGGTGAGAGAGGCTGTGTGTGGGCGGGTGAGATATGCTGTGTGTGGGCGTGGCTGTGTGTGGGCCGGTGTGTGGGCGGGTGAGAGATGCTGTGTGTGGGTGGGTGGGAGAGGTTGTGTGTGGGCGGGTGGGAGAGGTTGTATGTGGGCGGGTGGGAGAGGATGTGTGTGGGCGGGTGGGAGAGGATGTGTGTGGGCGGGTGTATGGATGGATGAGAGAGGCTGTGTGTGGGCGGGTGGGAGAGGCTGTGTGTGGGCGGGTGGGAGAGGCTGTGTGTGGGCGGGTGGGAGAGGTTGTATGTGGGCGGGTGGGAGAGGATGTGTGTGGGCGGGTGGGAGAGGCTGTGTGTGGGCGGGTGGGACAGGCTGTGTGTGGGCGGGTGGGAGAGGATGTGTGTGGGCGGGTGGGAGAGGCTGTGTGTGGGCGGGTGGGACAGGCTGTGTGTGGGCGGGTGGGACAGGATGTGTGTGGACGGGTGTGTGGGCGTGTGAGAGAGGCTGTGTGTGGGTGGGGGTGTGGGCGTGGCTGTGTGTGGGCGGTAGCTGTCCAGCCCAGCAGACCACCTGCCACAGTCTGTCATAAGCCCGCCCGCGTCGCACCAACAGCACCACACCGCGCAAATCATCCCTACCGACGCAACCACTTGTGTTGACGCGCCGGCCGGCTCGGGAGGGCGTCCCGCCGTGACAACACGTGACGTCCGCCTTTCAAAGAGCGGCCGGCGCCGCTCTGTCTTCCCACTCGCGGCGCATCCAGCCGCACGGCTTCATACTTCAGAGCCGCACCCCCTCCCGGCTCAGATGCTATCGACGCCAACAGTTTGGCAGTCATGATGAATGTCGCCCCGACCGAGTGCGCCGGTCTGGTTGAGGTATGGTGGCCGAGGCGGGTAGTCGAGGCGTGGTGTCCGAGACGTGGTGTCCGAGGTATAGTGTCCGAGGTGTGGTGTCCGAGGTGTGATGTCCGAGGTGTGGTGTCCGAGGCGTGGTGTCCGAGGCGTGGTGGCCGAGGCGTGGTGGCCGAGGCATGGTGTCCGAGGCGTGGTGTCCGAGGCGTGGTGGCCGAGGCATGGTGTCCGAGGCGTGGTGTCCGAGGCGTGGTGGCCGAGGCATGGTGTCCGAGGCGTGGTGTCCGAGGTGCGGTGTCTGAGGTGTGGTGTCCGAGGCGTGGTGGCCGAGGCATGGTGTCCGAGGCGTGGTGTCCGAGGCGTGGTGTCCGAGACATAGTGTCCGAGTCGTGGTGTCCGAGGCATGGTGTCCGAGGCGTGGTGGCGGAGGCGTGGTGTCCGAGGAACGCCGCTCGCGCCACGTGCTGCGCGACCGGCGCCGCCGTCGCGCAGCACGTGGCCGCTCTCCCACGCGGCGATAGCCCCGCCACTGTTTGTGTTTCCGCCGTGGAAATGACGTCTGGCTCGACCTCAAGCGGTGCCTGGTCGGCCACCGCCGCCGGCACTCACGACAATCGCCTTGAGGGCAGCCAAATGAGTTCCGATGGGTGCCGAATGGATGTGGGCGGAGCGTGATTGGCCGATCGATCTGCCGCCAGGGGGTGCTTCGCTTCGACCGTCGCAGCTCCCAGCACGCCTACATCAGCGCGCCGGTCAATCTCGGTATGTTCCCACTCAGTCTCGTACGTCTCGGCTTGACCTTGGTGTGCTCTCGGTCGACTGCGCAGGTCCCCGTGTGCTCTTAGTCAACTTCAGGTCAAGCTTGGCACGTCGTCGCTTCAGCTCCTGCGTCCGTATCAACCCTCTGTGTGTTCTCTGTTAGCTCTGCAGTTTCCTTCAGTCGCGTGGTCCTCGATCAATCATGTACGTTGTCTGTTAGTCCTGTGGTCTCCGGCAGTCCTGTAGTCCGCGGTGGTTCCTGTACGTTCAGTTAACCTGAATGGATTCTAGCCGGTAGGCTATCAGCCAACTCTGGATGTCTGGGAGGGGAGGGGAACCTTGCATCTCAAATAGGGCTGGTGATTGCCGTAGAAAAGCGTGGGGCACCGGGGTTGAGAGTAGAGGCGCAGCCGAGGGGATCCTGGGTCAGGGAGACTCTTAGAAGCCAAAAATGAACTTGATGGAACAAGAAATTTTGACATTTTCACCACTCAAAACCAAACATTTTCGAGTCGCGAGGCGTGCCAAAAGCGTTCTGTTTCATGACATTTTTTTGGTCGCCCCCTCCCCCTACGAAAATCCTGGCTGCACCACTGGTTTAGAAGCTCTCAGGTCGTCGAGGCCCAGTGGAGTACAGAACATAATATGGCTCTCGTGATTTAAATTTCCACCGATTTTTGCCACTATTTTGTTGCGCAATGAATGCCCTCCTAAACAAAGAAAACAAATCGTTGTTAGAAGTCAAAATGTCCTCACTAGGACCTCACAATGAAACAAAAAATGGAATTCGCCCCATTTTTCCGACGACACGAAATACGAAAATGCGTCACGTCGCAGTAGAATGTCTCGTCACGGTGTTTGCATTCGCAACCATGTCGTCACAGACAAGTCAACAACAATGTCAACAGCAGTGCATTCGCACTGCTGTTGACGAGCCGTGCGATCACTACATCCCAACACGACGAGCCGTGCGATCACTACATCCCAACACGACGAGCAGTGCGATCACTACATCCCAACACGACGAGCCGTGCGATCATTACATCCCAACACGACGAGCCGTGCGATCACTACATCCCAACACGCCGAGCAGTGCGATCACTACATCCCAGCACAACGAGCCGTGCGATCACTATATCCCAACACGACGAGCCGTGCGATCACTACATCCCAACACGACGCGCAGGCACACCGCCGGCAGTCAGCTGGCTGGCGTAGGCAGCTGAGTGCTGGCAGTGCGCGCCAACCGTACTCTGGCGTGACGCGTACTGATGGTGTCACCTTGTCACACAACACGCGCTCGTGGGCAGACATGCCCTATTCACACGCCGCCGTACGCGTAGGGCCGCCGTCTTCGCGCCGCAGACGAGTGGGAGTGACACCGCCTATTACGGTCGGAGTGTTTGCGTGCATGTTTGCGGCGGCTACGTCGCACCCGATGCGTTTACCGACACGGCGAGGAGGCGTCTTGCGCAATTGTCGCGCCTGCCGTCGGTGACGTCACTGCAGCCGGAGCCCGCTGATCCGGTGATGGATGGTGTGACTGTTGACTGTGGGCCGCACCTGATCCGACCGGATGAGTGGGCTCTTGTCGGTCACGGTACGTGATGCGGCGGGAGAGAGCGTAGCAGTGCTGATGTCCGACTCGTCCGGGCGGCTCACGGCAGCATCTCCGTCACGGAAGTCCCCTGGCTAGTTGGTTTTGCTTGTCTTTGCTTCCAATGTAGTGGTGCACTCAGCGGTGGACAAGGGGCACCGCTGTCGGTGGCTACCTGCATCACATATTTTGACAGTGCGACTATTACCCTGACTCCCGACATTACACAGTGATTTCTTGCCAAGACATCACGTACCATACCGACCAACAATCACGACAGGTTAAGCTCTCCCCACCCGTTGAGGAGAGCTCAACATGCTCCGTGTTTCGAGTCATTCATTGAACGCCCGTGACGACGACGACAGTCTACAGCTGTCTGGAGAGCTCGTGGCCCGTACTTGCAGTTTCCTCATCAGTCCTGCAGTTACTCCCACTCCAGGACTTGGTGTCGTGCCTGGTTTCCACTGCAAACTACAAACTATACCCTGCGAATTAATTGCTCATTAATTAGTTATTTTACACCTTGACCCCTTCGAAATTGCTCTCTCGAGTTCTCGCCTGTTCTTACGACATACATTGTGATGCTTGGATTTTTTGCACGTGTGGATTGACTTCGATCTTGTGTCAGAAACGCTATGGTGACTTTCGACGTCTTGCCAGAAGAGATCTGGCTATCTTCCACCACCCACCACATGTGCTCTGACGATCTGGTTACTATCCACTGCCCACCAAATGTGCTCTGGCGATCTGGTTACCTCCCATTGTTCACCACATGTGTCTGATAACATGGTTACCTACCACTGCCCACTACATATGCTCTGACGATCTGGTTACCCTCCACTGCCTACCATATGTTCGGGCAACATGGTTACGTCCCACAGTCCACCACATATGTTCCGACGGCATGGTTGCCTCCCACCACCCATCACATGTGTTCTGACGATCTGGTTATCTTCTATCGCCCACCACATGTGTTTTGACGACATGGTTACCTCACACTGTCCACCACATGTGTTTTGACAACATGGTTACCTTCCACTGCCGACCATGTGTTCTGACGACATAGTTACCTTCAACCGCCCATCACACACGTTCTGACGACATGGTTACCTCCCACAGCCCACCACATGTGTTCTAGCGACAATGTTACCTCCCACCGGCCACCACATGTGTTGTGACGACATGGTTACCTTCCACTGTCGAGTGCACACGTACCTTCCACTACCACCTACCTTCCACTGTGTCCACTTCCACTGTGCAGCCACTGCTGAATGTGTTCGGGTGGTGCTGTGTTGGTGTTGACGCTGCTGTGTGGTGCGCAGACCGGGCGGACGGTCACCTGAAGTGGAGGAATCAGTGAGCGAGCCGAGGAAGACCAGCGGCCGCACACGGACACAGTACGTCACGCCTCGACACCAACCAAGGACCTCGTCTCCCGCCAGCAGTGTGTGTGTTGGCGGCAAAACAAGCCGAAAACGGTCATGCGGTTGCGCACACGCGGCTCTCGGTCACGTCAATGAATCTCACCGGCACTTCGCTCCCGTGTATTTCAAGCTCTATGTTTACCGGACGCAATTGTAGCGTTTCGATGCGTGCGACAGTTGTCGGATTTTTTTCTTAAATTCCATTTTACGTCATTAGACGATATAAGTAATTTGACAGCCATATCTGCAAGGCAGCGCCGATTCGGGTGGCTTAAGTTCCTAGCCAACTACAGTAGCGAAGCGCAATTTTGTAATGTAATTTATACGTATTTGTATTATACACGACGGACAGATAATGCGGCGGAGCTACTGCCCTTACTCACAACAGCATGCAATTATTTATTGACAAGACATGCCGTACCATCCTGACCAATAATTGCGACATGTTGAGCTCTCCCCACCTGTTGAGGAGAGCCCAACATGCTCCTTATTTCGAGTCACCCACATGACGCCCGAAATGACGACTACACAGCCTACAAGCTATCTGAAGGGCTCGTGGTCAGGGCTTGGTCTCGTTTACAAATTTGTCCCGGGCAGCCAGCCGCTCTCTGCCAGCTACCTCATCAGTCCTGCAGCTAGTCTCACTCCACTATACTTGCTCATGCCACCACACTTGCTTAGTACACTTCTTGACTTTTCCTCATTTCACAGCTCTTCCAAAAGCGGACAAATACGATAGATGTGTAAAGCCGCATGATTTTCTGTTGCATAACTTCAGCATGGTGATAAGGTTAATGACAAGTGAATCAACCGAAATGCAGACTTAACGTGGGAGCCTATGGAGCTGCCCCTCTCCCATTTCTGAGCAGAGTCAAAGCTATTACATGCATTGCACCCCAACCGAATTGCCAACATTTTGCCCGTGATTGGCAGTACAATGGGCATCCCGTGATCATTAGGCTTACTGGTGGACATGAAGTTGACATACACTCCAAATGTCCAGCTGGTGACCTGTTTAGCGCGAGAAGCAAGATTTCATTCCTGGGTCAGGTGGCGTGCTTGTCGAAGCCGTGATTTGATGCGCCACCAATCCATTACCAATGCATTAGCACCCTTGAACAATGGAACCGATGTATTCTCTGGCCGACAGCTGACTTGCACAATCCCGACAAACATAGCCGTCATGTGTATCACATGAATAGTTCACACGAGGTGATTGTCATCGGTGGGAATTGCCAAGCAGCATCACCAAAACACGCGTCGTCATTGTCTCTGACCTCACGGTTACCAGGCTAGATCGAGCCCACCAGCAAATGGTGCAACGTGCTGTTATGGCTGGCGATCCTGCGATCGTCGAGTCCTCGAATGCAAAACCATGTTTTCGTGTTCTGGTGGCCGTTGTCGCTGCCCAGGGCTGACGCAACCCACCGTGGTTTTGTCCGGACACGTCTGGCCTGGCTCTACAGGTTCTGCTCGGGTCTTCACAACCCACCGTGGTTTTGTCCGGACACATCTGGCCTGGCTCTACAGGTTCTGCTCGGGTCTGCACAACCACTGGCGCATCCATTAATTATGCGGGAAAAAAATTACTTCGCGTAATTTTTGGCGGGACGTAACGCGGGTTTTCCACGTCACGCTAAGTGACGGACGGAGCTGTGACTTCATAATAGTGAACACCTCCGATTATTTTTTTAGGATGTAAATTTTGTGTAACCTACCGCCTTATAATGACTCAAAATGTGTGATAATATATTTGTGTGGGAATTAACAATTGGACTAACATGCTTGCTTAAATCATTGTCCTCCCCAGTGTCTATTGGAGTGAATGACCTAGGCTGATCTCGATTGATTTGGAAGTTCCCAGTACTCTGAAGTGATTTTTGATTCTGAATTGGAATTAAGTAATCATTTATGTACCGAGAGGTCTTGAAAATTATTATTTTGGGCAACATGTCGACATTCTTATCAGCGAGGTCATTAACTTGATATAAAATCGAGCCTCGTTGGTGAGATATTGCCGCAAGCAGCACCTCTTTTTGCGGCAGTTCTTTTGTTTCGTCGTATGCTCAGTTTGCAGATGTTGGTGGATCACATTGATCCACTGTGGAAGGTGGCAAGATGCCGTGTATGGGCGATGGTTCCTGTGGAGTGTGGCAAAATGCCGTGTACGGGCGATGGTTACTGTGGAAGGTAGCAAGATGCCGTGTACGGGCGATGGTCACTGTGGAAGGTAGCAAGATGCCGTGTACGAGCGAGGGTTACTGTGGAGTGTGGCAAGATGTCGTGTAGGGGCGGGGGTTCCCATTTATTAATGAGTCAGACCTGGATTTGGAACCTGCCTTAATCCATCGCTCTGAATGATCCCCAGTAAAGTGCAGTGATGACTTCAGAGATTAGCACTTCTGCTTTCTGAGTCAGACGCTGTATGGCTATGTTGACCTCTGGGCATTGTCAGAAGCAGTATGACCATGTTGACCTCTGGGCATGACCAGCACTGACCCGCGCTCCACATTGCAGGTTGTAATCGTCGTATACAGTTAACCGCAGAGGCGAGACTAACACCGACCGCAGGGCGAATGCATCGCAGACGCACTGACCCCAGGCCCGACCGCCAGATCGTGTCACCGACGGGTCACCACTTACGTCATCAGATCAATGGTCACATGGTCGGACCGTCACCAGGTCAACAAATACTCCGCCGTCAAACTTCCGCCAGAACAGCCGTTGTGGCTTCGCTGTTACAACAGCGGCGCGAGAAATCACGCGATCTGATCGTGCAGATTGGCGGTCCGGTGGCCAGGTCGCCACCAGGTCAGCACCAGGTCATCTTTGACCACGCGGTAGAGCCGTGACCGTGAAGATGATGCCGTGCCTGCTGGAGCACGGTGATGCTTATACACGGTGTGACGGCGGGTGGCGCGATGTCGAAGACGCCGTGGAACACACATATAACTGAATGACCGGATTTGTAACCGCTTTGCAGCGACGGTGGTGATACCACCGTCGCGCAGTTGTGCACGAACGAGCGTGTGTGAAGACTGGAGACAGGGATCTTCCTGGGATGTGTTGTGCGAGTTGGCAGGGCAGGGCCCTGGCACGCACGTAATGCTGCGAACGACGTCGTGCAACGTCCAGTCGTGATGGCAATTCGTCACGGTGACCTTCCCGCCGCAATGCTTGTCCTTCGACCAAATTATATTCCTCCCTAAATGAAAGGTCTCCGTCGTCCTTGCATTCCTCTTCCAATCCGATAGGAGCTTTCAAACTGTGCGTGGCTGACAGTTGTTGACGTGCTCGGCTGGCGTTAACGGTTGTTCGGCATTTGGGACGAATGAGTGGACTGAATTTACACGGAGATGATTAGCGCGACTGAGTCGCACGGTAGTCGACGTCGGCGTGCTCCGCTAACACAGCTAAGCCATGGTATCAGCAACTAGTGCCAAACGTAGAGTAGGATGTCGCCCAACCGTCGTCACACGCCTGATGTTCCGTCCTGCGGAATAAATACACGCGACAGGTGTATTCGGGGTGTTTGCATATTCGATGTTTCCACACGGCGCGACTTGCACCGTGTTACGTTCGGCTGGAGCCAGTTCCGCCGTGATATCTTCGGCTGAAGCGAGTTCCACCGTGCTGTCGTCGTCTGAAGCGAGTTCCACCGTGATGTCGTGGTCTGAAGCGAGTTCCACCGTGCTAACATCGTCTGAAACGAGTTCCATCGTGCCATCGCCATCCGAAGCGAGTTCCACCGTGCTATGTTCGTCTGAAGCGCGGACGGTATCGGTGCTGCCCTGTCCATGGGCACACCCGAGGTCCTGGCATTGCAGGAATACACAATCGTAATGGTATATTGACAGAAAACGGCCCACGAAATACAATGCTGTCGAAACGAGACGAGAAATAATGCCTCCCAGCGTGAAACGGCCAGCCTTTCGTAGGATGTACCCGCGTTTTTTCATGCGAATTACATATAACGGGACTCATTTTCGCCCTAATGGTAAGGCGAGAATTCGCATACATTGAGGTCGCTCTTGAACAAAGCTGTCGCGTTTATGCATATAAAACGATACAAAGTACAGCTGGCTATCCGGACTATTGCCATTATTTTAATATTATGACCATGCTAATCATCCCACAATGATGACTGAAAATCGCCGGCTTTTATAAAGAGCGCAAGGTGTTCCTGAGAAGTATATCCTTCACATAAGATCCCTTGGATCGAATTAAGAATCACGTACATCATGTGCTCTCCTTCCGCCTGCGCTTATGGAGCATGGAACATTCAGGGAACATTCAGGGAACTTCACACGTTGCTTGAAATTAGACTGTTTTTGGATAATTAAGGCCATGCGTACACCCACGGCGATAACCACTGACCGGCTAGGGAGAGGGAGGGGTACATTTACATCTGCATGCATGGCTGGAGATCCCAAGTGGGTCGGCGGTCTTGACCCCTCTGGTTTGGTACCCTGCTAATGTTAATTTGTAATTTCATCTATTGAATCCGAAAATACGTCCTGAAAACACATCTACATGACATTCACATCCCCACTATTTGACGTTTTGGATAAATGCTGTGCGACCTAGAAAATGGCTAAGGCTAGAAATTGACCTCAGGTGAACGAACACAGCTTTCACCAGCGCTTCCAATCCAACCATTCCTGACCGATGACCTTTGCCAGGCCATCTGACCATCTGCAAACTACCCGCCACCTGTTGTATCGCTAGGAGGCGGGGGAGGGGGGGGGAGTGATTGTTTAGGCGTGCCGGACCATGAAGGTCATTTGCGCCGCCTTTAAAGCGAGTACGTTACATGCCTGTTTAAGAAAGAGAGTGTTTGCAATCAAGGTGCAGGCAAGTGGATATTTATGTTAAGGGAATTTTTACGTTATAGTTCGTGTGAGGTTTTGGGTGCTGAAGGCGGGGGATGGGTTGGGGACATCTTCCTGATGTCTAAGTGGTTTTAATGTTACTTTACTCCTCCTCAAAGTGATTTGTAGCTTGGGTGGGTAGGTGGGTGGGTTGGTGGGGGGGGCTGAGAGTGGCAAGAAGTTGATTTTGCCAGTGTGCCGGCTTTGGCCTACTTTTATCGAAGAGCACCGAGGGATCTTTACCGTGCGAACAAGGAGGCAATTGTCCACACCGCGTCTCACACCGGCTTCCTCGTATTAGTTGTTAGTAGCGGGATAGTCTAAGCATGCCATGCAGGGTTGTCAGTTGGGTTAGTACGGTGCTTTTTATATTTCATAAAGCAACTCGGCTCATCTACGTCCGACGGCACCGCTAGGTAGACATTTATTTCTAACTGGGAATCAAATCGGCTCATGTACGTCCGACGCCATTCGGGTATGGCTATTTACGTGTTTCCTATGAGTGTTTCGCGGGCATGCATTGCGAGTTGATGTGAGAGTTGGTGGTGTGGTGCCTACAGTGCTCCTGCTAGAATTGTGGCATACAGGTATTCAAATAGCATTTGAAGGAGTTCTGGGTGCTTGTCATCGAGAAGCGATGGAAGCGATAGGGTGATGCCCTCTCTTTGGCAGAATTCCTTAAGTGGCTGTCTTTAAGAGGTAAAGCTACTGCAGTCTAGCAGGATGTGGCCTATGTTTAACGTGGTGTTGCAGGTGTCGCAGTGAGGTGTTGTGTATTGGTCACCCTCTAATTGAGGCTTTGTTAGTTTTGTGCAACCAATTCTGAATCTAGTGAGGATGATCTCTTTTGTCGGTGAGATTGATTTGATGTGTTCAATGTGCCTATTGTTGGTTTGATTGCTTGGGTGTGGTTGGATTTGTGTTGTGTCGAGTTGTGTTGTGGCCATGTGTTCTGTTGGTGTTGGCGAATGTGGCGTTGTAGGGGTGCTTTGCAATCGTCTACCGAATATTCTACGCTAGGGTAAGTGTTCGATGCCAAGGCTAGCTTTGCGAGCCGGTCTGCTTCTTCGTTACCTGGGATGTTTGCGTGGCCCGGAATCCAGAGGAAGGAAAAGTTCATGTTCACGTTATGGGCCACGAGTTGTTGGATTCTGTCAATGACGTGATGTGGACAGTCGTGGGTGTTGCTAATTGACTGAAGGACGGATTTGGAGTCTGAGAAAAATCACTATGTTTCTAGCTTTGCGCCTCAAGAGAATGGATATAGCGGCCATAATGACCATTGCTTCAGCAGAGTAGATGGAAAAGTTATCCGGTAGACGCTTGGAAAGTCGAAGGCCTGGTCCAGTGATGCCGATGCCTACCTTAGCCTCGTGTTTCTACCCATCCGTGAATAATTGGGTTTTGTCATTGTTATCGTCGGCGTACTGGTGGAAGATGCCAGGAATTTCCGCCGAAGTCATAGTGGATTTCTTTTCCGAGAGCATATACTCAACCTTCGGTTGACTGAGGGTCCAGAGAGGCACAGCGCCACCTATTTTATAGAGGGCGATCGAGTGCGTGTTGTTCGCCCGCCAGGTGGCGGGCCATTGACACAGCTGGCCGGGTGTTTATGCTTCGCGACGACACTTGTTTTGATATGAGACAAGCTCGCCAAAGGTCGACCCGATCGAAATACGAGTGCGATGGCTTTTACAGGCGAGTCATTCCAGGAATGCGGAGGCTCTCAGGCGCGCCAACAAGATCTGAAATAAGGCGGCGCATAAAAATATTGAACTTGACCATTTTCTAGCGATTTAGCAAGGGTATGGAAATTATTTTCCAACTAAGCAAAGGAGCGCGTCCCTGTGCCCCTTCAATGGATCCGGCTTTGACCTGACATACACATGCATTGGCGTCGTTTGGCTTCCGCCAATTTTGAGGAAACCTCCAACCCAAATGTTCATCACCTGCAGCTTGTCGGGGTTGTAGAGGACACGTTGAGTGCGGTTCGATCTAACTAAATGTTGTTGTACCCTACAATACAGCCTACACAGGATAGACCCCACGTATGATGCCTCGCACGAGGAACAACTGGAGCAATATACTAGTGATTGAACAACATTTAAGAATCCTGTTCTGATATCAGAAAAAGGAGCCTATGGTGAAATAATTAACTAACATGATCTTGGGGTCCACGTAAGGGTAAAACGCTGACATTGAACGAATAAGTTCAGACTTCAGAATATCAGACTGCTGTCCGAAAAACGGAAGAACGAAGTACTTGGAAAGCCTTGGAACTGTATGCATGAGAGATTTCCCACTGAACGTGGAGTCGAGAAACTTTTTAATGCAAAAGCTTACCAGGTAGATTGGGAAAGTACTACATTTGAAAAGTGGTGAAACTTCGAACACACGAGAGAAATTGGGCAGCCACAAAATTGTATCCTACTTGCTTTAAAGCATAGGACAAATAATCCCTGAACAAGTATTCGTGTAGATATCGTCATCCCGTCTCCTCCAAATACCAAGAAGAAAGAGCGTGCGCAGGAGGGCTCCTAGTAATCGTGCGCATTTCCATGTACACCATGCAATCTTTTTCAGTGCTGAAATATTACCAATGCATCACGCTTATCGCTAGACATCGACAGCCAGTGAGATATCGGTCTGTCGACGTGGGGCATGTCCGTTGACACACTGACGCATTCTCAGCACAGCGACGCAAGGGAACACGAGCATCGGATCCATCGACAAGCACAGCTGCACCATTGTTTCCACGTGCTCTTGGTGGACGTGAGGCTGTGCGATCCGCATCTTGACAGGGCGAAATTATAGATACATATCTGCAAAATACTGATGACACGCGAGGTCCACAAGCTTCGACATTGTGTGATATCCCGATATACACACTGGTGGCTTCAAGTTGGTACACTGTTGGTCACTTACTGTATCTAAATATGGTTATATATACACACACACACACACACACTATATATATATATATATATATATATATATATATATATATATATATATATATATATATATATATATATATATATATATATATATATATATATATATATATATATATATATATATATATATACAGCATGTAAATCTATGCAGACATTTTTGTATGCGTCATGACAAAAAAAATGTCCTTCAGTGTGCGAAGCACTCTTTGTCCATGATATGAAGCCCAATCTTAACATCCGGCTAAAATTGAAAAGCGAACTTTCGTGTGCTTTGTTATAATATGAAAGCATAACCAAGGTTACTAAATATAACCATGTTTATTGTAATTACAACATTTGTTAGCCTTGACTGACACTTGATTGACTTCACACCTCGCCGGACCACAAACCTCTCCATCGCGGTTTGGGCGCCCAGGTGCAAGTTTATAGGCCCAACGCGAGTTTTCGGGGTTCTGCTGTCTTTATTTGGGACTCCCGACGTAAATTTGTGGGGCCTCAGCGCGATTGCTTGGGGCCCGCAGTATTTATCTGGGCCCTCGACGGGGATTTTTGGGGATCACGACATGAGTTCTCGGGGTTCTGCTGTACGTAGCTGGGGCCACGACTGGAATTGTGTGACTCCAATACGATTATTTGGGGCCCCGGCGCGATTTTCGGTCTTCTGGGCGATTTTTTGGAGCCCTGTTGTATATTTTGTTCTTTCAACGCCAATGTTTTAGGGCCCCAACGCGAATGTTAGGGCCCAAGAGCGACTTTGAGGGCACGAGTGCGATTTTCTGGCACCGACCATAGTTTTCTGGGTCCCGCTATTTTTGTTCGGGACCGGAATGCTTGGGACCCTGATTTGAATATTTGGGACCCCAGCGCGATTATTGGGATCCCATTATATTTATTCGGGGCGTCCTAACATATTTCTTTGGGAACCCAACGGCTCTTTTGTACCCAGCGCGATACTTCGTGGCCCCGCTGTATTTATTTGGAGCCAAGGCGCGATTTTGTGGGACACCCGTTACGATCTTCGGACCCCTGCGCGAGTTTTTGGGGCCCCGCCGTATTTATTCGAGATTCACGACTTCATTTTTGAATTCTGGAGGGTTCAGTGATATTTGTTTTCGGAGTATCGCTGTATATATTTGGGGCCCTCCACGCGAATCTTCGGAACCCAGTGAGATTTTATGGGACCCCGGTATGATCTTCAGGCCCCAACGCGAGTTTTAGGCGTCCCGTCGTCCTTACTTTGGGCCCCGACCGGAATGTGTGGGGTCCGACGGGAGTCTGCGGCCCCAGCGCGATTTTTCGGGACCTCGTCGCAATTTCTCAGAATACCGACGAATTCTTGGGAGCCCACCACCTCTCAGCGGGCCCCCAGTTGTCACCGGTCCCCAGTGGGCAAACAAAGCTAAATTTCGGAGCGCATCGCGCGCCGAAATTGGCCCCTCTGGTACGACGGGGGGAACTATAGCCCCATAACCCCCCCCCCCCCACACACACACACACGCTGGTTACGCTACTGATGCCAGCCTATAAAACGGGGGGAACTATAGCCCCCCCCCCACACACACACACTGGTTACACTACTGATGCCAGCCTATAAAACTGGGGGAACTATAGCCCCCCCCCCCACACACACACACACTGGTTACACTACTGATGCCAGCCTATAAAAAGACAGCCTATAAAAAGCCTACAAAACGACAGCCTCAGCGCAGCTCCAAATCTGTCCCAGCTCGAGCTGACCGACCACCGCCGGTGGTCGAGGCGGCCAGCGGGCGCGTAAGCTGCTTACACCCTGATAGCCTTCGTCGCGCAGCAGCGTGTCGGTCGGTGAGGACGATGGTCGGCGAGTCGGGTGTGCGATAGAGGCGTCACCGCCCGACTTTGTACGACCCGCCCCGAGCCAGCCCTCCGTGAGCTGGCCAGGGATGTTACATCCGTCAGGGATCCGCTGGCGTGGCAGGAGCGGCAGAGGAAGAGCTGTCTTATCGGCCAACTGAAGAACTTCAGCATTCGGATGCGTTCTCAGCTTGAAGGTGCCAATCGATTAAGCGTTGCGACATTTAATCTACGCGAGGAGAAACCGACAGGGGAATGGTCCACATGCTGATCAACAGAAGTGGAGAAACCGACAGGGGAAATGGTCCACATGCTGATCAACAGAAGTGGAGAAACCGACAGGGGAAATGGTCCACATGCTGATCAACAGGAGTGAACATTTAGCTTTGAAAATATCACAAAGTAGAAAGCATGGGTTGATGCCGTACCCATACTAGGTAAAATAAAACGTCATTGCAAGGAAATAGACTTTAAAATATCTTGACAGTCACGCAATATTTCATGGGTCAACCCAACTAATCAAGCAATGAAATTAGCGAAGTACGTTATTATATTTCATTCTGACAACTGGCATCACATTCCAACAATGTTCCAATCAGGACACCATCACCAAAGC
The DNA here is from genome assembly GCA_034440615.1 of Ashinkailepas kermadecensis. Taxonomy (NCBI): domain Eukaryota; kingdom Metazoa; phylum Arthropoda; class Thecostraca; family Neolepadidae; genus Ashinkailepas; species Ashinkailepas kermadecensis. The sequence continues at coordinate 295,714 of JAOTOM010004649.1, read as the reverse complement.
AGAGATAGCAAGGTGCCTGCCTTCTACAGTAGGTACCTACTGTTGAAAAAAAAACATATCAGTTGAGCAAAACATGCATGGTTCATCGGTTATTTTATACTTCATACATAAATTACCTTTTAAACAATTTTTCCTGTAGTAAATAAACATTTATTTCACATCGCACTACGCTTACACACAGCTCCCCCCCCCCCCCCATAAAAATCCCAGAACAGACTAAGTCCAACATTCCACTAGCCAGCTCTGGTTTGGAGGTTCTTCATTGGCACACACAACTGATGTCATGCTACAAGACTGTTTTCCACACGTATAGTTCGTATAGTGCGTCCTCTCCCTACGGCGTGATAAAGTTACTAATGAAAAAAGCATGCCAGGATGTAACTGAGAGAAAGGAAAAAACTCGAAGACATGTTCAAATGTTAAATTGGTGACCACTATCGTCTATGGTTTTCTTGGTAAGAACAGTGACGTAGCCAGAGGGGGAAGAGTGGCGGCTTGGGTGGCCGCCCCTCAACCCCTCGGGGTCGGATGGGCCCTTTTTTAAGACAGGCCTTTTCAGGACATCAACGGGCTCCTCAAACAGCATTAGACATCAATAATTTGATGGTGCCGTCATTTCTTAGCACCTCTTAGACTTCCAGGGGATCCTTTCGCCTTCTGAGCCACTTTGGATATTCAGAGACCCTTGAAGCTGAATGGGCGTTTTAAAGCCAGAGGAGTATCATGAGACTGGAGGGCCCCATTGCAGTCGGAGGGTCTCTTGAATCCGTAGGGTCCCTTTTTGCTGTGTGGGACCTTGGATCGCGATCGTTTCTGCAGGAGTTGGATGGGCCCTGGAAATATCATAGCTAATGACTTTGAGCAGACCCTGTGAGCTCGAGAACACCTGAAAATTTGTGGAATTCAGGGACTTCTAGGAATTCCAGGGTTCCTGAGAGCTGGCGGGTGTCCCAGGAGTATGAAAATCGGCTTAGAACAGGGTCTGGTCTCTGGAAGCTGGAGGGACATCTGAAAGCTGGGAGGCCCCTTGAAGCTGGTGTTCTGAGTTGGAGAAGGTTAGAGAAAATTGGAGCTCCTTGAAGCCCGAGGCGCCCTTGAAGCTGGATGAAATACGGCAACTTAAAGGAAGTTAAGGGGTGTTGGGGGATATGCCCAGTGGGAACATGGGTGTAGGAGCCGGAAAGGGGAAGGGGACCAGAAGGGGCGACCCCCAATCTTGAACGAGCTTAACATTGACCCTATTTGTGGGCATTGCTTACTCATGGGCGCCACATGGAAGAATCCACCTGAACATGGCTCTTCTCCTCTAAGTTTGGGAGACTTTCTGTGCCTCTACTTCGGAAGATTGTATTTTTGGTAGAGAAACAAATCAAAGCGAGCTACCCCACCCTTGGCCAATTCCTGGCTTTGCCCTATATAACATATGCTCAAGAAAGCGAAGAAACGCTTTACAGTGATCTTAGTTTACTTGATCTGACATCAAGGCTAGATATATCTCACGAACCAGGGAGGAGGGAGGGTCCTGGTCCGAAAAGTGTCGAAGTGGATATAAAAAATGACAACTTACTATTGGCATGGCATCAAACCATGGGTGGATGGGGACCGGACCCCGCCCACCCGGAATCTCCAGCCACGTCTTGCATACATAACGGATTGCTGGGTAACCCGTGCATTGGACAGAATTAAATGGACAAAGTCGGGAATTCATTCGGCAAAAAGAAATAGGCAAAGTGGGAAATTCATTGGGAAAATGAACTGGGCAAAAATTCATTGGGCAAAGTGAATTGGGCAAAGTGGAGAATTAATTGGGCAAAATGCTATCAATTAAATTAGGTACGTAGATGGATATCGTGATCATACCTACCTAACTAGATGCAAAGAGTAAGTAATGGGCGGGAAAATACGTATTAAGGCACGAACCGATGCACATACATACAAGCTGACAGCAGCACATGGTTGATCGCCATTCTAAGCTGACGAACATTGGCTGGCTTCTGCTGTTCCGATGGCATTTGGTAGCAATTTGAAGCACGTAAAACCTGGCGGGCTGAAGACAGAACGTGTAGCATAACGTGTAACGTCAAAATGTGACGTGACGTCTGTCGATCCAAAGGATAAGTGGTAGATGGCACGACGTTCTAAAAATAACCTAATCTACAATTTTGGGAGGTTGATCGACCTGCAATATAAGGTGAAGCGAGATGATTATCAAAGCATATTATATTCGATCGAGCAAAACCTGGATGTTGGATCTCGTAAAACCTGCGGATGCTAATTGTGTGCAATCTACGAATGTTGGATCTCGTGAGGCCTACGGATGTTCGACCCAATAAAATATACAGATGCTGGGCCACTTACTACCTCCGGAAATTTGGTCGCGTACAATCTAAGGATATTGGATTGCATATGATCTATGAATGTTGGATCACGCAAAGCCTACGGATATTGGAACGCGTAAGACCTACCAAAGTTGGATCTGAAGTTCCTGAAGAAGTTGGACGTGAAATGTACATGTTGGTTTGCGTAGGCACACCAATCCTATCCCAACATTTCATAACTGAACTGAATTTAAACGTTCGTACCTTAAATAGTATAATTTTGGAAGACATGGTACAAAAATATCCATTGCAAAAAAAAATATTCGCCTTGACTCCATCGCCATCAATTGACATTTCAAACTGTCCACAGTCGTCGCTTACAGCTAATTTTTTCAAACTGTCGGCGGTAGTGGCTTACAGCTGATGTTTTTAAGCTGTCCGCTGTCGTGGTGATATTTTCAAACCACGCGCAACCGCTTCCGCCAGCCGCGGCCAGTGCCGGCTGTCACCATAGTCGGGGAGTGTTTGGCTCGACACATGCATCGTTTCATCTGGAGCACCACATGCTTGCCCCGAAATGTGCTATTATATCACAATATGTCCAGACCCGCGGGTAATTTGTGCTGGAATGACGGGACACATCCATAACTCCGCCCACTTTATTTTCGCAGAGCCACTCCGTAGGCTGGCCTCCGTAGGGAGCCGTGTACAAAGCCGAGCCACCAACAACCCTGTGTGTGAGAAAACATGCCCGAGTTGTGTGAGGACATCGTCACTGGTCAGTACAGCGGGTGGTGTGTAATGACATCGTCACTGGTCAGTACAGCGGGTGGTGTGTGAGGACATCGTCACTGGTCAGTACAGCGGGTGGCGTGTGAGGACATCGTCACTGGTCAGTACAGCGGGTGGTGTGTGGGGACATCGTCACTGGTCAGTACAGCGGGTGGTGTGTGGGGACATCGTCACTGGTCAGTACAGCGGGTGGTGTGTGAGGACACCGTCACTGGTCAGTACAGCGGGTGGTGTGTGAGGACATCGTCACTGGTCAGTACAGCGGGTGGTGTGTGAGGACATCGTCACTGGTCAGTACAGCGGGTGGCGTGTGGGGACATCGTCACTGGTCAGTACAGCGGGTGGCGTGTGGGGACATCGTCACTGGTCAGTACAGCGTGTGGTGTGTGGGGACATCGTCACTGGTCAGTATAGCGGGTGGTGTGTGGGGACATCGTCACTGATCAGTACAGCGGGTGGTGTGTGAGGACATCGTCACTGGTCAGTACAGCGGGTGGTGTGTGAGGACATCGTCACTGGTCAGTACAGCGGGTGGTGTGTGAGGACACCGTCACTGGTCAGTACAGCGGGTGGCGTGTGGGGACATCGTCACTGATCAGTACAGCGGGTGGTGTGTGGGGACATCGTCACTGATCAGTACAGCGGGTGGTGTGTGGGGACATCGTCACTGGTCAGTACAGCGGGTGGCGTGTGAGGACACCGTCACTGGTCAGTACAGCGGGTGGTGTGTGAGGACACCGTCACTGGTCAGTACAGCGGGTGGTGTGTGAGGACATCGTCACTGGTCAGTACAGCGGGTGGCGTGTGGGGACATCGTCACTGGTCAGTACAGCGGGTGGTGTGTGGGGACATCGTCACTGGTCAGTACAGCGGGTGGTGTGTGAGGACATCGTCACTGGTCAGTACAGCGGGTGGCGTGTGGGGACATCGTAACTGATCAGTATAACGGGTGGCGTGTGGGGACACCGTCACTGGTCAGTACAGCGGGTGGCGTGTGAGGACATCGTCACTGGTCAGTACAGCGGGTGGCGTGTGAGGACATCGTCACTGGTCAGTACAGCGGGTGGCGTGTGAGGACATCGTCACTGGTCAGTACAGCGGGTGGCGTGTGAGGATACACTACAGCTGTCGACCTACCAGGAACTGGCGCACGGGAGCGCCAGCCGCCGCCGGTCTGCACGGTATGGCGCGGTCAATGACCCCGTGGGACGGCCGGCCGCAGCGCTCGTCGCCGGGAGGTGTCCGGGCCGGATTGCAATAGTGCGTATCGCACATACGCGCGCCAAACTGGGCAGACATTGGCATGTGTTCAGACCAAAGTCAGAGAGAAAGACGATACCCCAGATATCCAACACACCAATATATATATATATATATATATATATATATATATATATATATATATATATATATATATATATATATAGATACATATATATATATATATATATATATATATATATATATATATATATATATATATAGATACATATATATATATATATATATATATATATATATATATATATATATATATATATAAATATATATATATATATATATGTGTGTGTGTGTGTGTGTCTGTGTGTATGTATGTACGTATACAAACACACACAAACACACACACACAGTCGCACGGACAGTACGTGACATGTCACCCGGCCGCTCCTCCGTGTACAAGCAATAAAACTCAGCACCACTGTGCTGAGTGTGCTGAGTTGGTGCAAGTGCTGAGTTTGGTGCTCACCAACTGGGAAAGCTGGTAGACGTGATACGGTGACAAACCGGTAGCAGCACCGCTGAGGAGACAGCACCAGCAGTCAGCAGTAGCACCACTGAGGAAGCAGCACCAGCAGTCAGCAGTAGCACCACTGAGGCAGCAGCACCAGCAGTCAGCAGCAGCACCGCTGTGACATACAATAGACAGTAATGCAATATTAAGGAATGCGGTGAAAATGGCGGTCACAAGAGTCCTGGCATGGGTGAAGGCACATAACATACGTTCAATTTACATTACGAAATGCTTTGTGAAGCCGGCCAGAGGAGAGGAAATGGTGCGGTCCGGAACTTTCCCAGCAAGGCTACCGGTACTATGATAAATGTCAGTCTGGGTATTCGCAGTTTCCGTGGTGCCGAGACCGTATGTACAGTGTGTGACTTGATATAAATTCAAGCCATTGCAAAGGCATGAACCCTGAAGTTGCATACATAGGCATTGCAACATGAGCACTGAGCATTGGCGGCACTGAGCGCTGTAGCACTGAGTATTGAGCACTGTAGAAGTGAACACTGAGCATTTGCGGCAGATTAGGGGGTGAAAATTCCTGATAGCTGACCTCTGAATCACCTACACAACCACCTGATGGCACCTCTGAATTAGAACCTCATGCTGCTTTCTGACACAAAATACTGGAGACAACAGCATGAGGTTCTAATTCAGAGGTGCCATCAGGTGGTTGTGTAGGTGATTCAGAGGTCAGCTATCAGGAATTTTCACGCCCTAATCTGCCGCAAATGTTCAGTGTTCACTTCTGCAGTGCTCAATACTCAGTGCTACAGCGCTCAGTGCCGCCAATGCTCAGTGCTCATGCACGCCAATGCACGAACTTCACTCGGCTTCTCGGTCAAACTGCCGGGACAAATCCCTGGTGATTCCGATGAATTGATCCTTAATTGTCACCTCCATCACCCCCAACCCCCAACCCCACCCCACCCTTCCCCCGCTACCGAGAGGAATTCCAGGCGGCGTAGCTGAATCGGCACCTTCACTCCCTCTCTGCTCCCGTGCACACGACTGGCAATGGTCACAGACAGCTGGCTACATTGCTGACATCGAGAACACTGAAATAGGTTTACTGCGAGGACACCGCTCGCAACCGGAACAATCCTGTTGGGAATTCCATCCACAAATACAAAATATTACCACCACCAGCCCGGTGCTGAGTTTCACCCGAACGTTGAGTCTGGACAGCCTGGAACACATCCCACCATCCGGCCTGCTCTCCCCTGAGCAGATATTTCCTCTGGCAATGCAGCGAGAGCTACCAGTAGCCGGATTCAGCCCCATTCGTTCTTAAGTGAACTCGATGTTCTCCCCCCGTCCACCCCCTCCACCCCTGCCTAGACTTACAGTTGTTTTCATAGAACGCATGCACGCCTGTCGAAGGCCCTCTGTTCCACCCGCACAGTCAAACTCTTGCTAGCTGTTTTTTTTTTTACAGAAAATAAGGTACACGTTTTCGTCAAGTTGGCGACACATGAAACATGTTTCAGTTGGTTTTGGGTAAAGTTATGCGTGTCTTATTGATTAAATTCTGGTAAATAGGTAATGAAATAACAAAACTTTTTCATATGCTTCATGAATGCCTCAGTTGCCTACACTCACAAGAATGAGTCGTCAGTAACGTTGTATATTTGTAGCATTGTTAAAACAATGCTATTTCATTCGTTATAAATTCTGCTTCAATTAAATGCAGCTTCATTCCATTCCAAACACGCGACCTCCGTTAGTCCTGTACAGTGTGCACGGGGCCAACGGAGGTCACGTATTTGAATCATTGCACAGCTGTGCATTGAATCTAGAAGAAAACTAGTGCTCTTGTTGTGTTGGTCTAGTCGGCAAGGTAAACAAGTTGCAACAAGTTTTTGTATTGCACTAACATTCATTCGTGAGGAAAATTTGTGCTCAGGCCAAAAGTGGAGACAATTTACTTCCGGTATTTGAGGTCAATAAAATATACTTGAGGTATATTTGAAGTCATTTTCGCTACACAGTTTTCTATTGAATGCGCCACTGTTTCCACCCATGGGTAAACAATTCTTGTCTTGCCTGACCTTGAAAACAGCCACTGCTCGCACCGCATCCATCCCCGACTGTACAACTTCCTTCCGCTCCTCCCCATGCTATCACAAACTACCAAGTCGCTGACTTCCACATGCCTGCCCTGCCTGATCTCACCGCCATTATCTGAACACAGCTCTTATTTTCGCTGAGCATTACAAGACCCACACCGCTATCCGCGCGCCCTTCCACTTCCCTCCTTCCTTCAGCCTGTATAGTGTGAGAGCTTGGTGGCAGATGGTCCTGACGATGGCCTGCCCACTCCTTGATTGAGTTCGGACATTGCCATCTCGATCTCAATCGCCTCGGGAGCCAGTTTTGGGACTAAACGGGGCTCCACTGCTTGTGGCGTGGTGTCCACGAGGATTATGTCAAGATTGCACCCGTAAACATGCCAGATGGCCACCATTCGGTACTGTTCAGCTTCAGATCTGCAATGTGGTCTTGAGACGCACCATCTTTTGCCTGCCGGTCTCCTCCGCATTAATGGCACCACTCGCAAGCAATGTGGTAATTTATAATACTTCCACGAGATCGGTGTAAAAACATTTTGAGAACCGGGATGCTTTCTTTTTTAGAGATCCTAGGTCGAACTTATCAACAAAAACATAAAGGGCAAAGATCTCAAAAATGCATTTCAGCCGGGTGAAGAATATTACCTATTTGCCGTATGCCTATCGAGGTTGCAAAATGGCGGATGGATCAGTCGAGCAAGGTATGGCGTGGTAAGCCGTTCTTCACGGCGGACTTCGATTATGTTGATTCTGGCATCAACGAAACACCAATTCATGGCATCATCTCGTAGCGGTGAAACGTAAAGGAAATCACACGTTTGAAACGTTGACTGAAGCCGGATGACGAGCTGTTGAATTAAGCACCGATACACCCTTACCAGGCCGTGCCAAACAGACCTCAGTCCACAGGTCACACCTCGGTCTGCCCCCAGTCTCGGACGCTCGGCGGAAGCAGACGTCATCGTGCAGAGCTAAGTCGACACGTGCGTCGTCGGGAACGGACGACGCAGCGAGCGCTTAGCGAGAGGAGAGGGCAGCGGGTCGCCGGCCTCGTGCCCCCGTGTGAATGTCAGTGGATGTGCCGACGTTTAGCGAGAGGAGAGGGCAGCGGGTCGCCGGCCTCGTGCACCCCGTGTGGATGTCAGTGGATGTGCCGACGTTTAGCGAGAGGAGAGGGCAGCGGGTCGCCGGCCTCGTGCCCCCCGTGTGAATGTCAGTGGATGTGCCGACGTTTAGCGAGAGGAGAGGGCAGCGGGTCGCCGGCCTCGTGCCCCCCGTGTGGATGTCAGTGGATGTGCCGACGTTTAGCGAGAGGAGAGGGCAGCGGGTCGCCGGCCTCGTGCCCCCCGTGTGGATGTCAGTGGATGTGCCGACGTTTAGCGAGAGGAGAGGGCAGCGGGTCGCCGGCCTCGTGCCCCCGTGTGGATGTCAGTGGATGTGCCGACGTTTAGCGAGAGGAGAGGGCAGCGGGTCGCCGGCCTCGTGCACCCCGTGTGGATGTCAGTGGATGTGCCGACGTTTAGCGAGAGGAGAGGGCAGCGGGTCGCCGGCCTCGTGCACCCCGTGTGGATGTCAGTGGATGTGCCGACGTTTAGCGGGAGGAGAGGGCAGCGGGTCGCCGGCCTCGTGCACCCCGTGTGGATGTCAGGGGATGTGCCGACGTGACAATCTGCAGTCGTCATCAGATGGCTGGTGTGGCTGGCTTCGCGGTGTTCGCTGCTGAATCCCCGTAAACACTATACGCCGTGATGCGCAACAATCTGAATAAATGGATATTGATTTCCGTCTTTGGTTTGTTTACGGCTTCAGGACACGTTGGTGAGATCCACCTGCACCACCTGTCGGCACGTATGGCTGCTGCAGGCTGCGACGTCACTGTCGGGATTGCCATATTTGGACTTCTGTGTGCGCTACAGCTGACTAGGTATAATATTCTGATGTAATGCAAATGCCCGATTAATTTCGAAAACCTATAAACAGTCAGCAGGTGGTCCAAAACGTTACGCCAGGCTGTACTTTACGGCAAGCGTGAATGCCCTTTGCTGTCCTCGGTATGTGGTAAAATGCACACTTTTCTACCACAGAGAGGTTATCTTGAAATATAGCCAGGTGGTTTTCCAAACAACTTGATACGTGGCAACTCCAGCACATGACCCTTTTCACTATGGAATGCCGGCCGACGTAGCCCACAAAATTCCTGGATCCGCCCCTGGCACACGGTGGGCAGGAGGCACCACGCTCATGCTCGGGGGAATTGCATCCGCCCCTGGCACACGGTGGGCAGGAGGCACCACGCTCATGCTCGGGGGAATTGCAGAGGCGGGATTTAATTATATTTTTGCGTACACAGACTGTAGGGTTTGTGCTGAGCTCCACCAAAATGCGGGGTGCCGGGGGTGAGGGTGTGGTGGGGTTGGAGTCCGTGTCGCTGTGATTCGCTCACGAAACGAGCAGCTTACGGGAGACGAAGCCCGTAGGATGCCTGGTGGATCTGCCCTAGTACTTATGTGTGTGTATATATATATATATATATATATATATATATATATATATATATATATATATATATATATATATATATATAAATTATAAAGTACAGTAATTATTGCACTCATTCACTGTCATCGGCGATTTTGTCTAACATCGGCACCTGACTATGCGTTCTAATACTTATATTTGTACCATGCGGAAGTCTAATGCAGCCATTTTGAATCACGTATGATAACTACATTGTCTCAATCGATATTCATCGTCGCTATCTCTGTACCAACAATGTTAATCTCAGTTTGATATACGTGATCTTGACCGATTCACACGTTCATACGATCATGCTTATCCAGTCGGTGGCAGACGTGTCGTGGAGGTCATGGTCGCAGCTCGTAGCCGGCAACTGTCAGAATCTGCCCGTCCCACGATCGGTACCGCTGATGGTTACCTCAGCCGGCAACTATCCGTACCTGCCCATCCCACGCTCGGTACCGCTGATGGTTACCTCAGCCGGCAGCTGCCCATCCCACGCTCGGTACCGCTGCTAGTTACCTCAGCTGGCAGCTGTCCGTACCTGCCCGTCCCACGCTCGGTACCGCTGCTAGTTACCTCAGCTGGCAGCTGTCCGTACCTGCCCATCCCAAGCTCGGTACCGCTGCTAGTTACCTCAGCCGGCAGCTGTCCGTACCTGCCCGCCCCACACTCAGTACCGCTGCTAGTTACCCGCATCTGCTCACAACGCCTCACAAGCCGCCCACTCCAGTCGCAAAGCCGCTGCATAATTAACGCTCTGTATGCTCGAGCCGCCGGGCAGCGTACGCATTACTGCTGTTTGCACAGCAACGTGGTTCATCAGCGCCGCGGATTTGTTAATTCGCCGTGCGGTGTGGCGGCTACGTCCAATATTGGGCGCATTGAAGCCGTCCATGCTAACTCGCGAAAGCGTGCTTCTCGCTCTGTTGCCATCGTGCGGCTGCCATGGCTTTGCTACAGGCTGAATGTGGCTGCAACTGACAGGAAGCAATGCCCACAGCCAGCTCCATAATTGAACCGGCAGGTGATGCAAATTTCTGCGACCGGGCGTCCCGGCGGCCGACCGGAGGTCCAACCGCAGCTGCAGCCGACGGACTCGACTGACGACCCGACTCCGGCCGCCAGCTGCTGGTGCTTGAAGACGTTCTCACTCACCCGTGTCCAGCTGAGAGCCCGGCGTTCGTCTTTGTCAAGTGTGCTCGGACACGCGTGTGTTCCCACTCGAAGATTGGCATCACCAGTTTGCACCATCGGTGTCAGGGCTGCCCCTTCACCGGCAACGAGGACGTCTAGATAGACGGCTGGCCGACGATCGATGGTTGCCGCTCAGGCTGTCGATGCAGACTGGAATCCATCGGCAGCACCGTGTAGTTAACACATTGAGCGTACACTGATTAGGTCGAATGTAATTGTCCCTGGAGCGGTGTATAGCTCGCCGATAAAAGTAGCTCTCACGTCCGGGCACGAGGCATGAATGACCGGAAAGCGGAAACAGTGGTGGAAATCCACCGTAATTACCGATGAAATTGGACCGCGTGGAACTTCGAATGGTCATCGATCAAACACAACACGAGGAGGCAGTTTCCACATCTCCAGGAACTCTATAAACCAGTTGCGACTTCGAGGAAGATTACTCATGAGTGTGCATGTATTCATTGAAAGGATACCGCCCTTTGATAGGCACATTTCATTCAAGATGCCTTCAACCTCTTAACTTCTCAAGGTACCGATCTTCAAACTCAAAACTTACAGTCCGAATCCGGCCATTATTGTGATTTTCATAATGCTATTGCAATATCTGTGATGATGTCAACCCGAACCCAGAGTGATCAATATCTGCGGATTATAGGATAAATGTACGTACGGCAGGTGTATGTAAGAGCAATTGTACATATGGAAAAGCTACATAAGCATATGTACGTAAGCGCAAATGTATGTAACCGCAAATGTACTTAACCGCAAATCTACGTAAGCGCAAATAAACGTATGAGCCAATATACACAAGTGCAAATGTACATAAACGGAAAAGTATATGAGAGCAAATGTAGGCAAATGCAAATGTACGCAACCCAAATACAGGTAAGCGCGAGTGTACGTATGACAGATGTACGTAAGCAAATGCATGTAACTAAATGCATGCGTTTCAAATGTGCGTAAGCAAATATACGCATGCACAAAAGTAACGATGGCAAAAGTGCAGATGTGCCTGAGCACAAAAGCACAAAAGCAACGACAGCACAAGTACAGATGTGCCTGAGCACAAAAGTGCATGCGATAAATGCACTTATGGCAAATGTGCGTAAGAGGAAATACACATATGGCATATATATCTAACCAAATGTACATTAACACAAATGTACGTATGTGCAAATGTACCTACATTGTCTCGTACGCACATTTGCTCTTGCATACTTTTGCGTTTACGTACATTTGCGCTTAAATACATCTGTGCTCACGCACGTACATTTGCGCATACGTACATTACCCATACGTGCATTTCCCAGGGGTGTGGCTTTGCATGATGTTAGGAGGGCACTCCCCCATGTTGATTGTGCCCCTCCCCATCCCAATAATTTCAGCTTTTAACATGGGACCCTATGTGGTACGTGTCACCACCAATCCATTTGAGCCCATCCATTGCCTTCATGTCATTGCCTTCCCAATAGTTTTCAGAAACCTACACCCATGGCATGTGCGCACATGCACATTTGCGCTTCAGTACATTTGCACATACGTACATTTGCGCATACGTACCTTTCCTCTCGTGTGCATTTACGCTTACGTACTTTTGCGAATACGTACATTTGCGCTTATGTACATTTGCGCTTATGTACATTTGCTAACGTAAATTTGCGCACGTACATCTGCCATGCGTACATCTGTCCGGTTGCCATATCTGTGAAAACATAGAACTCATAGCATAGCTCAATTCGTCCGCGGCTAACCTAGGCTCAGCGTGCCAAATTGTTTTTTTTATTACAGACTTCGGCGCGGTTATTTATCTAGGATGGCCTTGACCTCTAGCATTGTTGGTCTCCCGCTAATGAGCTCTCCGTCCCCCATCTGCCCTAAAATTTGCAGTTGCTGGGACCTTGGTTGCCGAAACCTCACGGTGGGAGGGGTTCAACATTGCGCGCTATTAAGAGCGTCCCTCCTGACATGCTAGTGCACTAACTCATGTGTAGCGCCGGGACACTAAAGTCATCTATGAATAAATATATATATATATGCGTGTGTGTGTGTGTGTGTGTGTGTGTGTGTGTGTGTGTGTCTGTGTTTATGTGTGTGTGTGTGTGTGTCTGTGTGTGTGTGTGTGTGTGTGTGTGTGTGTGTGTGTGTGTGTGTGTGTGTGTGTGTGTCTGTGTGTGTGTGTGTGTGTGTATGTGTGTGTATATATTAGCATGGCTTGTGTGTGTGTCTGTGTGTGTGTGTGTGTATTAGCATGGCTTGGAACCAGATCATTATCTACGCATTGCTGATTGAACACAATCGCGGAACGGGCATTGCATTCTTTCTCTTGCAGGTTCTCTATCCGTTTTACAATACGTTTTCCATCATTCGTATGTCCATGCACAATGTCCATAGGCAGAACTAGAGAATAGATGCAAAACATTCATTATATTTCGCCGTTTCATCCTCCTTCGGACATTTTCCGAACTGCGTCAAATCGGTCGCGGTCACGAGTTCGGAATGCAAGCAAACATGTGGACTTGCGATGCAGGACATACCGTACTCACATTCTAGTTAACTACAATGACAAAGCGAAAACATTATTTATATTGCTAACATATATCCTCAGCGAATAAATTCACGGCATCAGCAAGCATTGAACAGCAATGCATAAATGACAATGAAACAATGGAACAATGTCAGTGCATACATAATCCAAACCTTCAAATTCCACGCCGTCATGCCCATGGTTTTCGCTGTGCTGCACCGATTTGTAACTGACGTCGTTGAGAAGGTATTGAAGCTGGGAAGCTCTAATCATGTAGGCTGTAATCACAGAAGATAAGTTTGTAGGAAGAAAATGCATTAAAAAACATCATTCCTCCCAATTTGTATGGGGCATCGATGTTGTTTTGTATGCTTGTGAGGGGGAATTTTCCCCCTCAATGTTGGATTTGCCCCATGTTTCTGAAAATTATTGGCAGACCAGTGGCGAATATTTGCGTCAAGGAGAAGGGTGAGAAACGTATTTGGAGTGGATCCACCAACCCCTTTAAAAAGTCATCGGATTTGACCACTATTTTGTCAAAGGGAACCTTTTTAAATAAAGTAATTAGTGATCAACTAAATTGTCCTATGGAGGGACCTAATCTAACACTATCGTTTCTGATTCGTGATATTTCAACCCTAACTCCCCCACCCTGCTAGAATGTTTTCTTTTGGTATCCCTTGATAAGTCACCTCACACTACTGAAATTACACCTATACAAATCACTTTAAAATGTAAAATTTCCTAATTTCAGACCTTCCAGTTCATAGCGCCCAGTTGCTACGACGCTAACGTTTGTGCACATGCATACCCATTTTGCGCATTCGGCGCATTCGCCACACTTCGTGCGATGCTACGGTTTCTGCTAGGCGTCCTACGTTTTGCTAATTGCTGCCACATGATAGACTTGCGCCATATTTGGCGTGATGGAATGCTTCGTATGGACGTTCGCTGCGAAAATTCGATTAATTAAATTCGATCATTAGTTCCCTACATCCAACATTTTATGGTGGTTAAGAAATGCGGATACCCGCTGAGCTTTGATGCACCTCATATCTTTGATTCAATAAGCTCCCAGATTGGCTACCAAACCGAAGCCCTGCCTCAGTGTTCTTTTTTGGACCCGTTTCGTCTTTCTTCGGTGTCTTAGGGCTTCAATCCACTTTTGTTAGGAGCCCAACACATTTTCGAAACCCCTGCTTTTATGGTTTTGTTGCTTTTTGTGCGCCGATGATTTGTATTTAGATGTCGGGGCGCTTTCAAAGATCCCGATGTGTTTATTTAGTGCTCGGTCTTTTTGTTCGTTTTGGGACCATGCTGCTTCTTGCGGCCCCAGCCTCTTTTGTCAGGCCCTTGTGCGGTCGCATGGCCCCTGTGTGCCTTGAGAGCTTCCGGTGTATTTTTTTTTAGAGCTCCCGGTATGTTTACTTAAGGCTGCAACGTATGTTTAAGGCCCTGTCCCTTTTTGCGAGACTGTGCGCTTTGGAGGGCCAGTTGCACTTTCGGCCCCCGTTGTGCTCTCAGGGTCCGGCTGTGTTTATTTGGGGCTTCTGACGCACACTTGTGGGGCCCCAGTACAATTTTGGGGCTTCGGTGCGATTTGTCTGGGTCCCAGCGCGACGTAACGCGCCCAGGTGCGTGGTTCCGGGGACCCAACGCCAGTTTCCTTGGCTCAACGCGATTTTTGTGGATCTCTTCTGAATTTTCTTTAAAGTCCGAATCCCGGCCTGATTTTTCGAGCCCCTGGCGCCATGTTTTTGTATCTTACCTCGATTTTTCGAGCTCCGGTATGTTTTTCTGGGCTGTACGCGATTTGTGAAGGCATCTGATGATATGTTCGGTGCTCTAGAGCCATTTTCCTGACCCGGACAGTTATTTTTTGGAATCCCTCCTTATTTTGGAAGGCTCCGGCTTGATTTTTTTGGGGGGATACCGATGCGATTTTGGGAGTTACACTGTGCTTATATGGGGCCCTAGAGGCCAATTTTTGGGAGACCCGACGTGAATGTTTGATGCCCAGACCAAATTTGTGGGACTACCGATGGGAATTGTGGGTCCCGAACGCGATATTTGGGGAACCGGTTCGGGTGTGCGGGGCGCGTTGTACATAGCTGTGATCCCAACGCGATCTTGGCAGTACCTGTTGCAGATTTTGGGGCCTCGGAGCGAGTTTTCTGGGCCCGCCGTATTTAACGGGTCAGCCTCCTGCGCGAATTCTGGTGGACCGACGCGAACTTTTGTGGCCCCAGCGCGACTTTTTGGTGCCCGGCACGATTCTTGGGAGCTTATCCCTCTCAGGAGGGAGGGGACATTTGCCCCTTTGATATGCCACTGCGGCCACCGAAGGAGTTTTTTTTTCAGCCGATGGCACATTTCGGAGTGTAAAAGCCCTCCGGGTAATTTTTTCCGGACCTGGTCTTAATTTGCCAGTGCTGGGGTCGATTCGATCGAGTCTCGGTGTGAACTTTTTTAACATCGAGTTCTATCTTTTTAAAGGTCCTTATGTGATATTTTTGGGTCCCGGTACGATTCTTCGGTCTCCCGGTGCGATTTTGTCGGGATGCCCTGACACGTTTTTTTCCGGTGCCCAACGGGCTTTGGGGAGACTGACCCGATTTTTGATGCCGTAGAGTGACATTCCGGTTGATAATTGATTTGTTGGGGCAGCTGTAACTTTTGGAGCCTGGCGCGACCTTTTTGTGTGATTTTCAAGGGCTTCGACGCGACGTTTTCGAGTCCAATGTAATCTTTTGTGTCCCGACGTCATTTGCGTGGATCCCTAGCGCAAGTTTTAGCGACCGCGACACTTTTTGGGCGTCCAACACGTTTTGGAGGCTTTTGGCGTCATTGTTGGGGCCCCAAAGTGATTATCCATGTCCGGATTGTTTTTCGTCGCCCCGGCTTCATTTGTGTCCCAATGAGACTCAGGGAACGGTACGACCTGTCGTGCCCCTAGCGTGATTTTCATGGTCCGGGCGTGACTTTTTGGTACCCCCAGGCTCAGCGTGATTTTCAGGGGCCACGGCCGGCTCTTTTTGGGACCATGTCATGATTTTCAAGTACCCCGGCACGGCTTCTACAAATTCTTAGGAGCTTCTTGCAAATTATAGGCCTCCTCTCGCGTCTTAGGGGTCTCGTCCCATTTCCTGGAGCCTCTTTACCGGTTTTGGATGTCTTCTCGTGTCCTACCATCCTCCATATTAAATGGCCCGCTCTCTCGTATTGGAGGGCCTCCTCCTACATCCTGGGGCCCCTTTAACATGGCATGGGGCTTCCTCTCATGTTCCAGGGGCATTCTCTGCCACATTAGGGGCCTCCTGCCACGCCTCGTGGGTCCTCCTTTGTCCTGGCAAAGCCTACCCGTCTTGAGGGCATCTTCAAGTTTGGAAACCTCACCTCCTTCCATACCTGCTACCACTCCCAGCTTAAGGGCCTCCTCTCATTTCCTGGGAACTCTTTCCGGTCTTCGGGGTCTCATTCGGCCCTGGAGACCTCCTATTTCGTCTTGAGGGACTCCTCTCAAGTCCAGCAGGGACCTTCTATTCTCTTCTAGAAACCTTTTTTTTCAAATTGGGGGCCTCCTTTCACGTCTTGGGGGCCTCCTGCTCTGCGTTTTGATTCGATCTTTGCCAATTTTAAGGGTGGCCTCTTATCTCCTGGTGTGCTCCTCTTCTCTCCCAGATGCCTCCTCTTCCAAATTACAGGCAACCTTTCCTATCCCAATTCCCTTGTCATTTTCTGGGGACCTTCTTAACAGTCTTGGAGCCTTCTTTCTCGCCTGGAGCCATCCCTCTTATCCAATGGCCTTTCTCTCCTGTTTTAGGGGCCTCCTCGTTCATCATGGGGTCTCATTTCCAATCTTGTATCGTCCTCTTTCGAATTAGGCGTCTCCTGCCACGTTTCTGGATCATCCTTTTCTATCTTGGTGGAACCTTACCCGTTTTGGGGCCTGTTCTTGCGTCTCATAAAACCTCATTTCATATCCACTGGCTTTCTCTTCCGTCTTAGGGCCTCCTCATTGTCTGGGGTCTCCTTTCCCGTGTTGGGGCCTCCTTTGCAATCCCGGGGGCCTCCTTTTCAATCCTGGGGGCCTCCTTTGCAAACCTGGGGGACTCATTTGCAATCCTGGGGCCTCCTTTGCAATCCTGGGGGCCTCCTTGGCAATCCTGGGGGCCTCCTTTGCAATCCTGGGGCCTCCTTTTCAATCATGGGGGCCTCCTTTGTAATCATACGGGTCTACTTTGCAATCCTGGGGGCATCCTTTACAATCCTGGGGCCTCCTTTACAATCCTGGGGGTCTCCTTTGTAATCCTGGGGGCCTTTGCAATCCTGGGGGCCTACTTTGTAATCCTACGGGTCTGCTTTGCCATCCTGGAGGCCTCCTTTGCAATCCCGTATGCCTCCTTTGCAATCCTGGGGTCTCCTTTGTAATCCTGGGGGCCTCCTTTGCAATAATGGGGCCTCCTTTGCAATCATGGGGCCTCCTTTGCAATAATGGGGCCGCCTTTGCAATCACGGGGGCCTCCTTTGCAATCCTGGGGCCCTCCTTTACAATCCTGGGGGCCTGATTTGCATTCCTGGGGGCCTGATTTGCAATCCTGGGACCTGATTTGCAATCCTGGGGGCCTCCCTTGCAATCCTGGGGCCTCATTTGCAATCCTGGGGGCCTCCTTTGCAATCCTGGGGGCCTCCTTTGCAATCATGGGGGCCTCCTTTGCAATCCTGGGGGCCTCCTTTGTAATCCTGGGTGCCTCCTTTGTAATCCTTGGACCTCCTTTGTAATCCTGGGGCCTCCTTTGTAATCCTGGGGACCTCCTTGGCAATCCTACGGGTCTGCTTTGCCATCCTGGGGGCCTCCTTTGCAATCCTGTGGGCATCCTTTGCAATCCTGGGGGCCTCCTTTGCAATCATACGGGTCTCCTTTGCAATCCTGGGGCATCCTTTGCAATCCTCTCCTAGGTTACTCCTTTCTCAAATTAGGGGCCTTCTCTCACGTCTTGGAGGCCTCCTCACCTGTGTTTAGAGCCTCATTATCCTCTTTGCAGGGTGCTTTTGCGTCATATTCCCAAATCTTCTCTCCTAGGGTCCTCCTCTTCCAAAATATGGTTATCATCTGGCTGGTCTCAGTGGCCCTCTCTCATTTCTGCGGAGACCTTCTTACCATCTTGGGGCTCCCTCTTGGGTCCGGATAAATATATCCTATCATTCCTTATTTTATATTACCTGGGTGGCTTCTTGCCCGTCTCGGTGGCATCCTTTTCGTCCTGGGGGCCTCCTCCCAATCTCTGTCCTACGTCTCTTATAGAACCTGATTAGATTTTCCGGGGGCCTCGGTGCCAATCTTGGGGCCTCCTTGACAGCATATCTGTCTCGTCGGCCTCCTTGCTCACCTTTTTCCTGTGCATTTCCGGATAGGAGCCTCCTCAAATTTCAGGGGGCGCCCCCCCCCAGTCTCACGGCAGGGGGGGGGCGACTGCCCCCTCTGCCCCCCGGTGGCGACGCCCTTGTGTCCACCAGAACCACGCAGTAACTTACAACTGTTCAACTGTTTTATGGTGCCATACTGGTGGGCCTCTCCCATGTTTTCTGAGGTGACAACCTTTAACTTTGCTCAGCTCCACATAATGCCTCCTCAGGCTCCATGAGTCTTCTAAAATGATACTATTTTGTATGCTATGGGTTATTCATTTCACGTAACTATACAGTGCTATCGTCGGTCGGTCGTATCTTGTCGTCGGTTTCCTCGTGTTCTCGCCGTCGTCTTAGTGTTATCGTCGGTCTCCTCGTGTTCTCGTCGGTCTCCTCCTGTTCTCGTCGGTCTTCTCGTGTTCTCGTCGCGTCACTCTTTGATTTGTTTCACTGTCACTCATCCACACCGCATCCGGCTCTCCGATGAGTTGACCCGAACCTGGTGCGGTGTCTGGAAATAATCTTCCCACCCCCGATAAGCCCCCAGTGGCTTCCTGTTGTGGCAAACACATTCTGTATTCTGTATTCTGTATAATAACGAGCACCATTGGCTCGCTTTCTCAAGCAGTTCGTTTCGCTGCTTGCGTTTCACGGGATACAGCAGTGGAAACACGGTTGTCCAATTTAAAATCCCATCGCTCACAATATAGGACGCGGGCCGCGTGTGTTTACGTCGCAGCGTCCATTGGCAGCGGACTTGAGGCGCGTCGAGTCCATCGATTTCGACCCGCCCGGGGCGATGTCGCGCCCAAGTACAGGCGGCGCCAGTGCACTAAACGTAAACAACCGCCACCTCACCTGCATGCAGTCGCGGCCATCGGGCTAATTGGTCCGCCTGTCCGCACGCTTTAAGCAGATTGAACTTCCGCCGGTCCGGGGAGAAACGGTCGGTGTTCCGGCCGGCCAGCCGGCGGACGGCCGTTCTGGGAGAACACCGCATGCCATACTTCGCCGCCCCAATCAATAGCTGTCACCGTCCCGCGCCACCGGCAGCCAACTCGCCGGCCGCACAATTGTGGAGTGCATGTTGCAGGCGCTGTGGACAATTTTCACGCGCCCTGTAATCTGCGTCCGCTGCCCCCACGAACTGCTGATTAGGCATAATTGCCGGCAGCATTACACACTTCGCGGGAAAAATACCCGCGCCGAGTTGCACTATATTGAGCCGGGGCTCGGCGGTGGCGTCTACGCCCTTGTATGACAGCGGCGATCAATAGCAGGATCAACTCGGGTAGGGAGACTGAGCAAAGCCGCCAATGTCCTGATAGCTAACACTGCACGTGGGACGACCGCTGTGAAGCGCAAATTACATTTGTAAAACCCGTAAAGTTTGCAGCTTATTCCTGTATTATAAGGAAGTCTAGCCCAGGTCTCATGTTGCCAACATATCGCTTTAACCGAAAGCATATCCAAATCAACATTATATTTAACTCGTGGGCACAGGCGCAGCCAATGGGGGCAGATAAAATTTGAGATATTCATTGCTGAAGAGCCCAGTTTTTAGGAGCGTTTCGCGAGCCGAAAGTTTTCTCTATTTCGTCACGTTTTTGGGGAGTCGGGCCCTCCCTAGGGGAATCCTGGCTGCGTCATTGCTCGTGGGGTTTCTTCAGCTTCAGTTTCTATCCAGCATCAAACATCGGCATTCACAGTACAAAACGAATCACCTTTCTGCTGCATACAAGAATAAGCGAACTGTTGCGATGAAGGACAAGGCATACTCATAAATACCGGACTTGTATGCGCATGCAGTTCGAAGATACAGCTAAAGAGAACTATTGCGAGGTAACACAAAATATAGGTAAGAATTCCAGACCATCATGCGCCTACATTTGAGACATGTAGACGTTTGGCAGAGGGATTGTATTTTGCATACAGATGTTTGATATTTGGTAGAAACAACAGCTGATGAAGCCCCACGGTTGAGATATACTGCTATTTTGGACATATTTTTTAATCAAATTTATTTGAGCAGCATGAGATTGGGGCTAGTTTCCATAATAGTTTACATTATGAGTTTCACAGCCCGCCTCCATCACCTGCAATTCAATCCTGTATCAACAAAGATACATCCTCCTCCGCTGGTAGGGTTCTGTGCTTTCCTTCCAGTTCTTGTTTTTTCATCGGGTCCACTCTATCTCCGGCTTTCCGCCTTCCTCTTTCTTTCTGACTTTATCGACTCTCGAAGTTTTCCTTTGCGTTTTGAAAATAATTGTGTAGAAAGCGGTTCTGTATATCACTTTTGTTCACCCAACGTTAGCAGCACGGACGGTCGGGCACTCCGTCTACAACGCGCAGTAGGGAGGCAGAAAAGGATTCACACCCACCCAAAAATGTCGGAAATTAAGATGGCTGGAGGTAATAAACCTTCGGAAGAGGTGCGAGACAAGATGCCTCTCAAAGGTGAAGTCGACAAGGTCAAGGGTCAAGATCGCCAAGTAATTCCGAGTCAGCATGCCGCGATT
The DNA here is from genome assembly GCA_034440615.1 of Ashinkailepas kermadecensis. Lineage (NCBI taxonomy): Eukaryota > Metazoa > Arthropoda > Thecostraca > Neolepadidae > Ashinkailepas > Ashinkailepas kermadecensis. The sequence goes on along the minus strand of JAOTOM010004649.1, from coordinate 274,580 downwards.
GGGCCATTTTGGAGAGCCTGAACGTGGCTCGACCCGGCTTAACCTGAGTTCCAGGATGTCATGGCGTTCCTAACATCATAGGACTCATGTCCTCTGCGTTCATTGGCAACATCACTCGCCTCACGTAAGAGAAAGGCACCATGAAAATATCACGGTTAGATCCATTATTAACCACGATGCATGTGCGATGGTTAAGAAGCTTTTGACATAATTAAATATTTGACAGCATACGCTTTCATGAGCAACAAAATGGGTCGCAGCATTGTAAAGAAATATCGGTTGATTGACGGTTTTCAGTCATCGATTGCTTTCAGTCTCCCCTTCAGGGCCTATGCCACAATAATTCACCGGGTGACGCTTACTGATAACCGGATGGTCATGTATAGGTGACATGTCTTCACAATATGAAAACAATGACATGTTGCTCTTCATTATCAGGCACATACATATACGTTTAGTCCAGCTATATTGAATAAATTGGTTGTAAAAAGGAATTTTCTGTAATTGCACTTCCGGTAATTTTGAGAATTGCATTGTGGGCTGCAATCCATTCCGGGTAAAATGATTGCGGATTGACGTGCAGGTATTGCAAGAGGTTGATGATTGAGAAAATCACGCCGCCGCGTAAGCTCTTCCACGGGAGAATATTTGGAACGTTATAATTTGTAGGTTCATTACTTTCATGCAGCATGCATGTGCCAAATAATACATTTATGACGGCATTAGATGGCCTGTTCCCCACAACCTTTGTTCATCCCCACAAGCTTTGCTCATCGTCAAGAGATTGAGATAACGGCGGTAAATTATATGGGTAGGGTCAAGGTTAATATCTGTTTACTTGGTCATGCTTGACATTCGCACAACCAATTAATTAATCATGCACAATTGGACCCGCATGCAATTACTGTTCCTACTGGAAATATTAGGAACTAAAAGGCAATGAATGAATTACCTCATATATTAGATACAAGATCAACGTGTATCGACGCCCTTGGCACAGATGCAAGTGAAGTATGATTTTATGCAGCATTTTTAATATATAGACGGCCGTAAATAGGCGCACATACTTGAGACAAGAACGTCGTATTTGATCTCATCACAGGTCCTCGTCGAATTTAATTTGAAGCAATCATAGACAAATGGGTGGTTTCAGTCAATTACATCTCTCCGTATCAGATAAATTGCTGGTGGGGCCTTTATTTGCTCCACTGCGAGTGCTGTGCTAATTACAAGTCAGTCAGAAGTCAGCAAGCTTCACCGCCTTCCAGTGTCGGCACATCCGAACATCTCGAAGTCTGCATCGTGAGCATAAGGTGACGCATGACGTTATTTCGTTGCTGCCATGCTCACAACACCGCACCACTAAGTAGGCACGCACGCATGCCTGTCTGTTTGCGGGCACGTCCAACTCCAGCCGCTTCCAATGGTGCCTGTGGCCGCGCCAGAGCCGCAAGCAGGTCGAGAACGCTCCCGGTCGCGCCGGCGCTTGCGGAAATATTACCCTCCAGTGGCTGCTATTTCCATCACTGTCGGAAACCAGCAGAGCGGCACAATTCTCTCGCTCCGGCCATGCCGTATCAACGCTGTGTCCAAGCGGCGTCACCGCTGGGTCAGCTGACGGGACATTTGCAGACACACTGCTGCACGACTGGCGTCGAAATATACACGCAATCTCGTCCAGATCATGGGGCGGACCGGGTTTCTAGAACTGCTGCAGAACTTGCATACGAACGGGAGAGGGTGAAGGCAGAGGGGTGGGCGAGGCAGAGGGGGCACTATGGTAGGAAAGCTACCACTGACGTAGGAAAACGCAGCTGCCAAGTCATTAATTGCAGCGCATTGAAAATGTGTACCTTGAAATACACGTGCCGCGCACTTTTCCCGGCTGCTCTTCCGTCATCGTCGTCCGGATCACGTGACCGGCTGTGGATCAAAGATCATCTCTTCCAGGTCGTGTGGCAGACCGGGCCGCCGGCCAAAGACGCTCTCGTCCGGATCAAATGCCGGTGGCCGGGCCGCCGAGTCGCGCCCAAACACCATCACTTCCAGATCAAGTGGCAGACCGGACCGGCTCGGCTGCCGAATAACAAGCGCGCGCGCCAGCAGCACTCCGTCGGCCTCGACGGGCCCTCGTCGGCGCCGACGCCTTCCAGAAATCGCGATCGTCGGCGGCGGCGGCTCGGTTCGACCGTCACTTCTGACGGCCGCCGACGGTGGTGTTCCAAGGACGGGAGACACGACGCCGTCACCGCTTTGAGGTCACCGTCTGAACGCTACAGATGTGTACAATGACCTGTACAAGGACCGCCTGACCTGTACAAGGACCGGAGACATACCTGCTCCGAGGTCACCTTCCAAATGTTATAGATACGTCCGCACCTGACCTGTACAAGGACCGGAGACATACCTGCTCCGAGGTCACCTTCCAAATGTTACGGATACGTCCGCACCTGACCTGTACAGTTAATACACGCCGCTTCAACCCGCAAAGGTTATGATGGCCTATCATTATGCTGCTGTTGTGTTCAATCCTCCGCTTCAGAAATCACAACAAAATCAGCATAAATAGCAAGTATCGATGGTGATCTGGAGCTAACAAAAATGGTACATTGATAAGTGAAAATTATGTTTTTGAAAAATGCGGTCCAGTTATGACTAGTTTCATGCGAAATGATAGCCACAATTATTCAAGTAAGCCACGCCAGACTAGTTGTCTCAGCTGCCATCATCGCCTGATCAAGAGAGAACGCTTTTTGCAATCTGTTCTCACCACATTACCAGCAGTTATGTGCTCGGGTTTGATTTGGTGTTGGGGTTAGAGCCCGTTTGGCCAGCTCTGGTCAATTTAAGACCGTGGGATGGAAGAAGTGGAGAAAGTAGTGTGGAGATAGGTTAACTAGGATATGGGTGAGGAGGGCAGTATGAGTGGGTGGGGCATCTCTTTCCGTGGAGACGCATAACTTGTGGGAGATGAGCTACGTTACCCTGCAAGTTGCATACGTACCTTCAGCCCTTTGGGCAGTTTACGAGGGTCGGTATCCAGCGATTACTTTTCTCCATCAGCTGGCGACGTGGAAAAACGATAGACTCAGGGCTGGCACATGTTGGTGGACGCCAGCCACCAGGCGACAGCGTTCGTCGCAATTAACTAGCAGGTGGACGGTAAAAGCCGTCCGGTTCTCCCATCGCATGTCGCTGCCACCACCAACAGAAGGGAGGCGACTGTCGGTAGTTGCATATATGTTGGTGTGATGCGCATAATTATGGACCGCTTGCCACTGATTTCAAGTTTCAAACAAAACGGCAACAGGCATTCAGATTTCCAGTCTCTTTTCTGAAATCTTGACGCACCTGGCACTGGAAAGCAAACTCCGTTATGGTACAGAAGTACCCTACACCCCCCCCCCCCCCGCTTCAAATCCTTCATCAACCAGTGAAGTGCAGACTACAGGCTTCCCCACGGTGCTCATGACCAACTAAAAATACTCAGCCAGTGTTGTGATATTGCCATTTACTGCGTTAATATTGTGGAGCAAATAGATTGATGGACATAAAAATAGTCACGGATATATTATCTTGACTTCGTGCGCGTTTGATAATGTATATACGAGTATATATATGTATGTATATATACCTATATATATATATATATATATATATATATATATATATATATATATATATATATATATATATATATATATATATATATATATATATATATATATGTATATATATATATATATATATATATAGATATATATATATGTATATATATGTATATATATAAATATATATGTATATATATATATATATATATATATATATATATATATATATATATATATATATATATATATACATGTTTCATTGAATACGACCGCGAGTTCAGCGTTGGTGATCTTCTTGTTTGTGGATTCAATTGATCGTATTATTTTCCTTGTCCCTTCGTTGTGTTTGTGTAGTATTTCGCCGTAGTGCATGATGGTCAAGATTAAAATTAACACATAGGTCATCACTGTATTTTATCGACGTTTCGTCTTAACCTAAGACATTTTCAAGACGGTATGTTTGGAAAGTCACATTGATGAAATATACACACTTGATATTTATGTTTTGGGTAACAATTCGCGTGTGTTATGTGAGTGGGCGCTGGAAGTACTGGAAAATGATATTTCCGGTATTACACTGCAAGACACGTCACTGTGGTGGTAGGGGGGGGGGGCTGCCCATCGTAGAGTTTGAGTGTTCCACGCGCGTTGATTTGTTTGTTGATAGCTGCATCGATGTGTCTGATGTATATTGCCTCTAAGGCAATAAGACGTCGTTTGTTGTGGGTGGTTGCGAGTATTTTAGTGTTTTCTACTAGTAATTTCCTTGTCAACGCTGTGTTGTGGTGTTCGTGTGTATGAGAGAGTGGCCCGCCGTTTTGTAGGTGCATTGTGAGTCTTCGACTGAGTGTAGTGGTTGTTTTCCCACTTGGCCCCCTCCTTGCCGAAGCTTTCATGTCTTCAGTGGAAAATGAAGTGTTGGCCGAAGATCGGGTCAGGCCATTCACCTACTGCAGATACGTCGACGACATCTTGGTCGACATTCGCGACACCAACACACTACACCAGCTGAAACAACGACTGGAGACAATATCCGGACAGAAACTCACCATCGAAGAAGCCGCAGACAACAGGATCAGCTTCCTAGACGTAGCCATCGACGCTACGGACAGCACCTTCATCACCAGCGTCCATCACAAACCAACGGACTCGGGGAAATGCCTGAATGGGACCATTGATTGCCCTGATCGGTACAAGGACAGTGTTATAAAATCCTACATACACCGTGCACTTAGACACAGCTCCACATGGCATAAAGACATAAAGACATAAAAGATCAGTGCAACTATGAGCCACAAGGGCCCTTCTTGGTTGCACTTTGGACACTGAACCAGTTGCCCAACAAATCTGTCGATCAACCCTCCCTGGAATACAGAAAAACAAGCCCCCTATTCTTATAATGATTGTCTATGCCGTTTTTAAAGATGTTCAGTGTGCTGCTACTGACAATGGTTCCTGGCAGCTGGTTCCAGTGTTCTACTACCCTGTTGGTGAAGAAAGAATGTCTTAACCTTGTCCTGCTGTGATTAACTTTAATTTTGAACTGATGACCTCTAATTGCATCATTTCTGTTAAATTCAAACATTTCCCTAAGATATCCCTGTTCCTGACCAGGAACAAATTTAAAAAACGTCGATGAGATCTCCTCTCAGACTTCTATATCGAAGTGAAAACATATTCAATTTCTTCAATCTTTCCTCATATGCCAGGTTGCCTATACCATTAACCATTTGTGTTGCCCTCTTTTGTACTCTCTCTCTCTAAAAGCCAACAATCTTTCTCATAACTAGGGGACCAAGCTTGGACACAGTATTCCAAATGTGGCCTGACATGCACAGTAAAGCTTCCTGATGACCTCCTCACTTTTGTATGACACATTCCTCTGTATTGCCCCAAGCATTCTTAGTGCCTTCTTCCTGGCTTCTTTGGTCTGTTCTGATGCCCCAAATTTTGTGTTAAAAATAACACCTAAGTCCTTCTCCTGCTGAGTCACAGCTAGTACTTGGCCACCCATCAAGTATGGAGCCTTCATATGCTGCCTACCTACATGCATGACTTTGCACTTATCAAAATTAAACTTCATTTGCATGGCATAATATGCATCACGAACTAAAACAAGTAAAACAAATACTGGCAAATAACAACTATCCGATATCACGCGTAGACCAGCTAATATCGACTGCCATCACAAAACACCTCGGCACAAAACAAGGCAGCACAAATGACGGTGACACCCACCACTTGTACTACAGAAACACAATGACACCAGGATACAAACAAGATGAAACGGCACTCAAAAACATTATTCAGAGAAACTGCAAAACCACAAAACCAGCAGATAGAATAAAACTGAGCATATACTACAACAGCCCAACTACAGCATCACTACTCATGAAAAACAATACCGCACATGATCCATCACCACTCAAACAAACAAATATGATATACCACTACAATTGCACCTTAGGAGACTGCGCACTCCTACCTCACAGTGGATACATCGGGAAAACAACCACTACACTCAGTCGAAGACTCACAATGCACCTACAAAACGGCGGGCCACTCTCTCATACACACGAACACCACAACACAGCGTTGACAAGGAAAATACTAGTAGAAAACACTAAAATACTCGCAACCACCCACAACACACGACGTCTTATTGCCTTAGAGGCAATATACATCAGACACATCGATGCAGCTATCAACAAACAAATCAACGCGCTTGGAACACTCAAACTCTACGAGGGGTAGCCCCCCCCCACCCGCCCCACCCCCACCCGCCCCACCCCCACCCCCCACCCCCCACCCCCCACCCCCCACCCCACCCCACCCCACCACAGTGACGTGTCTTGCAGTGTAATACCGGAAATGTAAATTTCCAGTACTTCCAGCGCCCACTCACATAACGCACGCGAATTGTTACCCAAAACATAAATATCAAGTGTGTATAATTCATCAATGTGACTTTCCCAATATGCCGGCTTGAAAATGTCTTAGATTAAGACGAAACGTCGATAAAATACAGTGATGACCTATGTGTTAATTTTAATCTTGACCATCATGCACTACGACGAAATACTACACAAACACAACGAAGAAACAAGGAAAATAATACGATCAATTGAATCCACAAACAAGATGATCACCAACGCTGAACTCGCGGTCGTATTCAATGAAACATGCATATCAAATAATCTGCTTCCAAACTACTCATATATATAAATATATATATATATATATATATATATATATATATATATATATATATATATATATATATATATATAGTATATTAGACATATATATATATATATATATAAATATATATATTGGACGTAGTGTCCCACTTTACTATTATTGTAATGCTGTTCCTGTCACTCAGCCTGATGTCACTATACTTTTGCCAACACACTGGTCGTTTAACTTTAGAGTACACTATTAGCTTAGTGAAATGAAGCCCACAGGCCAACACAATGTAACTATATTGATGTGGTATGCCAGATATTAAGCCATGGCTGTCCAACTACGAGCTGAGAGCAGCTGCTAAAGAACCATTGCACAACATTAATGTCTTCTCACAATGACAAATGTGATTGAGCCTTTTGACTCAATCCAAACAAATGCCTGAAAGTAGCGATCTCACCGCAAGCGTTCTGACATTCTCCCGGCATTAATGAGACGTCTCGGCCTCGGGTAGCATTTCACTGGATTAACGAGATTGGCGGCCCAGGTAATATCCGACCGCTCCAGGGACTGGTTCATGCATAGCCGGGATCGGCTGACGGTAATTGCCATAATTTACACATCTTCATCTTCTCCGCCGTTAATTCACCCCATGCGGTTGTTCTGTCCGCCAGCCTGTTATCATACGCGGCTGGTGAATGAATGCTTCATCTGGTCGTGTCGCCGGGTGGCGGCCATTGTGTGCGGCAGGTGGCGACTCGCCGACGCGCGCCCGTCTCGAGTTTCTCCCGGCTGCAGCTGCAGCACAACCTCGTCGGGTGGCCGACTACAGCGGTGACCCCAGCGGCTGTCTCGAGTTTCTCCCCGCTGCAGATGCAGCACAACCTCGTCGGGTGGCCGACTACAGCGGTGACCCCAGCGCCCGTCTCGAGTTTCTCCCGGCTGCAGCTGCAGCACAACCTCGTCGGGTGGCCGACTACAGCGGTGACCCCAGCGGCTGTCTCGAGTTTCTCCCGGCTGCAGCTGCAGCACAACCTCGTCGGGTGGCCGACTACAGCGGTGACCCCAGCGGCCGTCTCATTGACGCCGCGGCCGTCTCGAGTTTCTCCCGGCTGCAGATGCAGCACAACCTCGTCGGGTGGCCGATTACAGCGGTGACCCCAGCGCCCGTCTCGAGTTTCTCCCGGCTGCAGCTGCAGCACAACCTCGTCAGGTGGCCGACTACAGCGGTGACCCCAGCGGCTGTCTCGAGTTTCTCCCCGCTGCAGATGCAGCACAACCTCGTCGGGTGGCCGACTACAGCGGTGACCCCAGCGCCCGTCTCGAGTTTCTCCCGGCTGCAGCTGCAGCACAACCTCATCGGGTGGCCGACTACAGCGGTGACCCCAGCGGCTGTCTCGAGTTTCTCCCGGCTGCAGCTGCAGCACAACCTCGTCGGGTGGCCGACTACAGCGGTGACCCCAGCGGCCGTCTCATTGACGCCGCGGCCGTCTCGAGTTTCTCCCGGCTGCAGATGCAGCACAACCTCGTCGGGTGGCCGACTACAGCGGTGACCCCAGCGCCCGTCTCGAGTTTCTCCCGGCTGCAGCTGCAGCACAACCTCGTCGGGTGGCCGACTACAGCGGTGACCCCAGCGGCTGTCTCGAGTTTCTCCCCGCTGCAGCTGCAGCACAACCTCGTCGGGTGGCCGACTACAGCGGTGACCCCAGCGGCCGTCTCGAGTTTCTCCCGGCTGCAGCTGCAGCACAACCTCGTCGGGTGGCCGACTACAGCGGTGACCCCAGCGGCCGTCTCGAGTTTCTCCCGGCTGCAGCTGCAGCACAACCTCGTCGGGTGGCCGACTACAGCGGTGACCCCAGCGGCCCCGTCTCATTGACGCCGCGCCGGCAGCGGTGACCTTATGCAGACGAGTCGATTGGACGGCGAGATACCCCGCCGGGCCGGTTGGAGCCACAGCTGGCCGCGTCTGGCAGAGGTGGCCGGCGCGTGACGTGGCAGAGGGAGAGAGAGCGAGAGAGAGAGAGAGAGAGAGAGAGAGAGAGAGAGAGAGAGAGAGAGAGAACGAGAAAGAGAGAGAGGGAGAGAGAGAGAGAGAGAGAGAGAGAGAGAGAGAGAGAGGAGAACGAGAAAGAGAGAGAGGCAGAGAGAGAGAGAGAGAGGGAGAGTGAGAGAGAGAGAGCGAGAGAGAGTGAGAAAGGAAAGGAAGCGAAAGAGGGAGAGACATAGAAAGAGCGAGAGAGAGAGAGTGAGATAGAAAGAGAGCGATAGGAAGAGAGAGATTAAAAAAGAGTGAGAGAGTGAGGGAGAGCGAGAGAGTGTAAGCGAGAGAGCGAGAGAGTGAAAGGGCGAGAGAGCGAGCGCGAGATCGAGCGCGAGAGCGAGCGCGAGAGCTAAAGCGAGAGCTAACGCGAGAGCTAACGCGAGAGCTAAAGCGTGGGCTAAAGCGAGAGCTAAAACGAATAGACCGAGAGCTAGAACGAGAGCTAGAGCGAGAGCAGAGGGAGAGTAGAGCGAGAGCTACAGCGAGTAGATCGAGAGCTAGAGCGAGGGTTTCAGCGAGAGCTACAACAGAACAAGAGCCAGAGCGAGAAAGAGAGAGTGACTGAGTTGTTGTTTTGAAAAGCATAGCCTCGGCAAAGAGATAGGATGTTGACCAGTGCGGATCTAATGGCATCCATGCCGCACCGGAACGAACCCCAGACCGCCGTGTCAGTTAACGCCCCAACACTTCTCTCCGTTCGTGGTTCGTGTGTCGGGTGCCGACCCCGGGGAAAAAACGCACGACCGAGATAGCCATCGCAGTGGCCGAATGGCTGAAGCATGAAGTACAATGGTCACGAAGTCCACCACCTTCACATCGGGGTCCGACCACGAGCATAATTAACGAACGGTAAACCAGAACGGAGAAAATGGCGCCCACCGCGACAAAAGAATATGTCGTTGGATGTTGTGGAGTGCATATTATAGTCTGTTTCCATTATGCAATAAACCAGTTTGAAATAATGGTAGATCGATTTTAATCGTGGTATCTAACTTATAACAGTCCTCTAGCTATGCTACAAAATAAAATAGCTAAAATATCCCGTCACACACCGAGAGCGGCATCTACACTCCTATGGCCGTTCTGTTTGTGCATCCGAAATGACCTCTGTACAGCCATAATTTTCCCCGGATTCGGTGTCCATTTAACCTCTCGGACACAATTCACAAACTCGATCTTCTCATTCCCTCAAAATTCCGCGAAGTGTGAGCAGCCGGTTTTTCCGATTGACACGTCAGATTGACAGGTCAGATGCCGGCGGCACCCTAGGCCCTGCCGCGCTGATATTTCAGCAAGCGACGCATGAGGCCTCAGTTAGGTGACCTCCCCGCCCGGGTGGCTAGGTCCGTACGGCGTCGACACACACACTCTCTCTCTCTCTCTCTCTCTCTCTCTCTCTCTCTCTCTCTCTCTCTCTCTCTCTCTCTCTCTCTCTCTCTCCCTCTCCTGTCCCGGCAAGAGCATGTTGTTCAAGCGGCTAAATGTGCCGCATTTAGCCTTCGACTGAAGGGTGCTGCATTTAGCCTTCTACTTAGCTGTTAGCTAGTCAGATAAGCTTGCCGGAACTGGGAGACCAAGTCGGAACTTCTGTGATATGTGAAGATGCCTCTTATAATTATACCGCGGGACCTAATTTGGCCGACCTCTTTCATTTAGCGATTCAGTAGTGAATCCAGGGGGAGAAGCATGTCGGCAATGCCCGCAGGTATTTTAAAAGGAAAGTGTTATAAAACATTCGAGGTATCTAAATCTGGACGTCGTTTATTAAGGAAAGCAAATTAAATGATCCCTTCACCATAGTTGTCAAAATCCGAGGTTTCGCATATTGGAGGGATTTGTGTTTAATCCGATCTCAAATGAGTTACGAGTTTCTCGAACTACCAGCGCAGAGACTCACAATCCTTGTAAGCTAAAACGAAACTAATTAAAAACCAGTCTAGCATGTGGGTTGAAGCTGGGGTGTCGATTTATGAACATGATTGGGATGGCTCCAATGTTCGAAGACTTCTGGTGCGATGGATGTGGATGAGAACCTGGAAAATCGTACTGAGCACAAAACATGGAAGATGCCTTTGTGGCATAAAAGTCGCATTCCTTGACCGCGGCAGATACCGAGTAAGCAAAATATGAATGCTATTACGATATAAAAAGGTCAGCATAAACAGAATGATGCTGTTCTTTACTTCACATTTCCCAGCATGCCTCGTCCTGTGCATGCGATAGTCTAAGCTTCCTGAATGAACTCTGACTGCCCCACCTCCTCGCAAAATTCAACGGCGGCGCTACCGTGCGGTATGTGGCGAACGCGCCCCACACAGTCATTTCCCTGTCTGGATCGTCCGCCACAGTCTAGGAAGACGGCCCCTCTCCGCCTTTAGACGGACCCTACTTACGTACCCCATGTAACCAGAAGACAAACCAGAACCAGAACCAGAACCGTAACCAGGAGACAATCCAGAACCAGAACTAGAACCAGAACCAGAACCACAACCAGAAGACAAACCAGAACCAGAACCGTAACCAGAAGACAAATCAGAACCAGAACCAGAACCAGCACCGTAACCCGAAGACAAACCAGAACCATAACCAGAACCAGAACCGTAACCAGAAGACAAACCAGAACCAGAACCAGAACCGGAGCCGTAACCAGAAGACAAACCAGAGCCATAACCAGAACCAGAACCGTAACCAGAAGACAACCCAGAACCATAACCAGAACCAGAACCGTAACCAGAAGACAAACCAACTGTCGACACGTGACCAGCGAGCATTGCCAGTTCCAAGTCTCCAAAGGCAGATGCATCGTATGGACAGTGATGCGTTACGCATTTGCCAATTGTGACACTCGTGTTATGATACATAACATAAGCCAAGCGATTTGCGACACTCCAATAAATTTTAATAATTATGGCTTACCATAGTTATAAGGTATTAACTAAATGTAAGCATGCCAGTTTATAAAGATTACCAATGGGCCAAATAGAGATGTGTTTTTTTCACATATACAGTTTAACTTGACCACTAGAACAAGTTTTTTGGACTCGGAATGCCACACAATGGTAGCTTTCCATTGTTTTGGTCGAGCTATATTTTTGTGCAACATAAAGCACACGCAAGCATGATCGTCAACATTGTTCCGCAGAGTTGCTAATTATGTGCACAGCTTAGTGGTATAATCAGATGTTATAGTTAATTGGACAAGTAAAATACAGTTTGCAATGGCACGAGATGATATATTCGAAAAAGGAACACCACTAATATCATACTTGTCACCCTGATGAAGGCATAAAGCCGAAACGTTGGTGTTCCTTTTTCTAATATATCATCTTGTGCCATTGTAATCTGTATAATCAGATGTGTTAGCTATATTTGGCCCGTTGGCAATGAACCATTCTTTTTGGATGGGTTGTAACTGTTATTGGCATTCGCCGTGGTAATGTTAGCGGGTGTACTATCCCACCAATTATAGCAAAACACAGCAGTTAAAGGGTTAATATCTAAGAGGATCCACATACATGTGCATTGTACTGGGTACACGACGCAAGAACATAATGATTGTTAGTCATATCTGGACATGCTTTGCTTGCAAGTCCATGGTTGGTCTAATGGTTTTTATTTTCTTCTTCGAAACCATTTTGATGGCTCAAATCCTAATTGGGTGGCTCAAAAGTAAGTTGGAGTGGTTTGAGCTATCCCAGAAGTATGGAAAACGACACACCGGGGTTGAAATACGATCGTCAAACTGGTGTGCGAGTGAGACTTAATACTTTCTTTACCTCTCTATGCTTTTTCCGTGTGCACTTCTCGTGCCGCGTAATGGGAGCCAAGAGTGGGTTGACATGACGGAGGGTCCAGCTGAGGGTCCAGCTGATGGTCCAGCTGAGGGTCCAGCTGAGGGTCCAGCCGAGGGTCCAGCTGAGGGTCCAGCCGAGGGTCCAGCTGAGGGTTCAGCTGAGGGTCCAGCTGAGGGTCCAGCCGAGGGTCCAGCTGAGGGTTCAGCTGAGGGTCCAGCCGAGGGTCCAGCTGATCGATGGTCGTTGCGTGACGACGTGGTTTCACACTAAACGGGACTGGCACGTCAGCAAAATTTCTTCAGAAGCATAGTCCTCTCATCAAACTGAGGTGGCGTCTGGCGGAAATCGTGAAGCCAAACCGGAGAACAACAGCTGACGGGATTCCCGAGAAGCCCCACTCCTTGCCACGTTTATGGTCGAGATGGTCGCAACGCATAAAGGAGTTGTGTCGTCCGTGCCGCGACGCAGGCTCCAGAACAAGACACAAAGCAAGGCTGACCTCTTTCATCTCGCTACCGCTCAGATGGAGCCACGGAGCTGCACAGAGGACATGTACTGGAGAGGTGAGACGATATCTGCGCAGCGCACGGGCACCGCGCCAGCAACGGCAATGTAAGAAACGTGCACATTTCGCTCGCCGTTCGAAAATACCCTATGCATCTAAACGTACTGCAGATTACCGCCTAGATGGCTGCTAAAACATCTGAGGGTTGGACCAGCATGAGTAAACTTTCCGGATGGCGCGCAGATGCTGCAGTGCTAATGCGACATTGCTGATGTTACACTGCTGATGCTACACTGCTGATGCTACACTGCTGATGGTACACTGCTGATGTCACACTGCTGATGCTACACTGCTGATGCTACACTGCTGATGTTACACTGCTGATGCTACACTGCTAATGTTACACTGCTGATGCTACACTGCTGATGATGCACTGCTGATGCTACACTGATGATGCTACACTGCTGATGCTACACTGATGGTGCTACACTGATGATGCTATTATGCTGATGCTACCCTGCCGATGCTACACTGCTGATGCCACACTGCTGATGCTATACTGCTGATGCTACACTTATGATGCTACACTGATGGTGCTACACTGATGATGCTATTATGCTGATGCTACACTGATGGTGCTACACTGCTGATGCTACACTGCTGATGCTACACTGCTGATGCTACACTGCTGATATGACACTGGTGCTACTGCTAATGCGACACTACTGACGACACACTGCTGGCACGCTGCTGCTGATGCGACACTGTTGATATGCTGCTGCGACACCGTTTTCATGCTGCTGCGACGTTGTTCACATACTGGTGTGACACTGTTGGCATGCTACTGCGACACTGTTGGCGTGCTGCTGCGACACTGTTTACGCGCTGCTGCGACACTGTTGGTATGCTGCTGCAACATTGTTCACATACCGCTGCGGCATTGCTGACGTGCTTCTGCGACACTGCAGCTCTGGACCGACTTCCGACGTCGTTTGTCAGCAGGTCACCTCTAAACTGGTGCAAGCACACAGACGCCCAACAGATTTAGGAGGCTGCTCCGGAAAAAAACAATGTCGATAATACTCGGCTGTTTTACCTCGACTGTTTTCTGAGTCCATGAAATTATTTTATAGTGGGATTGCGCTGTGTGTTAAGAATGTTTGCGGACATAATGTTTGCTTGCTTGCAAGCATTAAAACTAGACATAGCAATTCGGTAACAGTGCAATAGATACAAGTATCTATACTCGTATATATACTCGTATGTGTCATTTAGTGTGGCGAGTACGAACAGGTGCACTTCTGAATACATCCGCATCTGGAACCGTTTCGCAGTTGGTACTTTCACCTTCAGATAGCACATAAGGACGATGCGACATAAACATTAGCTCGTGACACTACTCCTTTGATATTTTCTTGAAGCTCCCTCGTCCTTCGGGTTTTGGAATGTCCCCAACGCAATCTACTGCGTCTATTTGGAGAAGCCTTGACAGTATTACACCCTTTGTTGTGGAGAGTACACTGCATGAATCAGTGATGAAGCAGCCTGGACCATGCGTGCAGCAGACCCGTTGGCTGGTTGTGACTGTCTTTGAAGATAATTGATGAGCACTTCAACTGGTTTTAAATCAAGTGGTAATAATTTCGCTTGCTTCATTTTGGTGGGCCGGAACACCAGCTGAGGTGCTATCAGGACCTCTGATATACACCCGACATATCAATGCGGTGCCTATGTATGTCGACCAATGCGGTGCCTATGTATGTCGACCAATGCGGTGCCTATGTATGTCGACCAATGCACTCGTGTTTATTTGCCATCTTAGTTCTCATACGTTCCAGTTCTCTTCCTTTCCCTGGATTATGATTCATTGCATAGTGGTGATATTTTCTTCAAGCAGAGGCTAGCACCAAGCAATTGCGCTATTATCCAGGGTTTGAATTATCGCGTTTATTAGTGTCTAAAGTCGGCCATGACATACTTCACTTCAGGGAATGTTGATTGGAGGTAGCATCGCATTCCTCATTCGCTATGAAAATAGTTCTTGCACGGATTTGTCCTCTCCTCGCCAGACGACTTACTGAAGTGAACATGGCAACGATAAATAATGTTGAGGGTGTAGCGCCCTACCACAACTGTACTGTAATACTGAGGGTGTAGCACCCTACCACAACTGTGCTGTAATGCTGAGGGTGTAGCACCATACCACAACTGTACCACAATGCTGAGGGTGTAGCGCCCTACCACAACTGTGCTGTAATGCTGAAGGTGTAGCACCCTACCACAACTGTACTATAATGCTGAGGGTGTAGTACCCTACCACAACTGTACTATAATGCTGCGGGAGTAGCACCCTACCACAACTGTACTGTAATGTTGAGGGTGTAGCACCCTACCACAACTGTACCACCATGCTGAGGGTGTAGCACCCTACCACAACTGTACTATAATGCTGAGGGTGTAGCACCCTACCACAACTGTACTGTAATGTTGAGGGTGTAGCACCCTACCACAACTGTACTGTAATGTTGAGGGTGTAGCACCCTACCACAACTGTACTATAATGCTGAGGGTGTAGCACCCTACCACAACTGTACCACAATGCTGAGGGTGTAGCACCCTACCACAACTGTACTATAATGCTGAGGGTGTAGCACCCTACCACAACTGTACCACAATGCTGAGGGTGTAGCACCCTACCACAACTGTACCACAATGCTGAGGGTGTGGCACCCCACCACAACTGTACCACAACTCAGTCACGTGCCGTGGACCATCTGTCACATCCACGATTGCGGTGCTAGCATGAATATAATCAAGGCCGTAATGGTGATTATGATCGCTTAATCGTGAACTCGTGATTAATTATGTTCATCGTGTGTTCCAATTTCCGTTTACTGCTGCGGTCGCAGTTGATGCATCTCCGCGTCATGTCCACAGACCAGCCGGCAGACCGGCTCATGTCTACAGACCAGCCGGCAGACCGGGTCATGTCTACAGACCAGCCGGCAGACCGCGTCATGTCTACAGACCAGCCGGCAGACCGCGTCATGTCTACAGACCAGCCGGCAGACCGCGTCATGTCTACAGACCAGCCGGCAGACCGCGTCATGTCTACAGACCAGCCGGCAGACCTGGTCATGTCTACAGACCAGCCGGCAGACCGCGTCATGTCTACAGACCAGCCGGCAGCGGCGGTTCACCCACGGCCGTGCTGGTTCCCAGAATTGACTCGAACAGAATTGACTCGAACAGAATTGACTCCAGCTCGTCTGGCCATAGAGCATCCCTCCGTCGACACGGTAACACACAGCAGTGCCGGATGTTTCTCGAACTGCTTGTGCAAACAAAAAACGGCCAGCAACGTAAACAACGGAAAACGCAGCATGCGACTGTAGATCCACGTGCCTTTACTCGTGGAAACGCGACGATAATGGTGTCAGCTGGATGGACCCAGCGCCCACACGGGAGGAACAGGGAAAGGGACAGCGCGGGCAGGAGGGGGAGGAAAAGGCAGACGGATATGGAGAGAGAGAGAGAGAGAGAGAGAGAGAGAGAGAGAGAGAGAGAGAGATGAGGGGAGGAAGAGAGGGGTTGCGAGTGTTCTGAAATAGATAATGTGTTTACATATGTATATATATATATATATATATATATATATATATATGTGTGTGTGTGCGTGTATATACATATATATGAATTTATTTCCTTGCCATAGAGCGCATTCAGTTTTTAGTTTGACAAACCGAAAGCATCGCACTGCCGGAGGCATTCGTTCAGTGGTTCGGACGCAATGGTAGGACAAACACGAGGAAGGAAGATGTGGTGGGGAAAGACATGGCATTCTCAATGGATTACCTATTACTGGGTTGGAAACTCGGCCCCAAGCTGCGCCATCCTACCTCAGCACCATCTAGTGGAAAACATATCCTCACGTAGATTCCGCTGTGTGCGGTGGTCATAGTTGGCACATTTCGTAAGTAGTGGTAGAATTGCTCGCTACTGCAGACACGTTTCCAGCCGGTCATTATTTCGTGTGTGGGGGGGGGAGGGGAGGGGAGGGGGGACGTGGCGGCTCACATTTGCATCCGCCCATTGTATGGTTTCTGCCACTTCCAGATCGTCCATCTGGTTCCATTGCTGAACGGATTGAAAAAGAGTTGACAAGATACTTCGCCGAACAATCTGTTGGAACAGTTGTGGGGTTTACATGCTCATTCTAATCAGTGTAGTAAACTCTAACAAGCGAAGAAAAGCTTGACAGGGAACATTCTCCACCGGGCCCGCTGATCCTACTCCAATGAACATAATCTTTCCACTTTACTATAATCCCTTACCTTTCAGGACAGTTTTTCGAAATAACCCTGATGAGTGCAATCGTCCGTACAATACGCGAGGATGGGGCTCGAACCAAGGCAGAGCGAGATGATTCAACTCGGGGTGAATGAAGACTTCTTGACTTGCTGTGATGTTGGCGGGGGTGGGATGGCATTACCGGTGTCGCGTCGTTTCCGGCCGACTCCATTAACCCCTCTGATAAGACCGACACGCAGTGAAGGTGTCTGGCCTGCCGGTACGGACCGTCCTTCGCCAGATCTCTCCAGCTGACACGGTATGGCTGCAGCAAGTGGGCGTGTTCTCACGGTGGGAGAAATCAAGCCGACCACCGCGTGCGCAGGACGCGAACACCATCGCGGACGTGGCGAAGGATGGTTTGGATCGAATTGCGCTGTTCCGTGGAATTCGACCACGGAACAGCTGCCGTGGCTTTTGTGCTCTTAAAGGCGTGTACAAAGCCAGACATTGATCTGAGGCAGCGCGGGCTGGCCGATCCCCGCTCCACCGCGCCGTCGCCGCCCGGTCAGCTGGCGACTGGTTACACGAAGCACACGACGAGGCAGGAGCGGATCCAGTGCATACTGGGCACATAGTACTGCCCCATGGAAAGGTGGCGTCCCTCTGACCGGGAAAAGGCGCCCCTCCCGGAAGTCTGAGTCTACCTCCTTCCCCCACCCCTCACCCCATCCCCTACTCCACAAATTTATCAGCCGAAAGCGCTCCTCCTGGCACTTTTGCAGTGACCCTGCTCCGATGAAATGGACCTCCTCCAGCCAAGTGTGTCCCTCCCCATGAACATGCCTGGATCCGCCGCTGCTACGGGTCTACTCTACTGCTCTATCTCCATGTGTTTTCGGTGGAATGGACCGACTTGGCTGTATCCAACGCCAGCGTGATCATGGAGCGGCTGCCAAAGCTCTGCTGTGGTCCGTGTCGACTGTGCGGCTCCGTTTGGCCCATCAGGGGGGGGCGGGCGACGTGTTTAACATGTGCTGCGGCCGCCGTCGGGGCGGCCGCACCTTCGTGAGGACAATTCTGGCCGCTAGATGGCAGGCTCGGCGGGTTGTCGCCGAGAACAATGGGAAAACGGCGGAGTTACCAGCCAGTTATGAGTTATCCATGACACCCCCATCCGGTTGTGGTTTCGCCTGCCGGCCGCCACGTTGGGAGTAAGTGTTCTTCCCCTCTGGGTGTGCCTGGGATTAAGCCGGACCCATTGCTGCCATGCAGCTTGAGCTTTCAGTATTTCGCGTGAGTGTACAGAGCGCCTTCTGGCGCTTGTGTCGGTGTCTGGCGAGACACCGTAGACAATCTAATGTCGGCGAGTAGGTAATCTAATGTCGTGTCGCAGCGATGTCGTGCAGCCAAACTCGACATTGCAGGAGCCATTTCGTCCTTTGTACCGATTCAATCCCGTCAGCGTCTTCGCGGCGTAACGCAGACTGCGACGGAAACTGGAGTTCCCACAGATCTGAGCGTGAATTAATTGTATTCGTGTTCTGTGAAGAAACGTTGGTGTTGAAGAGCTGCCTCCGGTGCTCTTCACCGAGCACCAGTGAACTGCACCGGAGTCCGTGCAGTTCACGGTGAACTGTCCGGTGCTCTTCACCGGCCTGATCTCTGTCTTACCGTATGACCTACGTCGTCACTGCACCCTGGGATTAGCGGGACACTCCTTTGCGCGGGTAGGTACTCGAAGGCACTCAATCACTTCCAATGGCCCCATGGGCCACCTTCAGACGTGAATTTCAAGTGGAATGATCAATCAGATCATATAATATAATGGAGAAAACGTGCCGAGAAATTCGAACAGCATTCAGCTCTAATGCTGGGGTGTCTGGTTCACTATACTCTGTAAGTGGATTCTGCAGCGGTGGAGGGGGAGAGGGCGTGTGGAAGCTTGAACGAAGCACGGGAACAATCAGATGAGGTTAGATAAGTTAAATGAGATTAAAAGAGCTGAAATGTGAGCAGAGGAACAGACCCATAGATTGTCACTCACGGTAGAGAAGTGCCTATGGTTGTATTGAAACGCAGAAACTCGTCCAAAGAGCTTTGGCTGGGGAAGTGCCTACAATGGTAAGATTCGCCGTAGAGAAGTACCTTGGCTGTATCGAAGCGCAGACACACGTCTAAGGAGCTTTGGCTGGGGAAGTGCCTATGATTGTATGATTGGCCGTAGATAAATGCCTATGGTAAAATTGAAAGGCAGACACTCGTCTGAGGAGCTTTGGCTCGGGAAGTGCCTACGATTGCATGATTGGCCGTAGATAAATGCCTATGGTAAAATTGAAAGGCAGACACTCGTCTGAGGAGCTTTGGCTGTGGAGGGACCGCGAGTCCATTCTTCTCACTGGAGTTGAGCCGCACCGGGTAGGTGACATGTCCAGGGTCCTTTTGGGCCGTGCTCCATGACCGGACCATTTTCAAAGCGTCATTTATCATGATTTGGGCACAGTCATTTAGTATTTGGAGACAGCTACCAAATGCTGATGCTGGCACATTTACAACTCCATAGCGGTCTGTCTGTGGAACACAGAGTTTATGAATGCATGATGAAATGCAGCCAGCACATTTGCCTAAGCATGTGTGCCCACATAGTGTTGGTGCTGGTGGCTGGTCTGGCTTTGATCACACTACAATGAGCTTTATGGAAAGCCCTGGTGGTATGTAATTAGACAAGACTCGGTATTCAATTATCTACTGAGCATGTATCACATTCCAGGAGTGGATATCGCTTAGATTCTAGAGGGTTCCAGGTTCAGCACTAGTAAGTGTCAGGATTCAGGAAGTCCGACTATTTTCCTGTCTGCCTCCCCCCCCCCCACACACACAAAACAAAACAAGTTCCTCAGATTCCGGCCAATTCGTTAAAGGTCTCGAACTTCAAGTTATTGTTTTCGACCTTCAAATTAATTTCAGGAATTTTGCACCATGTTCCTTCAAATTTCCAAGTTGTAGGACTAACGTATAGCAAATGCATTGTCATCCAGGAAGAATTCCCTTTTCAAGAACTCCGACATGTTTGGCTATCTGCGCTACATGCTGCCGCTTCCGGCTAACCTAGATAACACACCACACCAAGCGAATATTATCAAACCCTATAATATAGACAAGCGAAGTTAGACTAATCATACAACCCTGACGTGACACCCGGCGCAGACATGAAGTTAGACTAATCATACAACCCTGACGTGACACCCGGCGCAGACATGAAGTTAGACTAATCATACAACCCTGACGTGACACCCGGCGCAGACATGAAGTTAGACTAATCATACAACCCTGTCGTGACACCCGGCGCAGACATGAAGTTAGACTAATCATTCAACCCTGACGTGACACCCGGCGCAGACATGAAGTTAGACTAATCATACAACCCTGTCGTGACACCCGGCGCAGACATGAAGTTAGACTAATCATACAACCCTGACGTGACACCCGGCGCAGACATGATTAGACATGATTAGGCGTGGCGGGTGATTAAAGTACATCCGACATGGCTTAGACAACGTAACGTAAGTTTGTGCGGTTCTCGCCACGAGTTGTTTGACTATAATTCACAACTGAAAATGGTTAGCAGTTAACTTTGGCGCAAGACAAATAAGACAGCTAGACTTCGCTCTTCGGTTACTTAAATGTTCGAATCCAATTTTCATCTGTCGTTATTTACGATTTAATTCCAAGAACGATAATTTATCTGGTCGTAGACAACGCGCCACGCCTGAAGATTACATTATTAATATGTTAAAATTTACGTATGACGACTGAAAGGATAAGTTCTGCATAACCATCTTTTAGAACCTTGTGATGAGATGACACTTGAGCTAGTCGGAGTGATTATAGGTATGGCGCAAAGTCAAGTGAAATGGGTCTACCCCAAAGTATTGTTTTTTTAAGAAGATTTGTAATTGGTACCTATGGCTTTATTTGATTGTGCATGAACTTCTTTCAAACTGGTAAGTGCCAACCTACCATTAATGTTGCACTGCTGTTGCATTTTTATTTCATGAAGCATTGTGCACTTCACCAGTGTGCTGCCCCCCCCCTGACCCTCCCTGGTACGGTCGTTCCCTATCTCAGGGGTTGGTTCCTAACTCTCCCCCCTGACCCTCCCTGGTACGGCCGTTCCCTTTCTCAGGGGTGGATTCCTAGCTACCCCCCACCACGATATCTCCATCTCTGCCAGTTTCTTGCTGATGCAGCTGAGGGCTGCTGAACATTCGGGTCAAATTATCCCTTTGTTTTCCTCGTTTTCACACCCGACAAATGTGCTGAAGTTGCGGCCGATGGGGTAGTGTCTGCAGAGACACAGGGAAATATCACCTGAGATGAAGCTAGTTCACATGCACAACCAGGCTGATCACACAGAACAGCTGCCATTCAGTTGGAATGCCGTCTGCTAGGAACCTTATTGTGCCAGGTCAGATGATTGCGGGGTTATTACCGAGTCGGGCCGGGTCGAGCGGGCAGCTCCAGCTCAGTAACACCGTACGTCTCGCGTAAAGCTCACTACTTGATACGCGGTCTGGCCCGTAGCGACGGCCGGGCGGATAATCTCGACTGCCAGTGCCGGGCTTATGATTTAGTCAGCAATATAATGCAGCCGAAAGAAGAGGAGTGCATCAACAGCAGCAGCAGACAAGCACCGCCACAGACCACTTGAGGACGTGTGCGATTGCATCAATCCTCGTGATAGATGCGTGATCACCGCGATACAGCACGACACTGGTGACATCACAGACCGATAGGAACTGTTTAGTGAGTTCCGTGGTTGGCTCCATGTCTATCAATGCGGCCTCCCCAGACTCGTGCAGCACACCGCCGCTGGGATTGGACACAAGACAGGTGTGTGGATTGGTTTGTAATTTACTGCACTTGGACTCCAGTAGGCATGTCTCCTCCTGTGCCTGAGCCCCGTGTGTCGTCACTTCTGTAATAATGGTGTGCAGGCGTCCCACTCGCGTGTTACGTCCGGTGGCGTAATGACGTCGAGGCGGTCGATGTTCGCGGCCGAGTTCTATGACGTTACTTTGATTGTCACACACCAAATGAGTCGGTCATTCCTGATCAAAACAGAGTGGAGCAGGAGGAAATTAACCCCGCCGGGCATTACGCCTGCACAGAAATGGAACTTCCATCAGCTCGTTCCGATCGGTCACGTGAAGCAATAAGCATCGCCTGCTTTTGCGTGGTTTAGATCGCCCGAGTAAATTATGCATTATGCTACTGCTAGGGTTCACAGGCAAGGTTTTTCTTTTCGCTTTGACATGCATGCGTCCATGCACTATCATACACACACACATATGCATGCGCCGTGCTCTTGGGGAGGATTTTGATTGAGCCAACAGGCACTTGTCTGGCACTCAATCATAAGGATTCCGTGTGCTAAGATTACCTTCTCGCCGAATCCAGTCACTCACCCATTGGGAAATCACTCACAACGGTCGGCACACAAGGCAACCACATACACTCCCGCTGAGTCAATAGCTTGCGGTTATGAGCTCGCCAACATAAGATAAGTCCGTTTGTAATTTGAGCCATCAATGCAAGCTACATGGGAGCGCTGCAATAGTTTGGGAAGAACGGACGGCTCGATAGTTCGGCTGGTGTGGTAGCTGCACATGGTAGTGTCTGGCCGACATGGCAGAATGTCTGGCCGACATGGCAGAATGTCTGGCCGACATGGCAGTGTCTGGCCGGCATGGAAGAATGTCTGGCCGACATGGAAGAATGTCTGGCCGACATGGCATAATGTCTGGCCGACATGGCAGTGTCTGGCCGACATGGCAGAATGTCTGGCCGACATGGAAGAATGTCTGGCCGACATGGCAGAATGTCTGGCCGACGTGTCAGAATGTCAGCCGGACCCTGTGGCTGTCGCCGGCCATACACTACACCCAGTCATGTGCATAGCAACACGACTCCAACGCTGGCGGCGTTAAAGCCAAGTTTGAACAGCTTAGACAACCAACTTCCGTGCAACCTCGCACATCAAACTGTTCAAATGTCATTTGTCTACAATTGGTATACGGCGGGGCGAAGTTGGCAGTAGCCCGTTACGGGGGGGGGAATTGATCCTTGTCTTTAAATATCATACTCGCAAGAAAGAACAAATCATGAATTGTTTACAGCACCCTAAGACCGCAACACGTTCAAAATATGCGCATCTGAAACAAACTTGTTTGTTGGCTTGCCTGACATATTTCAGCCGTAAATGATGCAGTCGGAGCACACATAATGACGTCATTTTTTAAAACGTGGATTATGATTTGTCATAGCTATTATAAAGGGCCAATCACTTACCGCAGTTAAAGCTGGCTGGCGATATTGATCAGAGCGGTCAAGTGCTCTGAAAATTTGGCATTTGAAGACCGCTGAATTCGACAAACAGCTGTTGTCATCGAGTTTACTTCCGAAGGCAGGCTCGCTTGGTCTGACTTCCAGATTTCCGACTACATGACGTCCCAGGCGCGGATGTAGGTGTACATTTTCAGGGTTTGTGCATAAACAAGCTGATACTAGTCCAAAAGCTTGTCCTATCAGGTAACTGAACCTACTCTGTCTGTTTATTCATATAATACATTGGTGAAATATCCGGTTTAAAAGTTTTCAGATCAACGTAATTAATATGGCCTGACTCCGCCATTTTGATGTCATGACGATTACTTCCCGCTAGTGCACGCGTGAAACCGACTAGTGTCAGCTCCACCGAGCTGACACTGCCACAGTATCTGTGGCAAGTGCCACAGTATTTTCGGCCACAGTACCCAGCCAAGTGACTACTATGCGCAGTATCTGGCGGTAATGCCGCCGCCAACGATTTTCGATACGGGGTCGAGAGGGTCAACGCAAGCCCGATTCTGTCAACGCAATGCCACAGGCATCGTACTACATTTCACGAGGCTTGAGCGGGACCCATGGCCAAAAAAGTACCATGCTGGAATATGCAAGCTGTGTGTGCCGAACCCCAACAGAAATAGGAGGCTGGAGGCTCCACCTACAGCCGGCAAGGCCTAATTTTGCGCGCCGGTTTAGGTGGCCGTCTGGGCGGAAGGAGAGCCTGGTTGAATTGAAATTCGTGCCTCTGTCTGCAGTAGAAGTCATGGACTCATGAATTGTCCGACAGCAACCGGTCCCCGTTGGGGAAAATAATTCCGGCGGAATTAGTCCGGTCCCAGCGGGACAATGGGTGGAATTAGTTCGGCTTTCCTCTCACTTCGCTTTGAGTCAGAAAAGTAAAACAAGATTCAATGATCTTGAAAAAGTACGTCGATACCAAAAGCAGCGTCAGCAGAAGCCGAGCAGACTTGCCCAGTGGAGAGAGGTGAAAAGAGGTGAACATAGTCAGAAAGTTGACCAAAAGTCGCGAGATAGCGTCCCAGCGGTGCACAACAAGCCTTCCATCGTAATCAAGTAGCCTTGGCAGCATGGCAACTTGGTGGTGACACCGATAATTAGTGGTGGAATTAGTGGTCCTGGTAGTCTGACCGTTAGGTGAGCTGTCCTTCTATGTCTAGTCATGGTGTTCGGGACCTTTTCCACTGGATCTCACTGGAATTAGATGATAAGATGATAGACATTGTGCATTATTGCTATGCAGGCGCTGTCTTTCAGTGCTTCGTCAGAGCCTTCAACGTCGCCTCTGATATTTATGAGCAGTAGCTTAAACACCACTGCACAGTGCATACACTGTAAACCAAATCGACCCATCCCTGCCTTGTACCTAGGCAACGCATATTTGCATAGGCTGTGCTTCGTTCTGCAACACGGAGTAGCCTAGAGTATCTACTAGGTGCTTGTTCTTCCTGCTGCGACTCGTTATTTAACGAGCCTTTTCCTTGTTAAGTAACTAGGATATAACTAGCCAGTTTGTAGGAAAAGCAAGATTATCTTGTCAGCTTACCAAGGTCCTAGTTAATAAACAAATGAGGAAGTATCCAAAAACTAACTTCGTAGTTGATTCACTAAGCTAAATGAGGTACTTATACTAGCATTCTGTTCGTTGCTGAAGTCGATGCTTGTAGTGCAGCTAGGTATACATTAGTAAATTAGCACAGACTTAGCAAGCAGAAGCGCAGCCAAGGAGGGGGAGGCAGCCCCATCCCCATCAACTAAAAATGCACGAGACGAAACAATACATTTTTATATTTTCACCACCTAAAACCAAAATTTTGCCGCGCGTGGCGCGCCGAAAAGTTCTCTGTTTCTTAGCTTTTTTTTTGGGCGGGGGGCGGGTGACCCCCTTAAGAAAATCCTGGCTGCGCCACTGTTTGTAAGTATAGCTCGCATTTCAGGCTTGCATTCAGATCCAGACTTTCAGACTTCCTCCAGATTGCATGGTACATACATTGATGAAGCTACACATTGCATACATCAATGAAATTCCAATGCATCACAAGCAAAATCGGCCGGTTCATCTGTCTCCGCGCATTCACGGCACTAACTAGGACTAGATAGTCTCATAATGTCTGTATGCCAGAGCACCACAAAGGCTCGAACTGCACGTGGTCCCTGTAGGTAACTCCGGCAATGCGTCGCCCATCTTGAGAATGAGATTGTCATCTTCCTCCTTAATAACGGCTATGATATCGGCCTCTCACCCCCGAAGTTCCTCATCCCGGCAGTCAAGCAGTCTTACATATCTTGGCAATTCATACATGTATTGAACATGTGCAATGCAGAAGCGCACACGCGATGATGACAGCGGCGGCGGCGCAATGCTTTGAAAATACAAACGAACTGATGGAAGGGTACGCCGCACGGAGGCGAGCTTCCGATACAAAAAGTAAATGATCAGGTGCAGCCTTATATCTCTTGATATATTCTTTAAAATTATGAACACTCACCAGATACATTTCGCCACCAGGGCATTATCAATCTGATTGATAATTCCCTGGTCGCAAAATATATCTAGTCAAGTGCTTGGAATCTTTTAGAATGTCATAATCATAAAGCTAGATCTTATCATCATTTACTCATGGTTAATGCTGGAAACAACACTATCTACTATCAGAAATTAAGAACAGGAATTGAACTGTTTGGGAATAGCGAGACTGTTGCAAATTATATAGTTGTCATTTATTCTTGTTTTCACATACTGATTCAATAAGCTTAATGTATTATCGTTACTGTTGGTGACTACGATATATAATCGTGATCATCGCTAATTGGAGCGCTTAGTCAAACATGGTCTTGGGAAAACCGGATTCAGCCCCATTTCGGGATCGCCATCACTTCCTTTTATTCTGGTAAGGTTGAAAAATGATTGCAATAATAAGGATAGCAAATAACTGATAAATCATAGCATTTTAATTATGCACACATGTGACCAGCCAACCCTACCACGACACTTCTGTGGTACAGTTGACGTAAACACGACCGATGATGACAGGATGCTTGGGGATGAGGAAAGGGCAACAGATCAAAACATTGGAGGGGAAAAAGAGGGAGAGAGAGAGAGAGAGAGAGAGAGAGAGAGAGAGAGAGAGAGAGAGAGAGAGAGAGAGAGAGAGAGAGAGAGAGAGAGAGAGAGAGAGAGAGAGAGAGAGAGAGAGAGAGAGAGAGAGAGAGAGAGAGAGAGAGAGAGAGAGAGAGAGAGAGAGAGAGAGAGAGAGAGAGAGAGAGAGAGAGAGAGAGAGAGAGAGAGAGAGAGAGAGAGAGAGAGAGAGAGAGAGAGAGAGAGAGAGAGAGAGAGAGAGAGAGAGAGAGAGAGAGAGACAGAGACAGAGACAGAGACAGAGACAGAGACAGAGACAGAGACAGAGACAGAGACAGAGACAGAGACAGAGACAGAGACAGAGACAGAGACAGAGACAGAGACAGAGACAGAGACAGAGACAGAGACAGAGACAGAGACAGAGACAGAGACAGAGACAGAGACAGAGACAGAGACAGAGACAGAGACAGAGACAGAGACAGAGACAGAGACAGAGACAGAGACAGAGACAGAGACAGAGACAGAGACAGAGACAGAGACAGAGACAGAGAGAGAGAGAGAGAGAGAGAGAGAGAGAGAGAGAGAGAGAGAGAGAGAGAGAGAGAGAGAGAGAGAGAGAGAGAGAGAGAGAGAGAGAGAGAGAGAGAGAGAGAGAGAGAGAGAGAGAGAGAGAGAGAGAGAGAGAGAGAGAGAGAGAGAGAGAGAGAGAGAGAGAGAGAGAGAGAGAGAGAGAGAGAGAGAGAGAGAGAGAGAGAGAGAGAGAGAGAGAGAGAGAGAGATGATGTCGATGTCTCTCTCTCTCTCTTCTCTCTCTCTCTCTCTCTCTCTCTCTCTCTCTCTCTCTCTCCCCTCTCTCCTCCCTCTCTCCCCTCTCTATCCCCTCTCTCTATCTCTCTGTCCTCCCCTCCAGTGTTTTGATCTGTTGCCCTTTCCTCATCCCCAAGCATCCTGTCATCATCGGTCGTGTTTACGTCAACTGTACCACAGAAGTGTCGTGTTAAGGTTGGTTGGTCACATGTGTACATAATTAACATGTGAACATTGGTAGAATATAAAGAATAAAACCACACTGTAGAATAAAATAAAATAAAAATAGAATGGCACCAGAATAAAAAACAAACTGATGACGATCCCAAGATTGTACTGAAACCGCCTTTACCAAACCATGTTTGATTATACGCAACAGTTGGCCGTGATGACGAGCTTATTGGATCAGTGCGTCAATACAATAATATAAAAATAAACACAACTGGCCTGCGGCAACGCAGGAAAAACACATGCTGACTGCCCACGGGTGGAACCGCGGGTTAGCCCGTGGGGATACCCTCCGAGAGGGCCGGCCACGTTATGCTCCGGCACTCCGAACTCCGCACTAGGGAGGGAGTGGGGGAATGCTACCTTCATTTTTTGCAGGCCTCTACTTCTTTTAAAAACTGCATTGATGCCTGTGGCATTTTTGCCCCTACCACAATGCCCAACACTCGCCGGTACAGTAGAATTGCTACGCATCTCGCACCGCCGCGATGAGGAAACTTAAGATTATAGACAGGGAAGCTTGCAGCCCATGTGGTGAAAGTCTCTGAGGTCCCGGCGGGCATGGCGACAAATGTGCGAACAATCTTCAGACATGCACCTCAATCTTCCTCCAGTATCTTTGGGTAAGTTGCCGGTCGCTCTTCCCCGAAGAACTCCTCCTTGTCAGCACGGAGGCACTCCAGGAGCTGGGTCCAGCACGCCTCCTCTATGCCACAAAGGAAAAGAGCCTATAATTAGATGACAAACACGGATGGGCGTTGAATGACTCATGCAGTTGATTCGCCCCTAAACCCCAATAACGATAAACACGGATATTTTTCCTTCACATTCACTGGGGTCGCATTATGGATTAGAGTTCTATGCTAAGCCGAGCTTGTTGCGTGAACTCTGGGCCTACCGCCCGATCCGAGAATTCAAGCTCAACGGCAGGGCTTTGACTGAGAGCTTAAAGTTCCGTCAATGTGCCGACACAACCGCCCACGAATGTGTGCTTCCTCTTTGCAAAAGGAAAGTGAATCTTCTGAGAAGCTTGTAAGCTGCATGTGCATGTCAAAGTTATCTATGGATTGCTTTTATGGTCGTTGGTCACCGAGAGCACCGAGAGCACGTTGGAGCACCGATAAAAATTCACCGGGAGCCCGAAGAATTGTACCGGGGCCCACAAATATCGCGCAGGAGGCTTACAAAAATAGAAGTCAACCCCAAGAAATCACAAATGGTGTTTATGGAGTCGACCTGAGCACCGGAAAATCCAGAACAGGTCCCGAAAGAAAGTTCTCCTGATGACTTTCCTTCGGGACTGAGGACCTGAGAGAAAAACACGTTGAGCAGCCGCAGTGGCATACTAAAGAGGAAAAATCCCCCCCTCCATCTTGAAGAGTTGGGCTCCGAAGAACCCAAGGATCGCTCCGGGGTCCACAAAAATTGTTCTGGGGCCCCATAAATTCGCGTCTGGTCACCCAAAATTAGCGGTTATAAATAAATACAGTGGGCACCAAAAAACTTGCACAGGGCTCGAAAATTTGCGTCGGGAACGCCAAAATCGCGCCGGGGCCCAGATAAGTACAACGCGCCCCGCGAACTAGCGCCAAGCCCCTCAAATATCGCGCTTGGGCCCAAATATTATTGTCTGTGGGCCCGTAAATTGTGGTCGGGTCATAAAAAAAAATCCCCTTGGGGCTCCCGAAACTTGTCCATGGCCCCAAATAAGCACAGCGTAGCCACAAAATCGCATCGGAGCCCAACAAGAATTAAGCCGGAACCTCCCAAAATAAAGAGATTCCCAAAAATAAATGTTTGAGCCAGGAAAATCTCTCCTTAGCCCAAACATACCACCATATGCCTTATCAAATCGCATACGGCCACGAAAAACGTAACGGAGCTTAAACAAATCGCGGCTGGACAGAATAAAAATTGTCCCCGGGGGCCCGAAAAATCAGGGCGTGGCTCGAACTTTACATAATTCAGAAGAAGTCACCAAAAATTGCGTCGATCCCAGAACACTGGGTCGGATCCTCCGGAACCACGCGCCTGGGCACGAAAAATCGCGACGGGACCTCGATAAATTATACCGGAGCCCCCAATATCGTACTGCGGTCCCACAAATGTGAGCAAGGAACCCCAAATAAACACAGTGGGACCCTAAGAGCACAACTGGAGAAAGAAAATGTACAGGGCCCTCCAAAGTGTACCGAGTCCGGCAAGATTCGGCAGGGCCCCAAAACATGCGTTGCACCTCTAAATAAACACACCGGGAGTTAAAAAAGCAAAACACAACGGGGCCTGCTGACGACTGCTGCTGGAGACACGGTCCAAGATAAGGAACACAAAGACCGGTATTAAATAAACACTTCGGGGTCTGCGAAAACGCGAAGATACATACAAAATATCGTCGATGCACAACACAAACAACAAACTTCTTTTTTTTAAGCAGGGTCGCAAAAATGTGCTGGGTCCCGTACACAAATTGGCTGGAGCCCTAAAACGCATCCGTAGACAAATAAAAACGGAGAGGTTAAAAAAAGAACACCTAACTAGAGCCTAAGTTCGGTAGCCAATTTGGGAGCGTATTTAACCAAAGGGATGAGGTGAATCAAAGCTCAGCGGTTATCCGGATTTCTTACACACCAGAAAACGTGAGAAGAAGAGAACTAATTATCGAATTGAATTCAGGATTGGGCCTTGTGTCTCTTAAGTCTGAACACGTTATGACTTTATGAGGTGCCGTGTGTTGTCACCTGTCAGCTATTCTGCACTGAATTGTTGGTCCCCAAAATAAGCGGTTATATTCCGTTTCAGCCTGGTGCCACATGACGTAGTTGCAGCATTTCGTTTCAAGTCGCGGATATTCTAAGATGCATGATGTGTACTACAGGAATGATAGAGTTGCCTGATCACCTATGTGTTCGAGTTAAGCCCTGAGGATGAACACCATACCATGCATTTTTAATTATTGCGTTTTTCTTTTCCCCAGTCTGTTTGTTAGCCTGCCAATCTTCACACACCGGATGAAGGTCTGTCACACACCGGATCAAAGAATTTCCAATCAGCGATCACCCGCCTTTCCCGTTTCTCATCCTCTCCAGCATCAATCATGAGACTTCTTTTGCCATGGGGCAGCAAGTAAACTACGTTTTTACTCATTATTTCTCCTCACCATCATCAGTGAACATTTACAAGGGGGACATCTTAGTGACGTAAAGTACTAAATCATGGAAACTAGGGCACACCACATATCCATTAGTGAGGCTGTAATGAGCGTGCACTCCCCACACACACGCACATAGCGGAAGTTGAAATTGTTTTATTTCAACAGAAATAGGTACTAATGCCCTTCCACCAAGAAGATGAACCTATTATTGAATTCACCAGTCTTGAAGAGTTACATGTTCAGCGAGAAGTGTGAATTTGAAAGTACTTATGCTGTGATGATAGTTTTTAGTACCACATGTTGCTGGTAGCCATAGGCGCGCCCAGGGGGCCTGCCCCCCCCCATAGCGGTGAAAGTTGTGTGCTCACTGTTAAAATTATCGGGTTCTCTATCTAAAAATGTTCAACTATGATACTTTACGAAATTCCGGGGTGCGCCTCTGCTGTTGACCTGGCCCACCCACTTTTTGAGACGTTCCTACGCCTATGCCTGGAATTGCTTTGCGAGATGTTTGTGTATCACTATCCCTTATGTTGAATTCAGTATTTCGAAAAATATCTTCAAGCGCAAATTTGCTAAACCTACTCATGTTGGATTGCATAAAACCTACTGATAGATAACAGCTGTTGGTTTCCAATCCAGGCGTACATGATCCATGATTGGATCACCTAAAACCTACTGATGTTGAATTACCTAAATGTGATTAAAGTAAATAGGATTTCCCAAATGAATGGTTGCTTACCTACCTATCAATTTGTTTTATGTCTTCTGATGTGATTTGAAAATAGTTTCCCTCCAGACGAATGCCCACGATCTAATTTCTGGATCCGCCCCTGTCCCCACTAGGAATTTTCTACTGGGGGGGGGCCTGCTCCGAGTACTGCCTGAGTGACAAGTACACATTAAGCGACCGTCCTGACCATTTGGTCAGATCGGGTGCACCTTCTTCAATAAAAACTAAAAATAAAATATAGGCAATCGGACGTCCAGTGTACTTTCTATATCCGCCTCTACCAAGGTCATATACTGCCGTTCAATAAGAAATGTGCCAAAGCTTGTGATCATAATATGTGCCACAAAGCTAAAAATGAGCTGTCGTCGTGAAATAAAACATGTATGCGAGAGATATACTATATTCATTGAAATGTTCGGGAAACAGCACACTTAGTGTTCGTAATCCAGCACACCCACATATTCGTGTTCGGAATACAAAACACTACTACGAAATAATTGTTTGTTTTAAAGTTGCTCTTTGTGAGCGGTTACGGGACTTCCATTAAGGAAACTGTTTAAATATGGATAGCTTGATATTTTGTTTGCATTCTGTAAGCACCGTACAATTACTGGTTCGGCTATTCTGAGGAAGTCGTACAGCCATTCATTTAATGATGTCTTATGTGTTGGAATACCCGCTATTCACATAGCGGGTATACTCCCCGTATACTCCCTCATGTTTTGGATGTATTAAAACACCAGACATACCTCGAGTCAGATGTGATCTACTTATAGATCTGTGAACATCTGCATCTCATACACAGTCGTTCAATAACAAATGTGCCAAGGCTTGTGATCAGAAAAGTTTCCACAAACCTAAAAATGCGCCTTCGTCATGAAATAAAACATTTCTGTGGGGGATATACAACATTAATTAAAGTGTTCGGGAAACAGCACACTTAGTGTTTGTAATCCATAACACCCACATTTTCGTGTTCGGAATACACAACACAACTACGAAATAATTGTCTGTTTAAATTTGCTCTTGGTGAGCGGTTACAGGATTTCCATTAAAAGAAGCTGTTTAAATGTTTAAATATGGATAGCTTGTACATTTTTACACTCTGTAAACACCATACAATTACTGGTTCGGCCATTCCGAGGAAGCGACAGAGCCGTTCATTGAATGATGTCTTAGGTGTTCGGATACCCCTCTTCACATCCCCCCCCCGGATAACCCCTCATGTCTTTTGGGATTTTGGATAAAAAACTTACTAACCTTACCTACACTAACCAAGCCTAGCCCTTTTCTTTGCATTATAAAAGAAAAATATGTAAAACTTGTCTCGTGAATACATTAAAGCATAATAATACCAAATATCTTACTGTGGAGGAACATGGCAGGTGAGGCTTTGCTTCAGTGTTCCAAAATTATATTTATGCGGGAGTGTGGCATAAAACCGACCAAAAAAATCCATATGGGACATAAAGCATTGAAGCAGACATTGAATAGAAGGATGTTGGGACTCCAGACTGGGTAAAATTAAATAGGATGCTCATTTGCCAAGCACATGCTTTTATTTTGTCCCTAAGAAAGGAACACACATTGATTGTGCATATCAAAAGATGAGAGTGCATAATTGAGCTTCAAGTATGATGGGCAGACATTAATTTCCTCTTGGTGTCATCTTCCATCCAAATTTTCAAATTTTTGGGAATCGTGCTAATTTTGTATCACTTACTTCATGATGCTGAATATATCTCATGTAGTGCTCCACCAACATTCATCACTTGCAGTTCAAAATGCAATAATATCACGGGTGTTGATTCTGAAAATTATTGGAGAGGAAAAATACATGAAGGCAATGGGCAGGAAATACAAATGGATTAGGAGGGCACACTCCTTAGGGTCCCATGTTAAAAGTTGAAATTATCTGGGGAGGGACAAAGCCAACACCGAGGGGGAACTTGCAACCCCAAAAACATATAAAACAACACCCCTGCTTACCATTGTGGTTCGCACTGGCAATCCCTTCCACCTCACTCTGAAACTGAATCAAAGATGGCGGGCTGAGAAGTTCATCACGCTATTTTCGAAACGAGTCAAAACGAATGTGTGGTTTGTAGCTTGTCAATGGATCACTCGGTGGTTACTTAACATGCGTCCGGCATGTGAGATCTTAAAGGCTGAACTGATCACTCAAGTAAGAAGCTTGTTCCGCACTGGTGCATTAATCCTTGCAAGGAGCACCCTAGTAATTTGGCATGTGACCTTACCAGCACAATGTAGGTGCTGGTTAACCCACATGGCAAGAATTTGTTCTTTAGCTGAATGTATGCCTTGCTCATGTACGTGGCATGGCTTCGGATATAATTAATTAACTATGCCAGTGTACTTGTGCAGGTCGTGTAGTGCTCATTCACAACACGTCTGTCATCATTAAACGAACCTTAGCATTGCAAAGTAACTTGATGCATGCCATGCCACTAGCGTGTGCATGGTTTGTTAAGCCATGGGTGGTAGATTTGGTTTACAGTGTAAGCTTCAATGTGAGACAATGATTGATTGTTGATTGCCACTGGAGGCGATTCGATGATATATAGAAGATGTAGGTAATATTATTAGGGGTGGGGGTGGGGTCTTGGTGACGAAGCATCCAGCCCATTGGAGTAGGAATCAAAGGCCAGGGGTTATGCCCTTCCTTTATGATGGAGAAGCAATGTGAACCTCCCCTCCCTCACACACACACTTCTTAGGAATATAAACGTCGTCAGCACAGGTGGAATTGTGTGTACTTGTGGTGCAGCAAATGCAACATAATAATTTGGAACATATAGCATTATACCGATGGCATTGCATGGACAGGAAGGAGTCAAGACTCGCTTTGGCCACACCAATAATTGTGATGGCAACACCAACCATTTTTAGCAGCCTCCATCCATGGCCGGCGACTATCGTTTCGGCATCATCTTGAAGATGGTTTCGTAACATAAGCTACCGAGAAAACTACTGCCTGTCACTCGTCGTATTCCCATCAGCATGGAGCATTCCCAGCATTCCCAGCATTCCCAGCATTCCCAGCATTCCCATCAGCATGAGCGCAGGAGCCGTTCGGAGTTTCAAGACGGCGAAACGGGACTGAGTAACCATTTGTGATCATCGTGTTCAAAGTGTCGCTCGCTGTATTTCTCGTGCATTGCAAATTTAGTTGTATATATTTTTCGTTTGTTGACAGACTTCAGCTTCGTTCTGATCGGAGGGGGCGGAGTCGATGAATGAGAGGACGGTGGTCTCCTTGGCGTATTCAAAGTGACACCTCTGATACTATGTCACGTCCGTGGCATTTGGATACCGAGTTTGTGGACTCTGACACCAGCTCGGAAAGGGCTCAATAATCAAGGAAGCTGACGACAATGGCGATCACCTAGTCATCGATCACGCCACCATCGAGAAGAACTGCCAGAGCGATGAGGGACCGAACACGACCAGTTCAAGACTTCGAAGGATCCGTGACGATAATGAAATGTACCTGATGTCGGCAATCAAACCTTACCTCCCCAAGCTACATCCTGAACAGCCAGCCTTTGTGGTGAGGTCTAGTCTGTCACATCACCAGTACCGGGTACCACCACCGCCACCACATCACCAGTACCGGGGACCACCACCGCTACCACATCACCAGTACCGGGGACCACCACCGCCACCACATCACCAGTACCAGGGACCACCACCGCTACCATATCACCAGTACCAGGGACCACCACCGCCACCACATCACCAGTACCAGGGACCACCACCGCCACCATATCACCAGTACCGGGGACCACCACCGCCACCATATCACCAGTACCAGGGACCACCACCGCCACCACATCACCAGTACCAGGGACCACCACCGCTACCACATCACCAGTACCGGGTACCACCACCGCCACCACATCACCAGTACCGGGGACCACCACCGCTACCACATCACCAGTACCGGGGACCACCACCGCCACCACATCACCAGTACCAGGGACCACCACCGCCACCATATCACCAGTACCAGGGACCACCACCGCCACCACATCACCAGTACCAGGGACCACCACCGCCACCATATCACCAGTACCGGGGACCACCACCGCCACCATATCACCAGTACCAGGGACCACCACCGCCACCACATCACCAGTACCAGGGACCACCACCGCCACCACATCACCAGTACCAGGGACCACCACCGCCACCACATCACCAGTACCAGGGACCACCACCGCCACCACATCACCAGTACCAGGGACCACCACCGCCACCATATCACCAGTACCGGGGACCACCACTGCCTCATTAACAGTACTAGGGACCTCGTCAGCAGTACCGGGGACCACCACTACCTCGTCAGCAGTACCAGGGACCTCGTCAGCAGTATCGGGGACCACCACTACCTCATCAACAGTACCGGGGACCACCACTACCTCATCAACAGTACCGGGGACCACCGCTGCCACATTAACTATACGCAGTGGAGCTGTCGCCTCCATCATCTCGGCAACGCTCCATGAGTGATTGGCAGGGCAGCAGCAGCAGCAGCGTGTGCTTCCTGCGACTACAGGGTCGCGTACTGGCCATCGGCGCAGGTCTACTTCGTCTACAGAAACAGCTGCACATGTAATTCGGTGATGTCAGAGGCTCACCTGTTCAGAGCCGTGTTTTGCGTTCGAGTACAATGGAACACAAAATGTCCCGTGTGCATCCTTTAACCTATTTACTGAGGTGCTTTGGTGGTCATGGTAGCTACTGGTTTGCTGCTTCGAAAGTGAAGCAAACAAACGGCTACGAAGGCTTACTGCTTCTAAGCCGTACTACCCCAGCAACATGACCCTTCGATAATGTCATTCCGATCCGTGTAGTGCAATTTTCAGGATCCTACAATAAAAACCTCCCCCTCCCCCAAGATAACATGCCCCTTCTTTGTCCCCCAAGGAAAACCCTTTCAGAGTGTTGGCATTGGGCATTGCCTGGACCATACGCTGAAAACTATTTTGATTACAGGAGGGTCCAGCAGCAATAATTGCCCTCTCACAGGCCCAAAATAAATCAACCTGGAATGAGAAGTCATCGATTTGGGGGTTTTACCAGCTCTTCCAACTGATTGTATTGCATTTGAATTGACTTTGCTTGCAAAGTAACTTCCCATGCATGGTCCAACGACTCATGGAGGATCCCGACCGCCGCTCCCTAATTCCTTCCGGGTCTCTACCCATGGTCTGGACGCGTTAGTTTCCTTTGATATTTGTCTTAATAGGCGGTAAAAATGTATAATAGTCCACTGATGTACCGCTGCCCACAGACTGCAACAGCTGCCATTCAAATCGCTCTTTTCAAGTTGCTTTTATTCATCGGACATCCTAAAACTTGCCCGCTAACTTTCAAAGGTGCACTCATTTATTCGTGCAATCGGGGACACTTGGATTCTCATTATCCCCTTCGGAAACTGATTTCAAGCAATCTCAACATGAGCGGTTCTGATATGCATTGTATTCGGTCAGCGGCGGGGAATACACACACGCATGCACACACACACACACACGCACACACACACACACACACACACACACACACACACACACACACATATATATATATATATATATATATATATATATATATATCAGCTTAGTTGTACCGCACTTGTTCCTCTCGCCGCCGGCATTAGTTCCCCCCGTGGCAGTGATGCTCAGCGACAGACTACTCTTAGTGGCTCACAGATATATCCCTATGAACCACTTATCGTTCTTATTTCATTTTCTACTGTTGAACAGTTCTGAAGTCGCAAATTCTGAAGCTCGCTGCGTGTTCAAGTTCATCGTAGTTCCTCACCAAAGAGGGCTGATAATACTTGTGTTCATTACCCACATGGTAATTTTGTACCAGGAGTCCGCTGACAAAGTAGGCAGGTTTTTCCTATTTCTGTCCGAACTCCAAAGGGAGCTAAATATTTAATAAATTGACATGTGTACTTGGAACTGTGCACATATTTTAATTACATCTACATAGTAAGTCAAACAGAAACTGTGCCAGGCACAGATGGCGGTTTATATCTTCTTGAGACCTCCTCCCCAATGTTCGGCTCGCCAACTAATGTTTGTAAGTTTAACATGTGAGCCTATTAGTGTTCCCCATGGCTTCGCTTCTGGGTCATGTTTTATCACCGAATAATATGGTAAATCAACACCCATGACAAGGGTGCTTTGTGCAACACGAACAAATCAACGTTTTGTATGAACGTAGCATGCCATGAACTCGTTTGTCAGTACGTAACTCTCCTCCAGATTTTTTCTCGTTCCTACACCTATGGCTGAACATATCTACAGGTGCTTGCTTGCCTCCACAATCTTTGCCATCAGGGATATTCCTTTTAAATTAACGATACAATAAACATTCCAAAAGTAAGCAATCATAAGTGTTGTAAATATGCTTGCATTTTGTGCGCATTTTCACCGTTCATCCTCAGCCGATTGCTCCAATGAAAATTTATATCTCCGGTGTACCCAACTTTTTCAAACGTTCTTACGCCAATGCTCCAGCCTTTTGGCTTCCCACATCTGAAAGCAGGTGCCTGTTTGATGTTTCCTTGCATTAGCCTCTCATGGTAACTGGCCAAAACACGCACACCAAGCCACACAATACCACCCAGCACTCGTGCTGACGAGGCGTGCATGCCCATCCAGACAGCGTCGGGGCCACTTATGGCCGCCAGCCACGTCATAGCAGAGCGAATTTATTGGCACCGGGGCTGTTAAAACATGTGTGTTACTTCAGCAAATGCCCGCAACCGGGAGTGCCAAGTGTGCCATGTCAGCCATGCAAGTCATGGCATATCAGACAATGTGAGGCTATTTTCCACACCAGTGAATGTTCAACGATGCATTTTCGACGAGGATGTTCTTCGCCTGTAGGCACCTACGGGCGAAGAACACTCCCTTCGCCCCTCCCCCTCTCTTAGTGCTTTGTTGACGTTATTTCTCTGTTGTCTTGGCCCTCGACGCGCTTCTGTGTCGAGGTCGACTACAGGTTTTATCACACGCCCTCAGGACAATGCATTTTTTCTGATTTAATTTCCCTCTACACCACCCTAAATAAGAACCAAATCGCTTAGGAAGCATGTGGCAAAATTTGTCCTCATCAAATGTATTTTGCGCCACTGGATAGCGAAGTTGGACTTCTATTTCAATGCAGTTCGGTTCTCAATTAAGTTAACTCTTTGAATCCCATATTTTCGGCCCGCGGCTACAGCGGTCTTAACCTACCATATCCCTGCACGTCAAAGCCCGAGGACAAGATGAACAAGAGCCTCAGCAAATGGAGGACCCGGAGCCCGGCCCTCTCTCCCTCCTTACCCAAAAATCTACACCAAATCAAGGAAGTAATTTTGAAATTTGCATCACGTGAAAACAGAATTATTCGGTTGGTCATTGGAGTTTACGGGCGTATCGAATGCGTCGTTCACGCGGCGCTCGAGGAATGTTCGGCGCGCTTCTCGC
The DNA here is from genome assembly GCA_034440615.1 of Ashinkailepas kermadecensis. Classification (NCBI taxonomy): domain Eukaryota; kingdom Metazoa; phylum Arthropoda; class Thecostraca; family Neolepadidae; genus Ashinkailepas; species Ashinkailepas kermadecensis. The sequence goes on along the minus strand of JAOTOM010004649.1, from coordinate 235,239 downwards.
GCCGAAAGCAGTTTTGATGTCGAAAGACACTTTTGGGGTCGGCACCCTGAAGAAAACCCTGGCTGCACTCCTGGACACCACTTCCGAAGCAGCGGCCTGGGAAGGATTATGTGTCCGCCCTTGCCGCCGATGCTCTTCCTCCCCGACCCAGCGGCTGACCGCGTGTGATTCACACGGCGGAGCTGCAATCAGCCTCATCTGGGCGGCGCGCGGCCGGCCCGTCAACATGCGGCGTCCGCCGCCCGCGGGCCCGGCCCGCCCTCCGCGCCAGTCTGCTCAATATCCGCGCGTCGCCCGCGGCCGGCGACCACGTGCTCCCGTGGCGGCGCGGCGGCGCTGCTGCCACCTGGCGGCGCGCGGCCGAGTCGCCAGCTGGCGTCGAGATGCGATCGACCGGCCGAGAGCTCCATCGGATCGCGATCCAGACAGGAGTCGCGGCGAGTTAACCGGGCCCCGGCGGCGCGGAGGGGAGGCTCTTACGAGCCACGTGCAAATGGAAATTGTAACACGCTTGTATTTTCTACAGCTCTTCGAAGAGCGTGGCTCCGCTGCTCGGTGCAGTTCTCGGAAACAATGCAAAGTTTGTTTGCACACGGGCACAACAATAGGCACATGGAAATGCCTTTAAGGGACATAAAAGGACGTAGAGGTGTGAGGTTTAAAAAGGACCACAGGGCCCATTTTGGTTACGCCTATAGAGGGGAAATAATATCAGAACAGAAAAAGAACCCCTGGACTAATTAATCAATGTGATATGCCACGTTCTAGAGAAAACATCGACCCCACTGTGTTGCCATGGCCGATCTGAGGTACCACATACCCACTGATGGAGTTTTCCCAAGTGTTTTCCCGTGCAAAAATGTAAGGTGGCGCTTCTGCATGACTGTATTTCTAGGCGGTGCTTTTCCATGCATCCAAAAAGGCACTTATGCTCCACTTCCAAAAGCTAAGTGGTGCTCAGCCACTCGTATGTGGTACTCAGGCGCCACAGGTTGTGCGTGAGTGTGCAGTGCTCGAGTGACCACAGGTCTGTTAACACTGAAACTTCATCCATGCCATATACCGGGAGGCTGATACTAAATCCACTTGTTATCCATTGCTACCGGAGCCATTTTGAAGTAAATCGTTTCCGTGCAACACCCATAGGGTCAATGGTAAACCCGTCCGAAGTTCGGGGGTACGTACCTCTGCCCGCTCCCCCTCTACGGTTCCTACACTCATGGTGGAATGATAAGACGTAAATTATGAATTCCCAACTTCGATTCAATGCTGAGCCAATTTCCCAGCGCCAACATAATGGAATACAATGACGAGAAATGCAGGGAAATTGAAGTAATTACAAAATAAAACATGGTTAGAAAATCACAAGTATAATTCATAAAGGGTTGCTATATATTAAGGAAATTTCGCTTAAAAGGATGTGATTGCCCGGACCTCTTGGTGGATGCATGCTATATCCTTCACCAGAATGTAGGACTGAGGAAATGGGAAGGACGAAATGACAACTTCTGTCTAGACAGGATAGGGCGATGGGGCAATGCTCTCCGTATATTCCTTGGACAATTTGTGTGTGCACACGTTAAATTTGTGGGCACACGTAAACCTAGGTATAGATACAGCGTTACGCCCTGCTCGCTGAACAAAATCTAGCACCGTCATATGCGAGGATTCCTACATGCATCGGTCGTCATTTTGGACCCAAATTTCTCCTAAAATATCTTCAAAATATCATTTAAGTTGGTGATACTAGACCAAGCCAATGATAGACAATACTAAGAAGCCGTCGTCCGCTTATTGGACGGTTTGTAGTGCAGCCATTATCATGGAACTTTGCGCACTGCATACCTGTAGATGCCATGCTCGCTATACTTATGCATATATAACTTGATATAACAAACAGGCACGGTTTCGGGGTTGGGTAAAAGGGATCTTTATAAGAGCTGGAAAATTGAAGTAGAATGCATGTTGACCATTACCAGACCACCTACTAAAGGTAGCCACAGCAAGGAGGTATCGAAATTGTGAAGCTGCATTGTGAGTTGGGGATGCAGGGGCAGTTCAGTGTAGAATAAAAGGGAATATGCTTTAAATATTGCAGAATTGAATTCGTCCTGGCAGCACATAATAACCCACTCTTCGATTGCCATCCATAGGCATACCTATAATTGGGTTTCATCATACCCAATTATATTTCCTAACTACGTCATTGCCATTACATTTGTTGTGCTTGCTAAGTTTCTGTCCATCTCGGATATGCGCCTTTGAGTTTGAACAAATTCCAAGTCAGGCGAAGACAATAACTGGGATCAAAGGAAATAACATCCCGCCACCCCAATGTTTTGCTTACTGATTCCGTGTCTGGTATTCTTGACGCTCATTTGACCATTATCAACAAGTTCAAATAAGGATTCCTTGGCGCCCAGAGCTCGGATAATAGTGCAGGTCAATGTGTTTGCTACAATAGAACACATCAGTACCTTGGCAAGGTTTCACTTCTATGAATCCGCCCTTTATGATACGGTACTTTACTAAGGTTATTATCATCAGGTTCAAGTTATATGATTACATGCGAACCTTTTTTTCCAGGCTATCCAAGGCAAGGGAAAATAGGTTCCATGGTATTCAGGATATTGTCCACTCTAAGCATGCTGGTTAGGAGAGAAAGTATGATGCACAATAAGAAAACTTAACCTTGCCTCACTTTTTGTTGTCCTATATCGCCCTTTGTCATCTTTTGATTTGTTAACACTATCATGTAGATTGGATTCCAAGGATTCGCTAGCACTTTTGTGCGAGGATCTTGGACCAGTAGGTCCGGAGATTTTAGGGGGCACATTATGCCCCCTAAAGTGCGGCGTACACTGTAGGGGAGGGGGGCACATTGTGCCCCCTCCCCTACAGTGTACGCCGAATGCCGGAGTCATCAGGAAATAGGGTTCCAGTAAGCGCTCAGTCTTGCCAGCAATAGCATACTATTTTTAATACTGAACCTTGGCGAAATATACGCCAACTTCCAAAATAGAACACAAGTTCAAAATGACTTTAATTCCCTTATGTTCCGGTTATGTTATGCAAAGCAAAACTATTGTAACTATGAAGGTGCTGAAGACGGAGGGAGCATTCCCCCCCCCCCCCTAGTTTTCTCATGATAGCCGCCGAACGCCTAGCGCGATAGCGCTTAAATTTGGTATGTTTTCAGACAATTGAGTAGGCGGATCTTTTATGTTAATATGCACATACACACATTCGTACATGCATGCATCCACACCTATATATTTATATATATATATATATATATATATATATATATATATATATATATATATATATATACATATATATATATACCTATATATATGTATATATATATATATGTATATATGTGTGTGTGTGTGTGTGTCTATGTGTGTGTATGTGTGTCTAGGGGTACAGGGTTGAGCAGAAGAGTCTGCTGCGCTATATCATGCTTCATCCATACCCAAATTAATTATCCCAGAAATGTCCGTCCTTGTTCAGGCACAAAGAAGCTTCCAGTTAGTTGGTTATTACTGATTGAAACTTTGTGTGTAAATAAAGTATACGACCTTCAATATACCAGGAGGTGCTGAGTTGACATCAAAAGTAACGATAAAAGTTGTACTTTATTGCTCAACGTTTCGGCCAGGGGCCATCGTCAGGAGTGATGAAAAAAGCTCAAGCTTACAAAATTGAAAAAATCACGCGGGAAAAAAACGTGCAAAAAGACACGTGGAATGCAGAAAAGCTTCCTCAGTGGTGCAGACACTCACAGAAACTCCAAACCAGAAACAAACTATGTCAAGAAGGAATCCTCTGAGGAAGCCCGAGCCGATGGTCCATATACATATCGATGAATACACTCACGCACATATATAGACATATATCCAATATAACGCATAATACATACTATATATAATTTATGTTTATGTAATTTTATGTGATATACCAAGACGTCGTTTGCGTGTTGTTTAGTTGCGGCCATAGATTACGTATATGTAGATATTCGAGGACCTTCAGATCAGCGTTGTCCCTGGCTGTTGTTAGAATTTCTACTTTGAAGTTTGTGTTAGTGTCGCTGTGTTCCATGTTAGAATGTTTGTCGATCATGTGTTCGCCTAAAGGTGTGTATGCTCTCCGAAGTCTGGCATCTCCCAAGTGCGCATTGTACCTATCCCTGATGCTACGTTTGGTTTCGCCGACATGAAATGTTCCAAGACAGCGATTGCACGTTATTTTGTAAACTACGTTTTTCCGTGTGCATCTACCTTTGAACCCGTTGATACAGGTGTGGCACGTTCTCCTACCAGCAGGGCATGGCGGCATTTCCAGGGCTGAGCGGACCAGGTAAGATTTCAGCGTAGGTCCGCTAGTCCAGGCTACCCTAACATGGTTTAGATGAGACGAACAGATGGCTGCGTTTACCTGTCGACATAGTTGGTCATCGACAAAAGGAAGTCTCATGTAAACATAGTTGGGATTGCTACCCGCTCGATGCCGACGTTGCCCACCTATCCTACTACTGTTGTGAGGGTCAACAGCACGAGCGGCGGAGTGTACCCGATGTGCTGGGTATCCGTTTTCCAGGAAAAGAGTAGTCATCTTCGCAAGGCTCCGCTCGCATGAAATAGTATCGGAGGTGACTCGTGCTGCTCTCCTCATTTGGGATGTAAGAACGGCCTTTTTAGTGGCCATCGGGTGGGCGGAATGCAAGATGATGGGGGCTGCCATTGGTTTAAAGTACAGCTCGGTGGTGTAGCTCCCATCAGCCTGAACTACAAACAACGTATCAAGGAAAGGAATCGAACTGCTATGACCAGTGTGTTCTAAGGTGAACTTGATGCTGGAATGTTGTTGGTTAATTTCTGCAAAGAAGTCTAGCAGAGAGGCCAAGCCATGTGTCCAAACACCAAAAATATCGTCTATATACCTCATGTAGAGAGCTGGTTTCAAATCATACGAAGCTAAGAAGATCGACTCAAGGCGGTGCATAAAAGCAATCGCTAAAGAAGGTGCACATCGGTTACCCATAGCCACTCCTTTTGTCTGCTTGTACATGGAGCTACCGAAACGTATGAGGTTATTGCTGAAAATATGTGTTAGTAATTTCACACAGTCCTGTGCCCCAATCCCGAAAAGACAAATATCATCCAGATTGTCCTCGATTAGACGAATCACAGCATCTATTCCCTCCTTTATTGGAATGCTGCCATATAAATTTTTCACGTCCATGGTGAAAACAATACTACCTTCCGGAAGTTTTGTAGGAAACGTTTCTTTCACCCCCTGCAGGTACGACTCCGAGTTTGTCAGATGGGCGGGAACCAACGCTAGTATCTGGACGAGAATCTTACTCAAGAACCAAGATAACTTGTCTAGGGGGTCACCACTCGCCGACACTATAGGGCGCAGTGGAACCTCTAGTTTGTGGTTTTTGGGGAGCCCGTATAATTCCGCTGTGCGGCTGGAATGAGGAAGGAGAGATAACACTGTGTCTTTATGTAACTTCCCTGATAAAGTTTCCTTGATGATAGTACATGTTTCGATTTCGAGACGTTTGGTAGGGTTTGGTTGGGAAGGAATGCTCTGATAATCGTCCGTTATTTTCCTGGCCTTTTCAATGTAATCCGTTTTGTTTAGCACGACGAATCCTTTGCATTTATCTGACTGAAACTTCATCATTACTCTTTCCCAACTTCGCTGTTTTGCATTCCAAGATGCGCCCAGGAACACTTGGACAAATTTCCGTAAGTTCTGACATGCCTCTGTGCGATGCTCTTGCTGCAGCCAAGTTCTTGGTTCAGTCGCCGCAGGTAATTTTTGGGACCGCGCAGACGAGTCTCCTTCACCTTTGTCACATTCACTGGTGTCCGGTTTCGTGCGCTTCCTGTTACTTTTTTATCTGCATAGGTTTCGGTCGACTTCCTTTTATCATGAACTTCTGCACTACGACCATAATTGCGCTTCTGGATTGAGCTTTTTGTGTACTTGCTTTCATAACTTTTTTGCATTACCACAATAGATGGTGTCTTATATTAGAACCGTACTTACTCCCTTTTATTTTCCATTTATCTGGCATGGCTGCATGCTGGCATGGCTGTTATATTTCCATTTTTGTGATATGGCTGTTGATATCTGGCATTCACTACGTGATGCAAAGTGAATAAAATACATGCAACAGTATAAAAATATACTTTTTCGGTATACGCACGTGCATGCGCATTTCCATCTGTTTCTTAAGGCATTTAATTCAGAAGCAAAATCGGCTCTTGTTTTCTTCTGGAATTCCGTGTATGCATATATATACATATTCATACATGCTTACAAGTATTGCGTGTAAAGAAAGCATACGACCTTCAATATACCAGGAGGTGCTGAGTTGACATCAAAAGTAACGTTAAGGATTATACTTTATTGCTCAACGTTTCGGCCAGGGGCCATCGTCAGGAGACTCCTGACGATGGCCCCTGGCCGAAACGTTGAGCAATAAAGTATAATCCTTAACGTTACTTTTGATGTCAACTCAGCACCTCCTGGTATATTGAAGGTCGTATGCTTTCTTTACACGCAATGTCTAAAACCCAGGAGCATCTAAGAGCCATTCTTCGTTGTATTAAACAATGCTTACAAGTATATGCACATACACATTTACACATGCTATGTTCGATGGCACAGTGCTGAAACGCTACGCATACCACGTTATAGAACTGTTCGTCTGCATGTGCGATTTTACTATTATTATGCATATTAGACCGTCATAGTTGCGAATCCGACGGCAGTAACAACGAAACACTATTTTAAAAGAAATATTCGCGACTGCTCGACACTTCTTATCGCTTAGTAGTATGTTTTTTTTCCATGCAAGTACAGAATCGTAGCTCCTGACTACAGGAAGAGCTTGAACAAAGGAATTGTCTGAACACCGACGTCTGGACGTTGCCACACACACGTGGCGACTGCAGCACTGCAGCTACTCAACGCCCGGTCAGCGCCGACGTCAGGACGTTGCCACACACACGTGGCAACTGCAGCACTGCAGCTACTCAACGCCCGGTCAGCGCCGACGTCAGGACGTTGCCACACACACGTGGCGACTGCAGCACTGCAGCTACTCAGCGCCCGACCAGCGCCGACTTCAGGACGTTGCCACACACACGTGGCGACTGCAGCACTGCAGCTACTCAGTGCCCGACCAGCGCCGACGTCAGGACGTTGCCACACACACGTGGCGACTGCAGCACTGCGGCTACTCAGCGCCCGACCAGCGCCGACGTCAGGACGTTGCCACACACACGTGGCGACTGCAGCACTGCAGCTACTCAGCGCCCAGTCAGTACCGACGTCAGGACGTTGCCACACACACGTGGCGACTGCAGCACTGCAGCTACTCAGCGCCCGACCAGCGCCGACGTCAGGACGTTGCCACACACACGTGGCGACTGCAGCACTGCAGCTACTCAGCGCCCGACCAGCGCCGACGTCAGGACGTTGCCACACACACGTGGCGACTGCAGCACTGCAGCTACTCAGTGCCCGACCAGCGCCGACGTCAGGACGTTGCCACACACACGTGGCGACTGCAGCACTGCGGCTACTCAGCGCCCGACCAGCGCCGACGTTAGGACGTTGCCACACACACGTGGCGACTGCAGCACTGCGGCTACTCAGCGCCCGACCAGCGCCGACGTCAGGACGTTGCCACCCACACGTGGCGACTGCAGCACTGCAGCTACTCAGCGCCCAGTCAGTACCGACGTCAGGACGTTGCCACACACACGTGGCGACTGCAGCACTGCGGCTACTCAGCGCCCAGTCAGCGCCGACGTCAGGACGTTGCCACACACACGTGGCGACTGCAGCACTGCAGCAACTCAGTGCCCGGTCAAATCTCACTTTGCTTGTTCCTTTTGTCTCTTTGTGCACCAGAAAATGTGAAATTTCGCACCTGTTTGCGTAGTTGTGCACATAGCTTGGGGACAGGACTTCATTAACAAGGGTTTGTCAGTTGCACACCTACTTCTTTATATGTATTATGTTCTACGTATGATATAGCATGGCAGAACCACTCGCCAATGGAATACATAAATACCTACAGCATGGAGTCCAACTTATTTACATCTCCATCGAAGCTGCTGAAAGGAAACGTAAGTAAGGAAACTTCATCGAAAAATGCGGAACGATTTCTGAGCCAACGAAGAGTTCTGCGAAGCTGAAAACTTCCCATTAAAACTTATCAACGCAAACTTTCAATCCTTGACGGCCGGAAATTCCTCATCGATAATTTGAGCACCGGCAATCTACACCGATTAATTCCTCTCATTAACATCCCCATACACTTGGACGGCTCAAATCACACCTGACCGACGCCAAAACGCTGCTCCATTACCGCTTGGAGTGGCCGCGAGCCAGGCGACGGTCGTCCTCTGCCGCCGTGTTATCCCCTGGACGGCCCGGTAACACTGTCATCATGCATAAGCGAGCGATCGAGATAGTCTGTCGCCACCATCTCGCCGGCGGCCGCAGGCACGCCGCCAAATGTCAGTCGGCAGCACTGCAAACAGGACCCCGGCCGCGCGACGTGCACGCTGGTGATGCAAATTCGCAGGTCGGTCGGCCCGGGCCCGGCGGCTCGCGCGCCCGAGTCGGCCCGGCCCGCCGCGTGGTCTGCCGAGGGACGGTTGGCGGCGGGAAGGCCGTCCGTGTCCAGAGGGCGGCTCCTGTTGGGCTGCTGGTGGAACGGTTTGACATCACTAATGGATGCTGTCAGTCACGACGAGCCTCCCTTGGGAGAGTGAGTGTGTGTGTGGGGGGGGGAGCCAGCCGGATAATATGGATGTGTTCTACAATCTGATGGACTTGGCTGCAGCGAACATGATCGATTTGAGCAATTTGGTTTCCAACAAAAAGCAAAGAAACTAACTAAAGGATATACAGGAAATAAAGGTGCAATGCCTATGAAGAATCGCAGTGGCCCATCTGGCTTAAGCCTGTACATGGAAGATACCATAAGAAGATAGAAAAAAGAGACTGAAGTACCCTAATCAATGTTATATCCTGAGTTCTGGAAACGATAGACCCCATCGTCAATCTCTTCAGCTTCACATGCCGAATGGCCGCCACTGAATCCACTGTCAAGTGGAAGTCAAGTCAAGTTTCAAAGGCGTGACTGCTTGGTCAATTATCTTCCAATGCTCCTTCATGTGAGCTTCTTCTTCGTCGCATATATCCGACAGCAAACTCCCTCGAGCCACATCCTTTCTCGTAAGGAACGATCTAAGCCATGTACGTGTTTTCAGCGCATGATCCTGTTATTTTCCCAGTGAGCTTCCCCGCAGACGAACGTGGATGCATATGCAACAATCAGAGCCTCGTCTAACATGTTAGCCGAGAGAATGTGAAGTGTACCTTCTGCCATGTCCGTGGCCCCCAATTGAAGGCCGTCGCAAATTTCTTCAGCACTGCTGGGGGTGGGGGAGGAGCGGAGCAGGCTCGGGCGGTGACCCCGCGACCACCAATGTGCGTCCCCGGTCCTCGAGGACCTGACAAATATCAACCGTGTGTGTGTGCTTGTCAAAGGACAAACGCAGGCTGCAGCTGCATCACTAGAACAAAACTAAAACTATGAGAAACCACTAGCGTTTTTCCGGAGGTCGTTGGGCTTGACCACGAATTCAGCAATCGGATCCAGAGCCGGTTTCAATCTAAAAGCCGCAGCGCAAACAAGGCTTAGCATTCTATAGATCGACGCCTGAACCCCGCGAAGTGTATCAGCACACACAGTAGCAACGCCAGCTTATTGGACTTGGCAAAATATGCGCCAATCTTTCAAGTCCAGTCTTGTTACTGAAATGGAATCATTCATATTCCAGTGAATGCTGGTCTAAAAAGGATCATCGCACTTTCAGACATTGTGACAAAGTGAACTGACATCCCATTCCTTGGCTGGTTGGCTGGTTGGCTAGTGTAGTGACACTGCTCAACCAAGCCGACAAAAGGTGTAGCTATGACAATGATTGGTTGCTGAAAGGACAATTTAACTTTTTTTCTCCTATATTGTCAACATCATCAGCGCAGGTGTTCGACTTTCGCTTACATTGTGTTTGTCTGTGATAAGTTGGATATGAGGAATGCAATGCATGTCGATGATATTGAGATAAGTCATTGCATGCGAAAGTTCAGCTTGATTATATTCGCAATTGCCTCACTTCTCCACGTTCCCTTCACTGAGCCAACAGAAATAGGGCACACTCGGTTTTGAACAATTTTCCACTGCGCTAGTATGTTTTCTATGCTGACGTGCCAAGATTCATCAGCCCGGGGTATCGTAAAATAAGGTCATGGATGCATGTCTTTCGAGTGACGTTGACAAATATGAACTGCCTTTGTCATCACAAAACCAATCAGTGACCCGAATGCATCCTCAGTACGGAGCACCAAACACCTAATATGCCTTTACTTGCGATACCAATCCGAAAAACGAACCAGATCCGCGTTGCAGATATTATCTTCCGGAATTAATCCGTTTTCAATTGCAGTGGATATAAAAGTTTGAAAACTTCAGAATTCAATTTCACAAATTCCAAATCAGTACACAGGTCAACGCGTATCCAGCAATTGTCGGGTGACGCTCCAAATTAGCCGCCCGAAGCACGCTGTGGGATGGAAATTGGTTGCGTAATCGGCTGCGAATCATATCTTCAAAAGTTCACATATTCCAACGTGCATAACTTCTAACTTGGCAGTTACCTTCCAAAAATTGGAAGTGAACTTCTAATGTATCTCGGATAGGAGCCGTTCATGTTTTCCCAAGTTGATATCTTCCAAAGTTCATAATATAATGTTCATAACATTCAAATTCAAAGTTCATAATATTCAAGTTGGAACTTAACATCTAAAAATAAGCCGACTTCCAAGACAGCCAAGATAGGAACCTAACCCAACCTAACCTAACCTAACCTAACCTTACCTAACTTAGCCTAACCTTCCAATTTTTGGAAGTCAACTTCTTAGTTAAAAGTTATGAACTTCGGAAAATATGAACGCCTTCTATCCCGGTTGTTTTGGAAGTTGACCTCCAATTTTTGGACGTTGTCTTCCAATTTGGAAGTTATGAACGTTGGAAAACATGAATGTACCAGGCGCAATCATTGCGCTCCTTCAGCCATGACTTGTGTTAGCTGGAAGGCTGAGGTCTGGAACTGTCATCTGATTGATTACATACCGTCGTGCTGGAAATACCCCGGTTCGTGAAGGCCTGGCTTCAGTTGTACGCCACTGTGTCCGCTGAGAAGCCCCGAGATCTCCTGATGTCACTGCACCAGCCGTGCAACAGGCCTCCTGTTTATGCACACTGCACACAGCACGGTACAAACCCGATAAGACCGGTTGGAATTGTTAAAAGCTCGTTTTGCAGCAGTGAACTTTGATATTGCCCGGAGGAACCACCTCGAGATCATTCAGTTTACGGAGCACTCGGACCGCTTGGTGCCACACTCCACACGGTGCAAACATTTCTCACCGGGTGAGTTCAGTGGCGTAGCCAGGATTTGCTCCAGAGGGTGGACGAATGTCTGAAGACCTACTTAGAGCCCACTACTTTTCAGGAACTCCGCGGATTTCTGTCACATTATTTTGGAATGCCCACTATGCACATATACGTGCATACACACACACACACACACACACACACACACACACATATATATATATATATATATATATATATATATATATATATATATATATATATATATATATATATATGTACATATGAGCTATACGTAGACTAGTAATAATGAGGATGGATGATGAAAACATAGAAATTATGTGGAGATGACTTTAATGCAGACATGGTTCAAAAGATCTTCATCAGTACAAAACATAGAGCACAACTACGGACAATATCAAGCAGGTAACAAATCACATTTTCTGCCATAAAGGTCAAGTGCTAATTCGTTTTCAGCTCTTCGCAAAAGATAATCCCGCTGGAACTCTTGCCCAGGTAACGAAACCGGCTTTCGAATTGAATGCTCTTACTTCATTCCATTTTGGTAGACTTTCACACACGTTCATGTGGACCGCAATGCTGTGGACCTCCTCTACCAGGCTGGAAGCCCTCTTGCAACAGCTTGGGGCCCCTCCATCAGGTCAGGGGCCCTTGTACAGCTTGGACCCCATCCGTCGGCCAAAGGGTCCTTTCTGACAGCCCGAGGTCCTCTCCGGCAACTAGAGCCCCTCGTCGCCCCAGGGGCCCTCATTGACGACCCAGGACCTTTTCCGGCAAGCCGGAGGCCCTCTTTCAAACGCTTGGACCCTCTCCATCAGGTCAGTTGCTCTTTATTCGACTTGGGCCCCCGCCGTCAAACTAGGGGCCCTTGATATTGGCCCGGGGTCCTCTTCGTTAGCTCGGGCCCTTCCAACGACCCGGAGCCCCTTCCATCGATCTACAAGCCCTTCATGTTAGTCCCGCCAAGGGCTCTCAACAACTTCCCGAGGAAACTCTCCGTTGTCTCGGGCCCTCTTCATCAGCTCGGGATCCTTTCCATCAGCCCGGGGCCCCTTTCCTCGGTCCAGGGGCCCTTCACGTCGGCCAAGGGACCCTTGCGGGCCTCTCAAGGCGGTCGCCTGGAGGATCCCTTCGACCCACCAGGGGGCGGCTGCTCCATTCGCCTCCCCCCCCCCTCTGCTATGCCACTGGGTGAGCTGCATAAATCACGCGGTTCGCTCGGTGCCATACTGCACACGGTACACCACACTTGCCACTGGTGCGCTGCACACCGCACAGTGCCTGACAACCAAAACAACACGACTGCTGACGCCCGAAGTCGTAGCAGGTGCAGACGCGATAGACGACTGGGCACTGGGTACCGAACTGAGTTGTGGGCTCTAATAAACTACAGTAGTTGGGGCGGCCTGCACCACCGACCGACCGACCAACGAAACACAGAATAATTGCGTGCGCGTAGTTAGCGAAGTAACACTATGTCGTGCACAGAAGCTTAATGCAATTCTCGATGCCTGTTGTGGCAGTGACCGTTGATCAGTAGGCGGTGACCGACGACCATTTACGGCCGTTCCTACCACTTTGCTTTACGTGCATTCTACACACAAATTGCACGTCTTCCTTTGACGGAAGAAGTATAAACGGTTGTTTTGGTGACTGTTTGTTATGGGGAGAGTGGACCATTATTTCCGGACAAATAACCACAATTACAGAGCTTTCTCCGCGGATTTCGGCCACTTTGCGGAGCCCATCGGCGAGCGATGACATCCTTCGCCACCTCCCTGCACATGCCGGCATCAGCAGCGAAGCCACTTACAGACCTATTTCCATACGACGATACGACGCGGTGCACCGTGCACAACAGGGCACCGCATTACGAGCCGCACCACGCACCGCGGGTCACGTGGCCGCGTGCACAGTGCACAGTTGGCGGTGCAGCGGTGGCGGTATCGCGTGGCACCAGTGTTCGAAGCTCGAACCCCGCCGTCTGCGCTGCCCAGCTCCCAGGCGTTCGACACACCGGCATCGATCGAGTGTGGCGATGAGTGATATTTGGCCGCCGTCTCATGGCACATCGGGGCCCGATACTGGGTGATATTTGGCCGCCGTCTCATGGCACATCGGGGCCCGATACTGGGTGATATTTGGCCGCCGTCTCATGGCACATCGGGGCCCGATACTGGGTGATATTTGGCCGCCGTCTCATGGCACATCGGGGCCCGATACTGGGTGATATTTGGCCGCCGTCTCATGGCACATCGGGGCCCGATACTGGGTGATATTTGGCCGCCGTCTCATGGCACATCGGGGCCCGATACTGGGTGATATTTGGCCGTCGTCTCATGGCACATCGGGGCCCGATACTGGGTGATATTTGGCCGTCGTCTCATGGCACATCGGGGCCCGATACTGGGTGATATTTGGCCGCCGTCTCATGGCACATCGGGGCCCGATACTGGATGTGATATTTGGCCGCCGTCTCATGGCACATCGGGGCCCGATACTGGGTGATATTTGGCCGCCGTCTCATGGCACATCGGGGCCCGATACTGGGTGATATTTGGCCGCCGTCTCATGGCACATCGGGGCCCGATACTGGGTGATATTTGGCCGTCGTCTCATGGCACATCGGGGCCCGATACCGGGTGATATTTGGCCGTCGTCTCATGGCACATCTGGGCCCGATACTGGGTGATATTTGGCCGCCGTCTCATGGCACATCGGGGCCCGATACTGGGTGATATTTGGCCGCCGTCTCATGGCACATCGGGGCCCGATACTGGGTGATATTTGGCCGCCGTCTCATGGCACATCGGGGCCCGATACTGGATGCCGGGATGGGCGTGCGCTCGCCGACCCAATACTGCTCTCCAGGCTGTCGGCACGTCATCTGATGACCTGCACGTGAGCATGTGGTCGCGTGCATGGTGTGCATGGTGTGCGTGGTATGCATGGTGTGTATGGTGTGCATTGTATGCAAGGTGTACATGGTGTGCATGGTGTGTATGGTGTGCATGGCGTGCATGGTGTACATGGTGTACATGGTGTGTATGGTGCAGATTGTGTGCATGACGTGCATGGTGTGCATGACGTGCATGGTGTGCATGGCGTGCATGGCGTGCATGATGTACCGTGGTTCCGAACGGACGTCCGACCCTCGTGGTATTGATGACTCGTGGGTCGGTCAAATGGCCGCCGACGCCGACGGCGACGGTCCAGGCCGCGTGTCATGTGTTGCGTGGTGTGTGTCACGTGTCGGGTGTTGTGTGTCACGTGTCGGGTGTTGTGTGTCACGTGTCGGGTGTTGTGTGTCACGTGTCGGGTGTTGTGTGTCACGTGCCGGGTGTTGTGTGTCACGCGTCGGGTGTTGTGTGTCACGTGCCAGGTGTTGTGTGTCACGCGTCGGGTGTTGTGTGTCACGTGCCGGGTGTTGTGTGTCACGTGTCGGGTGTTGTGTGTCACGTGTCGGGTGTTGTGTGTCACGTGTCGGGTGTTGTGTGTCACGTGCCGGGTGTTGTGTGTCACGTGTCGGGTGTTGTGTGTCACGTGTCGGGTGTTGTGTGTCACGTGCCGGGTGTTGTGTGTCACGCGTCGGGTGTTGTGTGTCACGTGCCAGGTGTTGTGTGTCACGCGTCGGGTGTTGTGTGTCACGTGCCGGGTGTTGTGTGTCACGTGTCGGGTGTTGTGTGTCACGTGTCGGGTGTTGTGTGTCACGTGCCGGGTGTTGTGTGTCACGTGTCGGGTGTTGTGTGTCACGTGTCGGGTGTTGTGTGTCACGTGTCGGGTGTTGTGTGTCACGTGCCGGGTGTTGTGTGTCACGTGTCGGGTGTTGTGTGTCACGTGCCGGGTGTTGTGTGTCACGTACCGGGTGGCATGTGTCACGTGTCGGGTGTTGTGTATCACGTGTCGGGTGTTGTGTGTCCCGTGTCGGGTGTTGTGTGTCACGTGCCTGGTGTTGTGTGTCACGTACCGGGTGGCATGTGTCATGTGCCGGGTGTTGTGTGTCATGTGCCGGGAGTTGTGTGTCATGTACCGGGTATCAGGTGTCACGTGCCGGGTGTTGTGTGCCATGTGCCGGGAGTTGTGTGTCATGTACCGGGTATCAGGTGTCATGTGCCGGGTGTGTCATGTGCCGGGAGTTGTGTGTCATGTACCGGGAGTTGTGTGTCATGTACCGGGTATCAGGTGTCATGTGCCGGGTGTGTCATATGTCGGGAGTTGTGTTTCAGGTACCGGGAGTTGTGTGTCATGTGTCTGGTGTTGTGTGTCATGTACCGGGTATCAGGTGTCATGTGCCGGGTGTGTCATGTGCCATGAGTTGTGTTTCAGGTACCGGGAGTTGTGTGTCATGTGTCTGGTGTTGTGTGTCATGTACCGGGTATCAGGTGTCATGTACCGGGTGTTGTGTGTCATGTGCCGGGTATCAGGTGTCATGTGCCGGGTGTGGCATGTGCCGGGAGTTGTGTTTCAGGTACCGGGAGTTGTGTGTCATGTACCGGGTGTTGTGTGTCATGTACCGGGTATCAGGTGTCATGTACCGGGTGTTGTGTGTCATGTGCCGGGAGTTGTGTGTCATGTACCGGGTATCAGGTGTCATGTACCGGGTGTTGTGTGTCATGTGCCGGGTGTTGTATGTCATGTCCCAGGTGTTGTGTGTCACGTACCGGGTGGCATGTGTCATGTGCCGGGAGTTGTGTGTCATGTGCCGGGTGTTGTGTGTCATGTGCCGGGTGTCATGTGTCATGTGCCGGGTGTTGTGTGTAATGTGCCGGGTGTTGTGTGTCATGTACCGGGTATCAGGTGTCATGTGCCGGGAGTTGTGTGTCACGTGCCGGGTGTTGTGTGTCACGTGCCGGGTGTTGTGTGTCATGTCCCAGGTGTTGTGTTTCAGGTACCGGGAGTTGTGTGTCATGTGCCTGGTGTTGTGTGTCATGTACCGGGTATCAGGTGTCATGTGCCGGGAGTTGTGTGTCATGTGCCGGGAGTTGTGTGTCATGTGCCGGGTGTTGTGTGTCATGTGCCTGGTGTTGTGTGTCATGTACCGGGTATCAGGTGTCATGTGCCGGGAGATGTGTGTCATGTGCCGGGAGTTGTGTGTCATGTGCCGGGAGTTGTGTGTCATGTTCCGGGTATCATGTATCACGTGCCGGGAGTTGTGTGTCATGTACCGGTTATCATGTATCATGTGCCGGGAGTTGTGTGTCATGTGTCGGGAGTTGTGTGTCACGTGCCGGGTGTTGTGTGTCATGTACCGGGTATCAGGTGTCATGTGCCGGGTGTTGTGTGTCATGTGCCGGGAGTTGTGTGTCATGTGCCGGGTGTTGTGTGTCATGTACCGGGTATTAGGTGTCATGTTCCGGGTGGTGTATGTCATGTGCCGGGAGTTGTGTGTCATGTGCCGGGTGTTGTGTGTCATGTCCCAGGTGTTGTGTGTCATGTTCCGGGTGTTGTGTTTCAGGTACCGGGAGTTGTGTGTCATGTGCCTGGTGTTGTGTGTCATGTACCGGGTATCAGGTGTCATGTGCCGGGAGTTGTGTGTCATGTACCGGGTATCATGTATCACGTGCCGGGAGTTGTGTGTCATGTACCGGTTATCATGTATCATGTGCCGGGAGTTGTGTGTCATGTGTCGGGAGTTGTGTGTCATGTGCCGGGTGTTGTGTCATGTACCGGGTATCAGGTGTCATGTGCCGGGTGTTGTGTGTCATGTGCCGGGAGTTGTGTGTCATGTACCGGGTATCAGGTGTCATGTGCCGGGTGTTGTGTGTCATGTGCCGGGAGTTGTGTGTCATGTACCGGGTATCATGTATCATGTGCCGGGTGTTGTGTGCCATGTGCCGGGAGTTGTGTGTCATGTACCGGGTATCAGGTGTCATGTGCCGGGTGTTGTGTGTCATGTGCCGGTAGTTGTGTGTCATGTACCGGGTATCAGATGTCATGTGCCGGGTGTTGTGTGTCATGTACCGGGTATCATGTATCATGTGCCGGGAGTTGTGTGTCATGTACCGAGTGTTGTGTGTCGTATACCGGGTATCAGGTGTCATGTGCCTGGAGTTGTGTGTCATGTGCCGGGTGTTATGTGTCATGTGCCGGGAGTTGTGTGTCATGTGCCGGGTGTTGTGTGTCATGTGCCTGGAGTTGTGTGTCATGTGTCGGGTGTTATGTGTCATGTGCCGGGTGTTGTGTGTCATGTGCCGGGAGTTGTGTGTCATGTGCCGGGTGTTATGTGTCATGTGCCGGGTGTTGTATGTCATGTACCGGGAGTTGTGTGTCATGTACCGGGTATCATGTATCATGTGCCGGGAGTTGTGTGTAATGTGCAGGTGTGGTGTATCATGTGTCGGATGTGGGGCGGGGATAGTCGAGTGGTTAAGGTGTTGAGCTCTGAGTATCAAAGGTCCCGGGTTCAACATTCGCAGCACTCGGGACATTTCCCAATCCCGCGACCCACTGGCGAAACAGTGTGGGCGGCGCCATTAGCCGTGATCGTGCATAAAGTGTGTCGTGAAACGCCCAACAAACAAACAAACCAGCAAACAAACAAATGTGCCGAGTGTTGTGTCATGTGCCTGGTGTTATGTGTTATGTGCCGGAAGTTGTGTGTCATGTGCCAGGAGGTGTGTGTCATGTACCGGGTGTTGTGTGTCATGTGTCGGGTGGTGTATGTCAGGTACCGGGCGTTGTGTGTCATGCACCAGGTGTTGTGTGTCATGTGCCGCGTGTTGTGTGTCATGTGCCTGGTGTTATGTGTCATGTTCCGGGAGTTGTGTGTAACATGCCTGATGTTATGTGCTATGAGCCATTTGGCACTCGTGTGTCAGTTGACATGCTATTTGCCTGATGTCTAGTGCTGGGCGTCGTACGCAGTGTGTCGCGCTCGTGTGTCGTGTGTCATATGTGGTATATCATACGGCATATGATTGTCATACATCACGCCGTGTGATATGTGCCTGCCATAGGCTATTTACAGTGTGCTATGGGGCTGCCATACGTTATGGCGTATCAAAGTCAAAATGCTCTTCAGCCGACCATGTCATATGTGATGTCATTTGCCTTGACAAACACCACTCCAAAACATTTCAACGCGTGGCCGGCACACTTTACTCCTGAATCAGATTGCATCAATACCTCTCTGCCCTAGCTCCTGGTGCTCTGTCCTTCTCACCTGACAGAATTGCATCACGGCTACACAATCAGTCACATCAAGGGAAGTCTCCGAAGAAAACGTGAAATAAATTTGATGCTGACTTGCATAGGTATTGAAACCGAGGACGGGGGCGAGGAGGGGAGGGGCAGAGGGTGCAGCGCCCCCTAACTTCGGACAAGTTCAACATTAACCTTAAGGGAGCTGCATGGAACAATTCTGCTTCAAAATGGCCTTTCCCCTCTCCACCTCTCCCCCAGCTTTGGAACAGTTGCTATGCTGCTGCTGACTTGGGCATATCTCCAGCCAATGATCTTAGTAAGGAAGGTCAAACAAAAACTGTTTTATGTTGCTTTCTTGTAAGTACAGGGCCAAGTCGACTCTCAGCCAACCAAGCTACACAAATTTTTCCCTTCATCCAGCACCACAGCAAAGTCCTTCAGGCAACTAAATCACATCAAGCCTTCCGTTTCATCTAGCATCTCGTAACGCGCTTCAGTCACCGAAGTCGCATCAGACCTATTCATCGACCACCATATTAAATTTCTCCTTGTCCAGTCCACCGACTTGCGTAAGAGCCGTTCGCCAGACCAAATATCACAGTAAATCACTCGTCGGCAGCCCACGTTACGCATGGCCAAATCTCGTCACGGCAGGCCATTCCAGTCACGTCTGGCACGGCGTGATGGTGTGTGACACCGCGTCACTCCCTGCACGGAGTGTGCACGGCGTGACGGTGTGTGACACCGCGTCACTCCCTGCACGGAGTGTACACGGCGTGATGGTGTGTGACACCGCGTCACTCCCTGCACGGAGTGTACACGGCGTGACGGTGTGTGACACCGCGTCACTCCCTGCACGGAGTGTACACGGCGTGACGGTGTGTGACGCCACGTCACTCCCTGCACGGAGTGTACACGGCGTGATGGTGTGTGACACCGCGTCACTCCCTGCACGGAGTGTACACGGCGTGACGGTGTGTGACGCCACGTCACTCCCTGCACGGAGTGTACACGGCGTGACGGTGTGTGACACCGCGTCACTCCCTGCACGGAGTGTGCACGGCGTGACGGTGTGTGACACCGCGTCACTCCCTGCACGGAGTGTGCACGGCGTGACCCGCGTCACTCCCTGCACGGAGTGTACACGGCGTGATGGTGTGTGACACCGCGTCACTCCCTGCACGGAGTGTACACGGCGTGACGGTGTGTGACACCGCGTCACTCCCTGCACGGAGTGTACACGGCGTGACGGTGTGTGACACCGCGTCACTCCCTGCACGGAGTGTACACGGCGTGATGGTGTGTGACACCGCGTCACTCCCTGCACGAAGTGTGCACGGCGTGACCCGCGTCACTCCCTGCACGGAGTGTGCACGGCGTGACGGTGTGTGACACAGCGTCACTCCCTGCACGGAGTGTGCACGGCGTGACGGTGTGTGACACCGCGTCACTCCCTGCACGGAGTGTACACGGCGTGACGGTGTGTGACACCGCGTCACTCCCTGCACGGAGTGTGCACGGCGTGACCCGCGTCACTCCCTGCACGGAGTGTGCACGGCGTGACGGTGTGTGACACCGCGTCACTCCCTGCACGGAGTGTACACGGCGTGATGGTGTGTGACACCGCGTCACTCCCTGCACGGAGTGTGCACGGCGTGACGGTGTGTGACACCGCGTCACTCCCTGCACGGAGTGTGCACGGCGTGACGGTGTGTGACACAGCGTCACTCCCTGCACGGAGTGTGCACGGCGTGACCCGCGTCACTCCCTGCACGGAGTGTACACGGCGTGATGGTGTGTGACACCGCGTCACTCCCTGCACGGAGTGTACACGGCGTGACGGTGTGTGACACCGCGTCACTCCCTGCACGGAGTGTGCACGGCGTGACGGTGTGTGACACCGCATCACTTCCTGCACGGAGTGTACACGGCGTGACGGTGTGTGACACCGCGTCACTCCCTGCACGGAGTGTACACGGCGTGACGGTGTGTGACACCGCGTCACTCCCTGCACGGAGTGTACACGGCGTGACGGTGTGTGACACCGCGTCACTCCCTGCACGGAGTGTACACGGCGTGATGGTGTGTGACGCCACGTCACTCCCTGCACGGAGTGTACACGGCGTGATGGTGTGTGACACCGCGTCACTCCCTGCACGGAGTGTACACGGCGTGACGGTGTGTGACACCGCGTCACTCCCTGCACGGAGTGTGCACGGCGTGACGGTGTGTGACACTGCGTCACTCCCTGCACGGAGTGTACACGGCGTGACGGTGTGTGACGCCACGTCACTCCCTGCACGGAGTGTGCACGGCGTGACGGTGTGTGACGCCACGTCACTCCCTGCACGGAGTGTGCACGGCGTGACGGTGTGTGACACCGCGTCACTCCCTGCACGGAGTGTACACGGCGTGACGGTGTGTGACACCGCGTCACTCCCTGCACGGAGTGTACACGGCGTGACGGTGTGTGACGCCACGTCACTCCCTGCACGGAGTGTACACGGCGTGACGGTGTGTGACGCCACGTCACTCCCTGCACGGAGTGTACACGGCGTGACGGTGTGTGACGCCACGTCACTCCCTGCACGGAGTGTACACGGCGTGACGGTGTGTGACGCCACGTCACTCCCTGCACGGAGTGTACACGGCGTGATGGTGTGTGACACCGCGTCACTCCCTGCACGGAGTGTACACGGCGTGACGGTGTGTGACACCGCGTCACTCCCTGCACGAAGTGTGCACGGCGTGACCCGCGTCACTCCCTGCACGGAGTGTGCACGGCGTGATGGTGTGTGACACCGCGTCACTCCCTGCACGGAGTGTGCACGGCGTGACGGTGTGTGACGCCGCGTCACTCCCTGCACGGAGTGTACACGGCGTGACGGTGTGTGACGCCACGTCACTCCCTGCACGGAGTGTACACGGCGTGATGGTGTGTGACGCCACGTCACTCCCTGCACGGAGTGACGGTGTGTGACACCGCGTCACTCCCTGCACGGAGTGTGCACGGCGTGACGGTGTGTGACACCGCGTCACTCCCTGCACGGAGTGACGGTGTGTGACGCCGCGTCACTCCCTGCACGGAGTGTACACGGCGTGACGGTGTGTGACGCCGCGTCACTCCCTGCACGGAGTGTACACGGCGTGACGGTGTGTGACACCGCATCACTTCCTGTACGGAGCACACATGGCGTGACGGGGTATGACACGCGTCACCCCTGCACGGAGCATGCACGCCGTGAGGCGCTGTGCGTGCCTCTGCGCCGGACGCTCGTGATGTCCCTGCGTGGGCCATGGCCTTGGGCGCCGCGCCGCGCTGGCTCGCTGAGCTCGGGCCGGGTGGCCGAGCGCCAGGTGAACTGGGCACAAGCAGAGAGCGCATACCCACGTGTGGCGTGAAGCCGTGGCGTTCTACGACAGCCGACCCGAGACAACTCGAAGACCGTCGCGTCGCCATGGGACGAAGCTGGATGAAGCTGAACGCCAAGTCGCGCGTGCCTTAAGCCCCACCGATATATATATATATATATATATATATATATATATATATATATATATATATATACATAGGCTCACACAGGGACAAGGAGAAATTTCCCCCTTCCCATAGCATGGGAAGAAGCCCATTGAAGAGAGGGAAAACGCTAAATAGCGCCCGAAGGAGGTTATGTGTTTTCGAATTCGCAAATAAATAATACAAGTACCCACAGACCGATTGCGATTTTTCAACATCAACAAAAATGGCCCAGGAACCGGATGGGCCAGTGGAAACTGAAGGGTCCCTTGGAACCTGAAGGACCCCCGCCACACCTGAAAGTTGGTGTTTCGTGCATGCTGGAGGACCCCCTGCGAACTTGAGAGGCTGGATGGTCAGTGAAGACCGCGGGTGGGCGTGAATGGCCCCTGGCTAATGTAAGGAGCCCCTGGACCGACCTGAGTGCCACGGGCTGATACAGAGGGCCCCGGGCGATAAAAAGACACTTTTGTCAATGGAGAGTTCCCACGGGCAGACTCCGAGGGCCCTGGGCCGATTCAACGTGAAGAATCTCTAGGACGACGGAGGGACCAGGGTTGTTGAAAGGGTCCTCCGGCTGACGGAGGGGGCTGATGCCGGCAAAGAGGGCCCTGGACCAACGGAAAGGCCCCTGAACCGACTGAGAGGGCTCCTAGCCATCAGAGAGGATGCAGGGCAATCAGAGGGGATCCCGAGCCTCTATGAAGGGTCCCGGGCCGACAGAGGGGCCGCAAACCGATATGAAGGCTCTTTGGATTAACCGCGGTCTTTGGAAGGGCCCCGGCCAGTAAAGAGCGCCCTTAAGCCGGCGGAGAGGACCATGGGCCGACAGATAGGTCTCCTAGCCGAAAGAGAGGACCCTGGGTCGTCAGAGAGGGCCCGGAGCCGATATGAAGATCCCTTGGGCTTCATATGGGAGGGGGCCCCGTGTCTTTGGAAGTGCTCCTGGATTTCGGAAGCTGTGTAGAGAGCAGGGTCTGTCTGCAGAGCCTGTCCTAACACGCGCACCGGAGGGGAGGTAGGAATCTGCCCATCCCTTCTGTTTTTCGACGTTATCTCATAAACGGGAGGGATATTGAGTGAAATATTTCGACATTGACAAAACGTGATATTCGCACCGTATGCAAAAACAAGCTGTGAAATCCGTTGGTGAACATGGGACCTGCGGGGGTACAAAGTCGACCGACTGGGCGGCCGCCTGGCCGTCCAGCGTTCACGGTCACAAAGGTTTCGTCGGCGAGGTGGCTCCGTGGCGAAGTGTGCCCGCCGATCTTGACCCCATTTGACCTTGAAGACCTGGGATCATGAAATTTATACTGCAACGATTTCACTACAGCTGTAGTCTACCCTCCAAAGTCTGTGCTTCTGAAATCAGTAGCTTCCGAAATCTTCGGTGGGGGGAGGGGGGTAATCCGCCCCCGCCCCAAGGCACCCTACGGGGCCGCATGGGCGGTGAGGCCCTATTCCCTCCACATGCCTTATTCCCTATGAGTCTACGGTTGAAAGCCGATATAAAGGGACCCTGGGCTGGTGAAGGAGGCCTACGGGTTGTTGGAAGGGCCTTCGGTCTGGCGGAGAGGACCCCGGCTCAAAATGACGATCCTCAGTCAATGGAAAGGGTGTGCCGTGTGCCAGCATGCGCCTTATTATTCGCCTTGTTATTAAAATGAGTAGTCGAGGGCCTCATATCACCCAAAGGTGGCCAAGTATATAAGGTGACCCTTTTAAAAATATTCCCCCCCCCTACGAAAATCCTGTGTGCGCCACTGTGCATACTGCTTCGTGCCAGGCTACACACTCGGCAACATCAGTTAAGTAAACTCGGAGCTTATGTTCCAACTTGATGCCTCGAGATTGGATTTATATTGGCAGAAGTTCAAAAAGCTTCTCCTCTTCTAGTCGGTGCATTCCCTTTAATGTGTGCCAAAGGGCGATGCTTCACCGAGTTCACAACCACAGCACAGTACAGCAGCAGCTTCAGCAGCTCCAGCAGGACGGTGCTACCGGACAGAAGACACGGCTGATGAAGGTTGTCAGGACGAGAACATATGAGCTACATGGCCAGTGCAGTCGATGCGCCCTAAAGCCCAAAATAACGAGTAAAGATGACCTTCAGCCCGAGGTTGAAGTATTGCGCAATGTCTAAGTGACACAGTCGAACATCGTGAGGCTAACACGTTTGCGTGCGAAGCTCCTTTGTCAACAGGTAGAAGTCCAACAGCAAGCACAGCAGTGAGTATACCCATGGCTTTCACCACCCACCCCGCCCCCCCCCCCCCCCCCCCCCACTCGGCGCCACGAATATTTCGTCTGCGTCCTGTCACAGGCCTGCTCGGTGGCTGTCAAGTGGCTCAATATCTGTCCAGCTAGGTCAGACGGACGGACAGACGGGCAGCCGGGCAGACGGGCAGCCGGGCAGACGGGCAGCCGGGCAGACGGGCAGACGGGCAGACGGGCAGACGGGCGGCCGGGCAGACGGGCAGACGGGCAGCCGGGCAGACGGGCAGACGGGCGGCCGGGCAGACGGGCAGACGGGCGGCCGGGCAGACGGGCAGACGGGTGGCCGGGCAGACGGGCAGACGGGCGGCCGGGCAGACGGGCAGCCGGGCGGCCGGAAATGGCTACGGAGCCGCTCTGACGCCGGCGGGTGTCGCTCATGAGCCGGGATGCCACTTGGGCGTGGGGGTGGCCGAGTGCCGACTTGGAAGTGTCCTAGTGGTGACCTGGAGTGTCCGAGTTCCGACATGGAGTGCCAGACATCCGACATGGAGTGCCCGAGTTCCGACCTGGAGTGGCCGAATGCCGACCTGGAGTTCCTGAGTGTCGACCTGGAGTTCCTGAGTGTCGACCTGGAGTTCCCGAGTGCCGACCTGGAGTTCCCGAGTGCCGACCGTGGGGACACGACCGGCACGCATGGTGGTGTGCCGCTGGCGTTGTCTCGCTGGTGATCCACAGATGGCAGATTGTGTAGAGGCGCTGCGGACGGGTCGGGCAGGGTGGTCGCTGGAGGGGGGGGCAGACAGAGGCGGTGAGATGGTGAGAGGGTGAGAGGGCGGCAGGCACCGGTTAATGGACGCGGTGCCGCCACCGACCGCGCGCGAGAGGGCCGCCGCGACTCACGAGGTGAGCGCACGGAATGAGAACATTGGGCGTCGTTCGCCATGCGCGGAATGTGCAGGGTCGCGTCCAAGGTCGGCCGCCCGCGCTGGCCATGCGCCCCGGGCGGCCGCGCGGTGTGGCGGTGAAACGAGCCGTCGTACGGGCGGGGGGGGAGCGGGGGATGGGACCTGAAGGAGAACCGGAGTCGGGCGGAGAGCTCACGGGATATGTTGTGGGGAGGAGAGATCACGTGAAAGAGAGGTAGAGTCGGAGTGGTGACAAAGAGGAAGCCAGAGCCGACATATGCACGTATATTTTAAGGATCTGCCTTCGACGTCGGTGAAGCCTCGGATTTCCACTAGAGTTGGCAAATACACAACATTTTGGGACCGGAGCCCGGGTGTGGTCAGTCTGTTCGGGCCCGGCCCGACATGAGCCCCAGTGTAGCATGCAGTGAAGCCCGGCCAACATATTGACATTGCTTTATGTTTCCACACATTTATATCAGGCAACACCATGATGTACTGATGATAATGAAGATCATATTGCTAATGAAGGTAATGTATGTCCAGGATATGATATGGCTTGCCATGATGTGACACGGATCCATGATATCCATAGGAAACTATTAACTGTTTTAGGAGCTCTTCCCAGGACCTCCATTTCCAGCACCTTTGAGAGAGGGATTCGATCCATTGCAACGCATATAAAAAACGCACCAGCCGCTGACAGTTGCGGATAACCTTCACCTGATCTCCGTGCTATCAGCTTAGAACGTACATAAGCTCCATGCTGTCAGCTTAGGACATATTAAGGCAATTAAATGCTCGCATAGCTAAGTACCAAGACGGCTTCCAGTGTTGTTCCACCAATTCAGTTAGATATATACATTTTGGATGAATTGATGATAGCTAGAATTGATGAGAACAATGATGACGAATCCATGAGTTGATCAAGCAAGTGGCGATACTAGATGCTTTCGAATATTTGATCGGCTTCCATAATAGCTCAAAGCCGACCAAAAGTGCTTTGAATGCCCTTGCTTTGAAGTGCTTCATTTATTTACACAAAAGGGAACAGCAAAATATCGCATCAAACGCAGCCAAGCGTTATCAAGAGGGAAAGTCTCGAATATAGTCAGTACTCCACGCTGACTTCGCCTGAATCGGCCATTCTACAATTTGCCGATGAGCTAAAGCAGCAAGAAGTGATCCACCGAACACCTGCACTACTGGTTGACAAACTATGACATTGTCCACCCGACACTTGCACTATTGGTCCACCCGACACCTGCACTACTGGTCGACTCGACACCTCCACAGCTGGTCCACCCGACACCTGTACTACTGGTCCACCGACACTTGCAGTACTGGTCCACTCGACACCCACACTGCTGCTCCACCCGACACCCACACTGCTGCTCCACCCGACACCTGCACTACTGGTCCACCCGACACCCACACTGCTGCTCCAACCGACACCTGCACTACTGGTCCACCCGACACCCACACTGCTGCTCCACCCGACACCTACACTACTGGTCCACCCGACACTTGCACTATTGGCCCAACCGACACCTGTACTCCTGGTCCACCCGACACCCACACTGCTGCTCCACCCGACACCTGCACTACTGGTCCACCCGACACCCACACTGCTGCTCCACCCGACACCTACACTACTGGTCCACCCGACACTTGCACTATTGGCCCAACCGACACCTGTACTCCTGGTCCACCGCCACTGACCCACACTGCTGCTTAATGCGCAGCACCACCGCCACTGACTGGTCCACCGGCACCTCACTGTAATTAATGCTCCACCCCGCACTGACCTACGGCAGCTCACTGTGATCCATGCGCAGCACCACCTGCACTATTGGCCCAACCGACACCTGTACTCCTGGTCCACCCGACACCCACACTACTGGTCCACCCGACACCAGCACTACTTGTGATCAAACTATGACATTGTCGGATGCTGTTGAAACGCACGGCCACTCACCTACCGTACGAGGTGAGGGATTTACCAGCTGCATTTAATGCGCAGCACCACCGCCACTGACCAACGGCAGCTCAGTGTGATTAATGCGCAGCACCACCGCCACTGACCAACGGCAGCTCAGTGTAATTAATGCGCAGCACCACCGCCACTGACCAACGGCAGCTCAGTGTGATTACACAGCGAACTGCTCTTTTGATTAGCAGGGGCGGAACACTTTTAAAATCCCGGCTAGGTCAAGAGTAAAATGTTTGAGTAACAAAGGCGTGATGATGTTAGCTTACTTTGCTGATACAAGGCAACAACGTGTTTTATTCAAGTATTTTGAAATGAAAACGGTTTCAGGAAGGCCCATTATGTACAGTCTTCCCTAAGACATACGCCTTAGGCAAGACAAAACTGTAGAAGATATTCGGAAGGTGGCCGTTCACGGTTAAAATGTCAAAAAGAGATCCTGGATTTTGTACCAGCTATGCACCTTTTACTGCAGGAAGTGTGCACAAATGGACTTGGCTTAAGCGGGGATTAAGTTTTGGTGTATGCGCATTGAAGAAAAAAACAATCTGCTTCAGGCGAAACGGTTGCAATCTTACCGGAATTTGGCTAATCCGCTGAATAGTTTGCATGTATTTCAGACATAAGCACAACTATGCCGAATGTGCAACTTAGCACAGGTACCACGCTGTGTCACGATCCCGTCTGTCTCACAGCTACCCCACTCAGAGTATGCAGCATACAACCGCTCAATGCCACCGATGCCGGCTGGACCGCCGCCGACCAAGGTCCATCAGCGCTGGACCGCCGCCGACTAAGGTTCATCAGCGCTGGACCGCCGCCGACTAAAGTTCATTAGCGCTGGACCGCCATCGACTAAGGTCCATCAGCACTGGACCACCACCGACATAGGCTCATCAGCGCTGGACCGCCACCGACTAAAGTTCATCAGCTCTGGACCACCGCCGATTAAGGTCCACCAGCGCTGGACCGCCGCTGACAAAGGTTCATCAGCTCTGAGCCACCACCGAGAAAAGTTCATCAGCGCTGGAGCGCCACCGACTAAGGTCCATCAGCACTGGACCGCCACCGACATAGGTTCATCAGCGCTGGACCGCCGCCGACAAAGGTTCATCAGCGCTGGACCACCACCGACTAAGGTTTATCAGCGCTGGACCACCGCCGACTAAGGTTCATCATCGCTGGACCAACGCCGACCAAGGTCCATCAGCGCTGGACCAACGTCGACTAAGGTCCATCAGCGCTGGACCGCCATCGACTTAGGTTCATCAGCGCTGGACCGCTACCAAGCAATCTTTATCATAAAGCTTTTTATTTGAATGAAAAGAACGAGCACACATCAAAGAAAACATTGTGTTGAAGCTGCTGAAAGATTGCAATTAAAAGACCGAGGGAGTAAAGCAAATCTGAGTGGAATAACTAGGACTTGAAACGCAGTATCTATTTGCAATTAGGACTTGAGGCTACAAACCATTTTAATTATTATTAGTTTTATTTTACCGCTTGTACACTTTTCCGCTGCCGAATGGCAATTGATGTGGCTTGGCTAATGCTCGCTGTGCTCTTCTCAGCAGAGTGACAGATGTGCTGCAGCATGGTGCGTCGCTGTTAACACCACTCGAGTTGTGTCACAGCCTACTCGAGCTGTGACACGGCCTACTCGAGCTGTGACACGGCCCACTCGAGCCGTGGCACGGCCCACTCGAGCTGTGCCACGGCCCACTCGAGCTGTGCCACGGCCCACTCGAGCCGTGGCACGGCCCACTCGAGCTGTGCCACGGCCCACTCGAGCTGTGGCACGGCCCACTCGAGCCGTGGCACGGCCCACTGAGAGCTGTACCACGGCCCACTCGAGCTGTGCCACTGCCCACTCGAGCTGTGCCACGGCCCACTCGAGCTGTTCCACGGCCCACTGGAGCTGTGGCATGGCCCACTCGAGCTGTGCCACGGCCCACTCGAGCTGTGCCACGGCCCACTCGAGCTGTGCCACGGCCCACTCGAGCTGTGCCACGGCCCACTCGAGCCGTGACACGGCCCACTCGAGCTGTGCCACGGCCCACTCGAGCTGTGCCACGGCCCACTCGAGCTGTGCCACGGCCCACTCGAGCTGTGCCACGGCCTAACCGATCTGTGACACGGCCCACTTGAGCTGTGGCATATCCCACTGGAGCTGTGACACAGGCTACTGGAGCTGTGACACGACCCATTCTAGCTGTGACACGGCCCACTCGAGCTGTGCCACGGCCCACTCGAGCTGTGCCACGGCCCACGCGAGCCGTGGCACAGCACGCCGGCTCTCGCCTGCTTCAGAGGTGTTTGATCGCTTGTGTCCGCTGGGCTCGCTGCGGCTGGCAGAGTTATGATCTTGTCCGCTGAATTTACGGCCGGTATGCGTCTGTAGCTTCCAATCTGCTCCGTGTCAAGGGTGCTCTCGATGAGAGAGGCCCACTGGAGCTGGGACGGTTTTCAGGCGTGTGTGTGTGTGTGTGTGTGTGTGTGTGTGTGTGTGTGTGTGTGTGTGTGTGTGTGTGTGTGTGTGTTTGTGTGTGTGTGTGTGTGTGTGTGTGTGTGTGTGTGTGTGTGTGTGTGTGTGTGTGTGTGTGTGTGTGTGTGTGTGTGTGTGTGTGTGTGTGTGTGTTCACGTCTATTGGTGAACAATGGGGTAGGAGGGGAGGACAGTGCCAGATAGCACCACGACACGGAAAAATGTCGCCAAATTAACGCGGACCACGTTGGAAGTTTACGCTAATGATGATTTCTGCATGCGTTATTGGCTGTCGCCAAAAGTTCAGAATTTCTCTTGATCTCTTGATAAAATTATGAAGCTCATGCATCCTTAAAACATCTCCTATCCATCAGGCTAACCAAGAATAACGACTTCAATCTGCACCAACCATAGCCGTTCATTGTGTGATGAGATAAACCACGGATAAGTTATGCATGAAGTTTTTATGTCCTGCTCTTGTTTGATCTGACTTCAGACTTGTGATGCATTCCATGATCACAAAGGCAAATATTGTATCCGGATCAGGCAAGCCCAGCTGGCTATTTCTTTCTGCATGCATCAGCTCTCCCCGTCAAATTGTTCTCTAAATAAATAGAGTGATGGGTGGGATGAGATGAAGAGCCACGTCTACTTAATGGTGTTCGGAGAGGATCCTAGTGGCCCATGCCCAGCTTCGGGTTCACGATATTCCTGGCACGACTTCTTGTGGGTCGGTAGCTTTCTGTGGTGAGCAGATTTCGCCCCTTGGATGCCGGTGGGATGACCAGCTGGATTTCCTCGCGGTATATGACATGCGATTCCTCACAATGGATCGAAGCTTCTATTATTTAATAAATATTCCCAGGGATCAATACAGAATGCCAAAAATTGACAGAATTCTGGTTGTTGGCTTTGACTACATATCCTACATGCATTGATATATTTCGGTCCAAGTAGTATGCATTGATAGCTCGTGTACATTAGGTATGTTCATGTTGGCAAAGGTGTGCATAGTTATAGCCTCAACAAGTTTATCCCATTAGTTGAGTAATTTGGAGCCCATTGGCAACAATAGTGTTTATTTCCTTTTTCTATGTGTCACACACAAAGCCTAAACATTCCTATGTTCATAGTTTGGTTCTTTTGGTATCTCGAGAACAAATGCAAATATATATATGAGCCTGCACCTCTTATACATCGTGTCGACAAGAAAAGTCGTTTACAATCATACAAAATACAAGATTTAGCGAGGTGCGACCCATGGTTTAGACGTTATGTTCGTGTTAGAACTACGCATATTGACCTTTCCCATCCTATATGCATTGAAGGACCTTACGACCATTTGGCAAAGTTTATTTATGTATTTATTTATTACACAACCTGAGGTAAATCCATTTCAAATGGCTATTCCATGCCTCGCGTCGATCTTCAGAAATGTAAGATTTATGGTACACGAATTCAGCCAATCATACGGTTTCATAGATGTAGGAACAAGGGGGCCAAAGGGCAATGCACCCCCGCTCCCTCACACACTTTTCATGAGAGTTCAACACTAACGCTATGGCGATGCATGGTAAGAATCAACTTTAAAGGGGGTTTGACCCTATGTTCTTAGTCGCTTTTACGCCTCTGTGTTACTCCAACCAAATAAGAGCATGTGTCAAACATATGCACCGTATTCACAATGTAGTCAGATGCCATTTCGTTGACGTTGCAAGATGTGTTTCTCCAATTCCTTCTTGAAGTGCACTTAGTCCAGCTGGCGCACGGTCTGCGAAAGCGCATTAAAAGCTGTCACAGTAGAGTGGGTAAAACAGCGCCTCCCGAATTCCGTTTATGTGACGGGTACCTGGAGATCGTCGGACTGCCGAGTGGCTCGGTGGCTCACGTCTGGTCTCAAAGCAGTACTTTTGGCGAGTGAATCGGGAAGCGATGTGGTTAAAGCCCTCTTAAACACGTTCAGAGAGCGGTACATGTAACATGTTTTCGGCAGAGAGCCAGTGTACTGGGGCTAAAGCATCGCTGATGTGGTCAACTTCTGCGTCGGGATCTGACATGGGCGCCACAATTGAGGATCTTTTGAATCGTCTGGTTCGCGTGGTGTTGGTGGCTCCGTAGGCACGGATGCAGTGGCGGATCACACGCATGGCCAGTCCTTGGATTCATGCAGCGATCACAGACCGAGGAAGGCTGTGCTTGCTCAGGCGCAGGCAGATCGAGGCAGGCTCAGGCCGCAGAACATACCGGCGCACCGCCGAACCGATGTGAGCTGACGTCATGTTTTGGTCAAAAATCGCACCGAGGTTCTTTAAAGTGCGCGATCCAGCGATAGTAACTCCCATGAATGACATGGTAACCGGAGGAAGCTTTTGCATGTTTTGGCGAGAGCCGAGAACAATTCGCTGAGTTTTTTTATTTCTTCCCACTTCACGAAGAAGCGTGTAAGCGTGTATTACACTTACATAGACTGTAAGGTCAACCGGTGTTGTGATACTCATGTAAGGTGGCTATAAATGCAATATGCACCCGATAGTGATGTTGCAAATATGCATAGGTAAGGCAAATTGAGCAAGGTATTTGGTCAGCATTGTCTTTGACGCATTGTAGGCATGGTAAAGCAACTTATGAACGTAAATATATAATACATGCATAGTGCCGATCAAGCTGAAAGACTCAAGTTAACTACAACATTACGGTTTTGCATTCATTCATCCGACATTCATTTCATAACGCATCGAACTCTTTCACAGTACCATCGTGTCACAGTCTTGATGTGGGCGATGTCTTCGAAACATGAAACATTTTGTACAGTTGCTTATGCTGCTTCATTTTCGCTTGTTGCTTTAGTGTTCATGGAAACAAGTGTTGTAATAGCTGCCTTTCAGCTGGAAGCTTGCTTTATCCAATGCTGGGGGAAGACTGGCCCATGAAGCAAATGGCAGTCGATGAGCGTGAACTTAGTGGCCTCACTTCACTTGCATAACAATGGCGAACAACTGCACTTTGGGGTACAAGCTGTATTTCCTAATGTTTTACCACTACATGTAGTCAACTACCTTGTTTCCATCGCTGGTGGACTTAATAGCTGGAGGAGATACATCACTTGGAATTCCTCACAGGATGGTCAGTCATGAATCTGCAAAGGAGCAATGACAAGGCTATTTCATGCACATGGAAAAATGTACCGACCAGTGATTCATTGGTTGGTTGGTTCCTTGGTTGGTTACTTGGGTTTCAGGGCGCCCCGACAATGACGATCATATAGCACCCATGACTAGTAAAAAGTGATTAGCAACATATTTTGGATGGAAAATATGGTGAAAAGTGTGACTTATATCCAAGTGAATAGCCGAAACTGAAGCAGAACTTCAAATAACACGTCCAACATCATGTGTTTGTCTTCACTTTTATATAACTATCGCAACACTTCGTGACTTTGCATTGTGCACAATCTGTGTACGATTGACTTTTCATTTCAGCATCTGCAAACCCCTATCTTGAATTTCGGAATTATAAAAAAATATAAATGAGGTCATTTTCGGGACCTACTCGTCGAGGGCATTTCAATCATACCCGGTTCGCGTTCATGCACCACTTTGTTTCGAAGTCAGAGGGGGTCTTTAACAACAACTCCGAGACGGGGTATGAGGATCTGACCGGAGAGACGGGCTAAAATAAAAACACTATGTTTTGTTGGGCTACCGAAAGCATCTAGTTTGATCACAGGAACCTTGATTTGCAACCATAATAACCACAATTTTCAATCAAGTTGGTCATAGGCGTTTACAAGAATAGACAAATGTAACTGTGATAGCTTGACATTACAAACAGTTTCGAAAACTATAGTGACTGGATCAGATATATTGAATGCAACGCGAGTCACGCAATCTCCTTCTGTCTAACTTCAAGCGGTGTGATCATAGGCGGATCCAGGAATCCATCTCAGGAGGCTCAAAGCAGATGCACAGGAAAACTGAATATTGGTTATGGCAAGGGCATTATAATAAAGTGCATTTACCATACACTGTACAATAGTGATTCGATCCAGCCGTGTCGTGCCCAGGATTCGCCACTTGGAAAATGTGCATCCATAATGCATACCGCAGGGAAAGTATCGAGATATATTTCCTTATCGTATCATAACCCTATCATAACCCATACCCCATAGTTCAGCCGAAACGTCAACATCTTTCTGTCGCGAGTTTATCAGGCCCAAACAAAGTTGCTTACCTCCGCTTCTGATAATACCTACCTACTAGACGCATATAGTTTTCAAAACGTAAATATCACGTCTGTAAATCAGTTTGCTTATCTTCATATTCCACTAGAAACCATTACATGCCGCACAGATTGGACGTACCCCATTCAACTCTTCTTTCCCGTGCCCTGGAACCGCCTCTGATTTTCTGCTTGTTCAGAAATATCAAGCCACGTCTATTTCACAATTGCAAGTATATTTTTAGCCATATGTATCGCTTCTATCTGTTCATTTTTCAGGAATTGCCCGGAAGTGCCAAATAAGGCTGGACAAAGTGTCTTACGTGATCATGAAATCATACAATGTTTCTAAAAAATTCATGGGTGATACTCAAAGACATCTCGAAAATGTCCGAATGCTAGCGAATGTATACCAGTAAGCATGACAGTATGCTCAAAGATAACTCGAAATTTCAGTATACTAGCACACGTTAAGAAATGCCGGCGCACACTGAAATATCCCCCAAAACCATGTGCCGCTCACTTAAGTAATGCCCTTTTCCTTGGAAATAAAAAATGGAAAACGGGGTGCAAAGAGCCACTAAGTAATCAAGTGCATCAAGTGCATCAAGTGCATCAAGTGTATCAAGTGTATCACAGGATTTGCGTCATGTGAGGGCAAACAGATTTGAAGGTGGCCCACCTACACCAATTTTTATGTATCCGGGCTTGGACCACTATTTTCCAAAGGAGCACATTGTTATCCAAAATAACTAATGGTCAGTTTAATTTTCATATAGAGTGGTTCCAACCCGCCACCATCGTTTTTAAGTCAAAGGATTTCCACGTCTTCCCCCAGTTCAAGTTTTGTTCTGGTATCCCTTGACTAGTCAGCCCGCACTGCTGAAATTTCACTTGAATAAATCACCTAAAAGGTAAAATTTTCCTATTTTACTCATGTCAGGACGCAACTTTAGATCGCCACTACGCCAACGTTCGTGCACATATAGCACGCTTGCGCATTCGGTGCATTCGTCACACTTCGCGAGATTTTGCGGTTTCTGCTAGGCCTCCTACGCTTTGCTAATTGCTACCACATGATTGCCTTGTGCCATATTTAACGTCATGGAATGCTTCGTGTGGAGGTTCGCTGGGAAAATTCGATGAATTAAATTAGATTATTTCTCTGCTTGCCACATTTTGAGGTGGAAAATAAATACCTCTCTGAGCTTCGGTACACCGCAGCTCGTATTGCTTAAGAATGCCCCCAGGTGTTTATTTATGCACATGTTTATTTGGGACCCCTGACTAAAATTTGTGGCGGTCCCAACATTAATTTTTGCGCCCCAACGGGATTTTTTTGGGACCCGGAGCGATCGCCGGGTACCGGTGCGAGTTTTCATGGCCCCGCTGTGTTGCAGTATTTATGCGGGGCCCTTGACGCAATTTTTTGGTGACTCCGAGGGGAACTTGTGAGACCCCATCTGGTTTCTGAGACCCCGGCACGATTTTTAGCCTCCAGCGCGAGTTCTCAGAGCCCGCTATACTTAGCTGGGCTCAGATGCGTATTTTCAGGCGCAGACGATAATTTTGAGGCCCAGCACGATTTCTGAAGGCCCCGGCGCGATTGTTCGGTGCCCCGGTGTATTTATTTGGGGAGCACGACGCATTTTTGGTGTCTCCGACGGACATTTCTGGGGACCAAGTACGATTTTGGAGGGTCCTACACCTATCAGGGGTCGGGGGACATTCGTCCCTCCCTTTGGTACACCACTGAACTGATTCATGTTTTCATATTTTTGTTCTATTTTTAGAGATGATGGAACCGGAAAGTTGAAGAGAAAAAATTGCAGCACTATATTTGTGATTACGAAAATAAAGATTAATGTTCCATTTTCTGACAAAGAGTAGCGATTCAAATGGCTGATGTACTTCTCCTTGCGCCCGAAGTTTGTGGTGAAGTTTTTTACGGGCACTTTGAAGCAAACAATGTTCTGATTGATGCTCTACTCGATGGAGTGATTTTCATTGTGTTATTTCATTTGGATTGAAATACTCATTGCATATCTAATTGTGTTTACATGTTAACTAGTTTCGCTGAAGCACCTGCATTGGTATTAATTACTATCCATTTTGCCACCATGCATTTTACATTTTGTCCACCTACACATAAAAATACAAAGGTGTAGACCGTTGTATTTTTTGGAACTTTTAGGTATGCAGCGCAGGGAATAAAATGGTCATATTGCTATATATATTTACATGTATCTTAAATCAATATAAGTCCATTGGAAGAAAGGTAGGATGAGTAACGAAATAAACAAATTATGCTGATATGTGATAGACATTGCAATCATCACCACATAATGTTCTAACATTTATCATTCGTCCCTATGTTCTCTTTATCACTTATCTCTTTTATTATTTATCATTTCTCTCCTTTTCATTGATCCTCACTCGCCTACGATAACTGACTAGCATTGTCGGATAGATCGATATGATTCACATACGTGCACTCAGGCACACTTCCAGTTTTTACCGTGCTCAGGTGCACACTGCATGTCAACGTGTGCCTTCCGGCGGGCCAGGGAGCTGCGGTTTATATTATTCTGATGCACACAATGTCGGAACGGTGCCGGCGGCTGGCTTAGCATGCGTCATAAGGTTTCCATTTGCATGCGAAGTTGTTCCACACGATTTTGGAATCGCTCTGGGTGGACACCCTCGGTATAGGTGACAAGGACTTGTGATACGCGTACAACAGCGCCACCAACGCCACATTGGCAGCAGCACAAATGATGATCCGATGTCGACAGACGTGAAGATCAGGCTGGGGAAGCAAGCGTAACTTTCTGGTGAAAGCGGTCCATTGTGTTTGATCGTCTCACAAGTTCTTAGGACTTTCGGGACGTCGACGTCAGTAGCCATTTTGGGTCCAGCACTGCTTCCGAGCATCCAGTGCTGTTTCGAATCCTTGTGCCCGTCAATCTTGTTCACCATACAACTTTTTCGAACAGCTCACGGCGTTTGGCAGACCATGCGACAAACTTCTGTGAGAGCCACGCGGCTTGAGTTTGCGGCAGCGCAACGATCTCCTGAAACGGAGGCGCCCACTCACCACTGATCGCTCCCGCCAGAACATCGGCCATTGATTGGCTCTCGGCGCCCGTGGCGCAACCGCCCCGAGACGCCGCCGTCTGCCGCAAACCGGTGGACAAAACGCGTCGGCGTCCGGCGATCTCTTCCGCCGCCCCGCTCCCACGTTTCCGGGCAATACTGTCATTGATTCGCGCGCGCTGGGCGAGTGGTGCCGGCGGCGGTGGCGAGCTGCCGCGACGCCCCATCTGCCCGGTATCCTCCCCGTGTCAAATAGGTTGCCAGTGTCGCCGGGGCGTAATACCGGCGGACCGCGGCGTCGAGCGCAGCCGGCCGGCCGGGCGTCAGTCGGTCGCGAGCCGGTGCCGGGCGAGGAGAGTGCTGGGGCAGAGCAGACAGAGTGCTGGTCGCCGTGCGCTGCCGACCGGTCCCCAGCTGCGAGCGAGCGGGGGCGCGTGTGTGTGTGTCGGGAAATGGCGGCGCGGTGATCGGGGGCGGTGCGGTGCGCGTCGGCCGTCTCGACAGCGGCGACACGATGGTGTCGCTGGACCAGGGCGGCAAGGTGGATAAGGCGGCGGCCGACAAGGGCGGCGACGCCGTGATGCGCGGCGAGACCAAGGCGGCGCCGGCGGTGGGCGCCGACGCCGAGTGCGACCGGCCCGAGCCCGAGTTCGACGACTTTGTGATGACCGTGTCGGGCAAGTCGCGACTGGTGCGCGGCCGCGCCTGGAAGGGCGGCGCTTCGGCCGAGTACGTGCGGTACAAGTGTTTCGACGACGGACTGGAGTACCTGCCCGGAGGTGAGTCACGCCCGCAGGGGCCCCAGTCGGTTGGTCCGTCACCCCGATCCGCCACCCCGTCATCAGTCCTTCACCCCGGTCCGGGCGGCTATTCGCAGACCGTGTCCGCTCGACAGAAGGATCTAGAGTCTGTTCGGAGTCGATGGACACTAGGAGGCTGTCGATGAATCTCGAGAAAGTCTGCGGAGTCTCGTCTCGAGTCAAGTGAACATCACACAGGCTGTTTTATGTCTGGGAGGTCCTTGGAACCTGCTCCTGCTCGAAAGTAGGCGCTGGAGTTTGCCCTCAGGCTTTGGAGCAGCATACAGTCTTGCTTGAATCCACTGTCTCAGAGTCCAAACCATCAAGACGCCCACGGCAGCATCTGTCCAAGCGCTGAAGATATGTTGAGCTGGTCGTATCACTACAGCACAACATGCCGTTCTGTTATCGTTCGGCAAGGTCGATATCGATAGCGTGGCGCCGAGTATGTCGATGCACTCCGAGTCCATGGTGTGCATTAGTGGTGCGGAACGAGGCACATTTTGGTAGTGAGGACCGAAGTCGACATTAAGGTTGGCTGTTGTCAATGGACACGAGAACAATGGAATTATGCAGTAAACTACCGGCGTATGGAACAGCTACTCCTAAGCAGTGTTTTCCTGTTCGCCGGTCCGACCACAGGTTGACATCGGTCCGCTGGGGAGTGATCCCCCACTCACCCACTTCGGTGTTGCCGACTCTCGACGGGCTCGCCGCGACAAAGGAAACGCGGAGCGCGGCCGGCTTTTTGCGCGAAAGCAGCGCCTTTTTACGGGGGCGCCGACGACTGCAGTGGTCGGTAATTACAGACGTTCCCGGGCGCGCATTACCCGTCATTACGCGGCCGCGAGAGGCTCCGCGCCGGTAATTAGCAGACATGCACGCTTGTCATTTAACTGGTGCGCGGCCCCGCCCGCCGAGCCGGCGCGCCGAGATCGTCCCCGCGCCGAGACCATCTCGAGAGTCGTCTCGCGGCGACAGCGGCGCGGTGGTGCGTGTCGCGCGCGGTGGTGTGTGTCGCACGCGGTGGTGTGTGTCGCACGCGGTGGTGTGTCGCGCGCGCTGGCGGCGGCTCGCGGATGGTGTCTCGGCCGGCCAGGTCGGCCCGAATGGCGTGATTACGCGCCGGCGGTGTGGGCGCCGTCGTCGACCAGATCGGCCGGCGCGAAACGCCGGTGGACACTGGCGTCGACGACCGAACGGTGGCCGGGCGTGTCGCGACGTGCCACGCCCCGTGTCCTGGGGTGTTGTGTCCCGGTGTTGTGTCCCGGTACTGTGTCCCGGCGTGCCGTGTCCCGGTATCGTGTCCCGGTGTGCCGTGTCCCATGCCCTATGTCCCGTGTCCCGCACATGCCATATATCCCATGCCCTATATCCCGTGTCCCATGCCCTATGTCCCGTGTCCCATGCCATATGTCCCATGTCCCATGTCCCGCACATGCCCTATATCACATGCCCTATATCCCGTGTCCCATGCCCTATGTCCCGTGTCCCATGCCATATGTCCCGTGTCCCGTGCCCCGTGCCCCGTGTCCCGTGTCCCGTGCCCCGTGTCCCGACGTTGCCGCGCTCTGCACGTGACGACGCTCACGTCGTGGCCGGTGACACACAGGTAGGTGACAGATAGGCAGGCCGTGACATCTGTCGTCAGTCGGAGCATCGGAGCAAACGGGAACACACAGCTGCTGTCTGTACAGCGAACACCACGCAGGTGCTCACCGCCCAATAGCGAACGGTGTGGGGACGATTGTCGAGTTGGGACGAGGCGAAAGCCAGTTTGAAGTTCCTTTCAATGCTGCGCCCATGCGGCTGATATAGGGGCGAATAACTCGATTTAGCGGACGTTTCGTTTGTTCCCCAATTGGAAACATTTCCCCTAAACTTTGCGGCCTGCTCGCCTTGAGCGTGCATACTTCGATCAATTGGAAACGTGCCCGAAGTTTTGTATTGTCGTGCTTCTCACTTTTAAACACAGGTACATAAGATTTCCTGCCAGCCCAGAACATTACCAAGATGACACCTGCCGGCGAAAACTGCATGGGTTACCAAAACCAGTGCGTTGAGCCGCCGGCAGGCCGCGACGGTGGTCGTGACGTCACGGGCTGCTGTGACGTCACGGCCGCGGCGGCAGGATGTGCTTGCGGGCGGCGATTGGTGCCGATTGGGTGGCTGGTGAGCAGCGGCCATCATCGCGGCGGTCTGGCCGGGTGACCAGCGCCAAATTGGCGACCGCCGGCCGGCCGTCCTGTCGCCACTTTCCCCACCCTCTTCCCACCCTCCTCCCACCCTCTTCCCACCCTCGGTGAGCGGCTGCTGTCGGTGCCGCCTCTTCAAACGGTCCGAGTCGCCACTCAGTTCGGTAAAATTGATGGGCTCCCACTCGATAAGCCGTCGCCATAGAACTGTGATATGCATTCTGGTCTCCTTTGCATGCTCTTGGCTGTTCAGCCACGTCTTTGTTTTCCTGTTTGAGCGTCGTTTGTTTCCTTTCCTCTTCTCTCGAGGTTTCCCTTTGTTCCGTATTGCGTCTCATCAGTATTATTTCAGCGCTTTTGTATTCACTTCGTTGTATTCACTTTTGTAACTACTTCGTTGTTTTCTTTACTTACGCTGCTACGTTCGCTCATATGAACATCCGAGAAGATTAGGATATTTTCCTCACGAAGGTGCTCAAGATGGTTACCGTGAATTATGACAGGGAAAGTTAATGAGTCATAAGTCTTCCCATCAGAGGAGGAATGTTCCTTTCAGCAATGGGGAGCGGAACCGGGTGGAGTGCTTATTTTTCTTGCCGGGAGTGCTTGGGGTAGCGCTGATGTGTGGCTAGTTCGCAGAATTGCGTGTGCAAATAATGAACTACTTCTGACAATTGCTTTAACGGCTTTTGCACCTAATGTATTCGCAATGACAATGCTGCGTTTTTACCTCAGCTTGCAGTGCTTTGACAACTGTGATAGGGACTAGTGTAGGAAAATAGCGGACACCGATCCTGCTAAATTACGAGCAGAAGATAATTGTGTTGATTCAGTTTGATGCCATTTAATTACTGCAGCAATTCGTCCCAACTTTTTACTGGCTGTTCAACAATCTCATTCATTGCATGCACGACTGACCCGAGGGCTCAAACTACGTAGTTTGTATTCAAATGACGTGGCGATTGGCTGGTGACTTGCCAGAGCAGGCCGTGCGGCGGGTCACATCACACTGACGAGTGGTGACGTGGCACCGGCGTGGGCCGGCGGCGGGTGACGTCAGACTGACGAGTGATGACGTGGCACCGGCATGGGCCGGCGGCGGGTGACGTCAGACTGACGAGTGGTGACGTGGCACCATCGTGTGCCGGCGGCGGGCCACGTCAGACTGACGAGTGGTGACGTGGCACCGGCGTGGGCCGGCGGCGGGTGACGTCAGACTGACGAATGATGACGTGGCACCGGCGTGGGCCGGCGGCGGGTCACGTCACACTGACGTGTGGTGTGGGCCGGCGGCGCGCCAGCAGCGAGCGCCCTCACCCTCTCCGGGCTCCCCTTCCTCTCCACAAAAGCTGCGGCCCGGCCGAGCGGTGGGGTGCCGCGGCCTGCGGCGGGGATGGCCGGGCAGGCGGTGGAACCTGCGCCCGGCGTAGATCTCTCGCCGGATCAATTTCCTGCATGGCCTGTGGTAAACATTGGTACACGAGATGACCGCGCGCTGTGCCCCCGTGGCGGCCGGGGGTGCGTCCGAGGCGGAGCCGCGCCGCGGCTCGATCGCCCGCTCGCAGCAGCGCGCCATTTTGACTGACACCGGCTCGCCCGCCGAGTGTAAACACGGCCCACACAACGGCTCGTTGTTCGCCGCCGTGTTGTCTCGACTGACCGTGTCGGTGGCCGCGCCGCCGGCGACTAGCGCGCTGTGACGGCGGCGAGTGTGAGGTCGACCTGAGCTGCGCGAGCGACACTCGAAGCGGCCGCGACGCGGTCCGAACGCGTCGCGCCACCCTTTCCCGCCATCGCGCCCGTCTGCGCCGCCGTATGGCGGCCGCCCGCCGGTGGGGGGAGGGGGCGAGACACCTGCGGCGTTTAGCACTGTCTTCTGCGGTGCGCCGCGCCGCTGCAGCGGCGACGAGAAGCCGACGCGCGCGGCGGAAGTGATTCCAACAGAATAATGGCTGCCAGATTTCCGGCGCGCGGACCGACGCCGGCGGGGTCATTCACTCGGCGGTCGGCCGGGCGAGCGCGGACCGGGCGAACGCGCACCGGCCGGCCGGCCGGCCGGCCATGCCACGCCGGCCACGCCGCCGCTGCCGGTCCCGGCGACCGCCGACCGCCGGCCCACCCTCGCCTATTATTTATCGGGCACGCCGGCCGGTCGGGAGGCGGGCGTCGGTATTGTCCGCCGTAATGGGTAACGAGTAACGACGGGATCAAGATGCGGACCGAGGCGTTGGATCGAGGCGGACCGGCGCTGCAGCGACTGCGGCGACTGGGGCGCTCGGACCGGCCGTGGCCGACCTTGTCACAGTGAATGGTCGTAACGCCTGGTGTCGGCCAGTCGGCGACCAGCTCGGGATGGCTTCCGCGCAGATGGGATCGTGGTGTGAGAGTCCAGATGTGAGGGTCCAGATGTGGGGGTCCAGATGTGAGGGTCCAGATGTGAGGGTCCAGATGTGAGCACCGTGCCGAGTTTGAGCAGAAATGCTTCTGATGCCGGGCCGCCGGAGACCGCCTGGCCGGAGACGATCGTCCGGGGTGGAATGTGGCCGGTCCTTCGGCTCCGACCGGGGCAATGTGTGCGGCATGCCCGTGTTGATTGGCGCGGATGTGCCATGCTAACTAGCGTCGCGCCGGGAAGGGCGCGGGGATGTCTTCGCTGACCTGCGTCGTCTGTAGCCACTTGGCATTTCGGCTTCACTTCGACCATTCATTGTGGCTGTTACGGTACTGTATGACTAAATTATTCAACTGGGCGCATCTTTAAGCGGCCGTGATTATTCTATGTTTTACTAAATTGGCATCGCTGTTATAACTGAATATACATTATTGCAATGATCTATCTTTTTACACACCCTTATATATTTTATATACACTTATAATTCCTGACGACTGTGCATAATTTTGGGATGCAGCGCTCCTGAACTGGAATATCGTACCTAGCTGTGTAATGCGATATATCTGCGTGCATGAGGTTACGTAGTTAATGCCCCGTGCTCATAAACTGATAGGACTAATATATTGGATTGGCTCATCGCATTACTTGATGATGATGATCGCATCGCATCCACTCTTATTTACGGCACATGTTCGCAGTTCCAAAAGCGTACAATTTTGCCTTCGAGTTGCGCATTTTTAAACTGAAATACGTCAACTGCCATATGGGCGCTGCATGACCGACGCAGTCGATGCGCCCCTAAACTCCAATAACCAGCCAACATCAACTGCCGTATGTGAAGAACGAGCACCGCAAGTACCCTGCAGGGAAAAGGCGCACCTCAAGTGTCTAGTTGTGCTCCGCTGCGAACGTACCAGTGGGGAAGCCTCTCAAAAGCGGTACTGCGGAGCTGTGCCAGTACGTGATGCGTCCCGTGCAATGCGCTTACTCCGCTGTACCCGTGCACGAGAGCGTGCTACAAAGTGCAGCTTACCGGTCACGTAGCACGCTCCGATTCAACAGGCGAGCAGCTATGCATCCTGTCCATTCATTGGCATGCATTTGTATGCATCCCATTGCGCGCCCGCTTTTCACGTGGGCCACTTTTGTGCTGCACAACCAACCAACGAATCGGAACGCAACATGTTCTGATTTGGATCTTGCACCCGGTTTGGTGTTTGAACACCTACCCTACACCGACTGGTAACACCTGATGCGCACGATACCAAAACCATCATCTGGTGATCCTAGACTATCATTCGAAAACTGTGCTTTTTGTTAATTTGATGGGCAGCGATTTTAGATCATCCCGATATCCAGTGCGGGTTGATGTACCACGTGTAACGTTCTCTGAATTTTACTGTTTGTTTTGCGTTTACTGTGAGGATATAC
Source organism: Ashinkailepas kermadecensis (assembly GCA_034440615.1). Classification (NCBI taxonomy): domain Eukaryota; kingdom Metazoa; phylum Arthropoda; class Thecostraca; family Neolepadidae; genus Ashinkailepas; species Ashinkailepas kermadecensis. Next base: position 191,326 of record JAOTOM010004649.1, on the reverse strand, counting down.
AGGGCACTGATAACAATTCATTCGTGGGCGCTACACGACCGATGAAGTCGATGCGCACTAAAGCTCTGATAACTAACGATAAAGATTCATTCGGGAGGTCGGGAGGAGAGACTCCGCATGGTCCCCCATGTCAAATCCGGGGAGCATTAGGGCCCAGATCATTATTGGTTGGGGGAGGGGGCGGGGACAGAGGGATGCATGTGAGGCGATAGAGAGCAATGGCACCTCCCATGAGTCACGTATGGATGCAGCCATATTTGGGCCAGGACCAGAGCACCGTGAATCAAGTTTGCTAGATCATGTGAAAAATTAGGCGAAGAGCGTTAAGATGTGTGAAAGAGAAAATGTCTTCCCCATAATGCCCAGCGATACTTTGCAGTGAACATGGTGCCAATAAACAGGATCTCAAACCATCTGGTGCATATATGCTTACTTTGTTCTTGATAATATTAGTACTACAAACATAATATAACTAATATACGAAGCGGCAGAGAAGTTATCGAATGAACTAGTAAAGGTGTGTACCAGGTGATCTGAAATGCTCTATTCCGGTCACCTTATCACTGCGGGATATAATTTAATTATATGGCGATAATTATAATAATTACCACTATGTATGTACCCAGTGCCCGAGCTCCTTCATCTGGCGGGTGGGTAGATCGCTTGCAAAAAGAAAGATGAAATGCCAACACACTTCAATCAAGAATCATTAAAATCGAACACCCAGACTTTTGAGGTGGCAGTGAATTTCACTGGCATCACTATTTGGAATTGGTCCGCGAAAAGTTGTATAACCTTTTCAGAAGCCCAATGGCTTCCACAACGGAATAAATGCGCCTTCCTAATGATCAGACTTGTTGCTTGTTGCTTGGTTGCTTGCAGACTTGCTTGTTGCTTCTATGCAAACGGTATCAAAATGCATTATGTTTGTTGAAGCTATTTTGAGTATATTGACGAATTTCGCATACTTTTGGCCTGCACTAGCAAACGCTTTTGTGACACCTCACGACCATGGGCGAAGCATAACGGTGTCTTCAACTGAAATGCTTGCCATTAATATGACACGCTGGCCAATAGCCTGTGTCGATAATTTTCAACGTGGCGTTATCAAAAACGGCTACTGTTTTTATATTGCCCTGATATGTGCCTAACAATTTGGCATACAAATTAGATCGCTGGGCGAGCGGCATTTTTTCTTAAAATGCGTTTGAAAAAGACTGTTTTCGGCATTGGGCGCCATATTGGCTGGGAGAACCAATCCAGATAAGTGGGTCAAATAGAACCTCTTTGTTATCGTCTCGACGAGCTGAGTCGGTTGAAACAGCGCAGTATGGTCGAAAAATCGATAGCTTAGAAAATAAAGGTAGTTTTATATCTCCCATCAGCGGACATCTGGCCAATTTGTAGTCCCACATCTACTTTTAGAAAAAAGTGAAAGTATGGCACATTTGCTGTTTTCACAGCTTCCTCATTCGGAGATATAAATACTACTTTGCAATTTCAATGCTAAAACAGTAAGAGGTAAGCCTGAAGCACGACCACGCATTAGAAAACATTCAGACTCGACTTTGGTTTCACTTCATTCACACCTCCCCATAACAGACTTCGAAAAAGTGATCACAGAGGAGGAGCTGGTGTCTCTACCACCAGATGTGGCAAAAGACCTCAGCCATGATCAAAGTTACGGCTACCAGATGTGCCGAGCGATACGGCAAGGGCATCGTACCGTTGAATTCATTGTGGGGGTTTACTATCCGATGTGGTTTCGCGCGAAGGTGCAGCACATCTGGCTGGATGGGCTGCGGCATGTGCTGCGCCAGCTGCAGCTCACTCGGCTGCAGCATGTGGAAGTCGTGAGCATGGTGATGCCGTACCTCCACTCCAGTGCCTGGTATGCTCACAGCGAAATGGTGCTCCAGAAACTTCTCTGTAGTGATGATAGAGCAGAGCGCCAGTTCGCTGTTGAACGTATCAGGTGCATCCGCGGCAAAAATGATCGTGGATACCCCAGCGTTCGTCCCAGGAGAACTCCGAGACTAAATGAGACCGCGGAGAGTCTGCAAGAGTTGATATCCTAGGACGGCGCCTTCGAACCGGCCCTCACGTGCCACACGCCAAGCTCCGAACTTGATGGCTATGTGGACATGACAATGTCAGTTCCACAGTTTCCCGTGCACGGTCAGTCAGTTGAACGATGCGTGAAACAGGTGTCGCTTGCTGCAAAAGCCGTGTACGGGAAGGAGAGGAGGGACGGCTACATCCGGGCTGGCTACATGCACCGGCAGCTTTTGCCCGTGCTAACAACTAAGAGGGACGTGGATAATATGCTAAAACGACTGTGAGTTCCATGAAAGATAGGACTGGGGTGCTCTATGCCGCCCAGTCAGTTGTGCTCCGCACCTTCACGCGATGTTTGCCTTGGATATACCAATGTTAATTGATTGATGTCTGACATGTGTCCCTTTGGGAAAAAATATGCATCGTTGGTCCCATGGTGATCACGGCGAATTTCAATAATCACGGCGAATTTTAATCATTTTTATCACCAACGTAACTGATTTTCGTCTGAACGTGATGTGGAATGTCTCAACATGCAACGAATAGGTAGGTATTTGGTATGTGATGCACATGCGTACAAAGCAGCCTCCCTCAATCATGCTGCTATGTAGTTCAAACAGCGAATAAATATGAAGCTTTCTCTATATTTCTATGCCCAGTGAGTGATGCTGAAGTCTTCAAATGAGTAAGTGCAGAAATGGCGGCTGTATCATTATTTTTACTTGTTTAAACCTCAGAGTTCCTTGTATGCCCCGAAATGGACATTTGCTGGTGTATTAGAAGACATAAGATAGCGATATTTTCTTAACTATCGATTTTTCTACAATACTGCTTTGTTTCAATCGACCCAACTCGTCGAGACGATCAAAAAGAGGTATTATTTGACCCACTTATCTGGATTGGTTCTCACAGCCAATATGGCGCCGAATGCCGAAAACAGTCTTTTTCAAACGCATTTTGAGAAAAAATGCCGATTGCCCAGCGATCTAATTTTTATGACAAATTGTTAGGCACATATCAAGGCAAAATAAAAACAGTAGCCGTTTTTGATAACATCACTTCGAAAATTCTCGACACAGGCTACTGGCCAATGGCTTCGGCGCTGGCCCATAATCCGAACGGGGGTTTTGAGGCGGCAGTAACTTGACTCGGCATGATCGTCCGGAAATAGTCGAAAAAAATGCAGGGGAACGGAGACAAGTAAATGCAGCATAAACACCTAAGTGTACCAGAAATGATTTTAGTATAATATAATGTAATATTGCATACGATTTATTTGTAGCCGGTTCCCAAAAGTACTAGTTCTTGATGCAGAACTGATTTACAGGCACTCACCGTTTTTCTCAAATGCTGATGTGTATTGAATTGACTTAGACCACTTGCCCCTACTTATGGATGGGATTTATATTCGGCTGCTGACCATTCGTGTTCTTTGCCGTGGTGCCAAATAATGTACAGTTATGACATTAAACCATACATTTTGTGACGCAATTTTGACACTGGCTACGTGCCGTAGTCACCACTCACTTTTGATACACTGCCGCTCCACCTGGCGACCCTCGTTGAAGTGCACGGCTGGCGGCGTGCCTCTGCTTAGCTGGCAGTGGGGAATGCTATTTTCTGGAGCAGCACGACACGACAGCACGACACGACACGTACAAGGTTGCTATTTTACATAGCTTGGTTGGCGACGGTTAGCAAATCGATTTAGCGAAGCGCGTCGCCGTTCTCTTCACCGTTCCTTCTCGTCACGAGAGAAGCTCCGTGTTTGCCCCGTCGCGCCGTCGCCTGGGTGCGCCCCTGGCTGGCGGGCGCGGCGTGTCGCGGCGCCCAGCGCCACTTTTGTCCGCGTTGTCGACGGCCGCGATCAGCTGATACGTCGTGGCGGCCGAGCTCTCCGGTGGCGCCGCCGCGCCAATACCGCCGCCGCCGCCGCCTGACTGCCGCGCCGTTTTGTCAGTCGACGGGAGCGAGCAGGTGTGACTGCACCGAGCACACCTCCCCTCCCCTGCGCCACCCGTCACCTGCTGCTCACCAGCCAGGCTCCCGTGTCAGCTGACGGACAGCCCCGGCAGTGTTGTGTGTTCAGATATTCGCGTTGCCATTCCGTGTAGGGTATCTGCACAGATTGGGCGCGATACCTGTCCGATCTGAGCCGCGTTAGAGGGAGTTGCCGGCCGATTGTGACGTTTTTCTCCATGGCTCTCGACATTCTGGAGACTAAGGTTGAATTTTTAGTGAAAATGGGTTAGTGATATCACCTCTTGAGCGACACACCGACTTCGTTCTCAACAACACTGCGTCCTGCTGAATTGATTTACTACAGGCTCTTCATATCAAACCCACATTTATATAGATAAATGGTAGTGTTCCAGCCTTCACATTGGTTAACCAGAATATATTAAAGTCGATGTCAGTTTCATCACAAGTTTCAGGTATCACACTACGTTTTCCCAACATCAAACACCTAAGAACCATCTTTGCAAAACTGGAGTGAGAGAGGGATGCCAAGGGATGAGAGGGATGCCAAGGGATGAGAGGATGCCAAGCCGCACTCCTGGACGCAGTGACTGACTGTCCGCCGTAGAAGGCCGTAGCTCCGCCACTGAGCACGCCGGTGCAGCTGTGCTGGTGCAGCTGTTCTGGTGCAGCTGTGCTGGTGCAACTGTGCCGGTGCAGCTGTGCTGGTGCAACTGTGCCGGTGCAGCTGTGCTGGTGCAACTGTGCTGGTGCAGCTGTGCCGGTGCAGCTGTGCTGGTGCAGCTGTGCTGGTGCAGCTGTGCCGGTGCAGCTGTGCCGGTGCAGCTGTGCTGGTGCAGCTGTTCTGGTGCAGCTGTGCCGGTGCAGCTGTGCCGGTGCAGCTGTGCCGGTGCAGCTGTGCCGGTGCAGCTGTGCTGGTGCAACTGTGCTGGTGCAGCTGTGCCGGTGCAGCTGTGCCGGTGCAGCTGTGCCGGTGCAGCTGTGCCGGTGCAGCTGTGCTGGTGCAGCTGTTCTGGTGCACTGTGCTGGTGCAGCTGTGCTGGTGCAGCTGTCTGGTGCAGCTGTGCACTGGTGCGCTGTGCCGGTTCAACCGGTGGAGCTTCACTGGCATGGTGGCGCCGGTTCAACCGGTGGACCATTGGAAACCACAGCAGTGCTGCCGCGGTGCACAACAGTGAGAACCATTTCACTGCTGCTCGGCGCCTGTCGTGATATATATCCATACAAAGCACCGTGCTGTTTATTATTTTACTTGTTATTTTATTATTCAATATTTTATGCTTCATTTTATTTATTTTTGTTCTATTTAAGTTTAGTATTATATTTAACTTTCGATCTCAAAAGTTAAAAATGATGACCGTAGTTCTGACAAACTTATTCGCCCATCCTATGCTCGGTCGATGCGCCCTAAAATTCAAATAACCAACCAACCACCCCGTGCTCATTCCCAGAATAGCAGTCGAGCCCTCGGGGACAACAGGCGTTTCACTGCTACCTTGAGGTAGCAACAAAGGAATACAATATGGAAGCCTATTCAACCACCGCAAGGAAAATAATTTTCACGCGTTTTTTTTGTCTTTGCTGTGATCTTAATAAATACTTCACCACGCAGACAAAAAAACATGCGTGTTGAAGCGTAATTTATTCGAGTCACGAAGTACGTTAGTATGCTTTTTTGTTATGGTGATCAAGATAAAACAGATCCCCGGTACGCAAACAATGTGACGGTGACAGTGACGGTTATCAGTGACGATGACTGGCTATGCATTCAAAAGGCGCCTTAATGCACAAGGACTTCGTCATTACTGCCGGTGCAGGTAATATAGATTCTATATTGCACCTGCTAACATGTTGTAAATTCTCAAATTTAGACCATGACCATAAATTGTTTGGTACAAATATACACATTCTTTTCAATGCATCCTTCTTTTTCTGTATTTCATCGGGGATAAATAACTCTTGGAAGATAGTCCTTAGCAAGAACAGCTACAGGCATCAGTTCGATCTTAAAGGACGAGTTTAAGCCGCGTGGGAAGGTTCTCCTGGTCATGAAAGGCTCAAACTAAAAATGGCAAATTTTAGATTGGTTGGTAGAAGCTGAGAGAGAGAGAGAGAGAGAGAGAGAGAGAGAGAGAGAGAGAGAGAGAGAGAGAGAGAGAGAGAGAGAGAGAAAAAAAAAAAAAAGAAAAGAAGAAGAAGGAAGAAGAACGGAAAGAAAGAACGGAAGGAAGGAAGAGAGAGAACGAGAACGGAGACGGAGACGGAGACGGAGACGGAGACGGAGACGGAGACGGAGACGGAGACGGAGACGGAGACGGAGACGGAGACGGAGACGGAGACGGAGACGGAGACGGAGACGGAGACGGAGACGGAGACGGAGACGGAGACGGAGACGGAGACGGAGACGGAGACGGAGACCAGGAAGAGAGACCAGGGAGAGAGAGAGAGAGAGAGGTGATGCCCGCCACCCTTGGCGGTCGCAACGCCCTTGATACCCACGCCGACTGTGCCAGACATATTTTGAAGTCTCGATGTGGTCTGGGGCTGAGAATATCTGACGTCACCAGCCCTGAATTACGTCATCAGTCACTGCCACCGCCACCTACTGCAAAGTGTACGCGCCGAATTCATCGAGTCAGCTGGTGCGCGCTTCACTGATTCACGGCGGTAAGCTTCCGCACTCGCCGCCATTCACGCACAGGAATTCGCGAGAGGACACCCGTCGTACTGCTGTCAGTACCCGTCGTGCTGCTGGCGGTATAGTCGAGTCGTGTTGCCGCCGCGCTCCTGCCCCTCGCCGGCCGGGTATCAGGACCAGGTGACCGCGATGAGGCCACTTGCCTGCTCCTGTGTTCACGGGCACCCACGTCACAATGGGCTACTGACTCCGCGCGGCGACAGAAGCTGACCTTACGGCCCGCGAGGGGCCGTACGGTCAGCGGAGCACACAGAGGTCATAGAGGCGGACGGTACGGCCCGCTCCGCATCCAAACTGAGGCCACAGGGGTCAAAGAGGCGGACGGTACGGCCCGCTCCGCATCGAAACGGAGGCCACAGAGGTCACAGAGGCGGACGGGACGGCCCGCACCGCCATCAAACGGAGGCCACAGAGGTCATAGAGGCGGACGGTGCGGCCCGCGAGAGGCCGTACGGTCAGCGGAGCACACAAAGTTCACAGAGGCGGATGGTACGGCCCGCTCCGCCGTCAAACGAAGGCCACAGAGGTCACAGAGGCGGATGGTACGGCCCGCTCCGCCGTCAAAGGAGGCCACAGAGGTCAAAAAGGCGGACGGTACGGCCCGCTCCGCCGCCAAACGGAGACCACAGAGGTCATGGAGGCGGACGGTACGGCCCGCTCGGCTGGCACACAGCTGTACATGTCAGAGCCAGATATCCGAAACTCGAGCACATAATTGACGACGACGTCGGGCTCGTTTTTCCTGTCTGCCGACTCTCCGGACTTGGGAGAATGTTGCGGCGCCGTTTCATCCGCGCCAGTTTTTCCCGCCACTCTGTGCTGGTCTCCTGCGCGCTGTGACGCCACAGTTGAGCTGGCGTCGATGCAAACTGATCGCTCGTAACTGATGCCTTGTCGGCGTATCAGCTACCGAGATCACTGTACGTTAAAATGGAGGCGTGCTATAGATGTTGCAGTCGCTTTACCATGCGACGCCTCGCAGTGTATGTTTCAGGCCTCAGTGGTGTTTGATCCCCCTCTTCTGTCATCCCCTCCCCATGGGCGCTGTATGACCAACGCAGTCGATGCGCTCCTGAGCCCAAATACCAACCAATCATCCCCTCCCCGCTACTCAACTGCATATCATTTTCCCGCCTGTCTCCCGTCTGTCCGTCCCATCCTGCCGTCCTGGCAATAGTACGTACATATGTGCATATATATATATATATACATATATATATATACATGTACATGTACATATACATATGCATATGCATATACATATACACACACACACAGATATATATATATATATATATATATATGCATATATATAACTTCAAAATATATATATATATATATATATATATATATATATATATATATATATATATATATGTGCCACTTATGTGTAACTATGTCAAAATAGTATTCTATATATATATACACCTATGAATAGTCCAATAGTATATATGCGCCCATGAGCCCTAATAAGAGAACCAAATAAGCCACCAACCAATGAATACTTGACGTGGATTATGGTTGACTTCCAAAAAGTTGAATTCGTGCAGATGTACCGTGATTTTTTGCCGGTACATCCACGATACGCGTTCACATTTTCACGCCGTGTCACTTTCACCTTGTATTGGGGCTGGATTTGTGTTTCTGGCTGTATAATCCTGGATGTGGATAGGACAACTTCTAGGTTATCAAATATGGGGAGAATATTTTTCTCCGAACCTGCGATATTAGAATCTCAGCTTGCACTTTCTAGTTATATTGAGCACCTGACCACAGGGCAGTTCACCGCCAAACAACACCATTCAACTTACAAATGAGAAAAATGAGACACTGATTTTATGAACAGGGCAATGTTGTGGATGCCAAAAAGCCAGCAACAGTCTCTTTCCCAGCCTGCCCGGTGATGCGTCTCACGCGCCTAGTTGGTTGGTTATTGGTTTTACGACACGTCGACCGTTGAGTCATATAGCGTCGCCAATCTCTCACGCCGATTGGTCGCGGGCGAAGAGTAGCGACAGGTGAGATTCGAACCCACAACCTTTCGATTGTGAGACGAGCATCTTACCCCTAGACCACTCGTCCCCCTCTCACGCGCCTAACCAGCTGGCTGTATCGGACTGTCCCCATTAGGTGCAGCTTTTTCCCCATTAGGTGCAGCCTTTTAGCTACATTTTATGAAGTGTTCCATCGTTTCATCCGGCCGCTTGTGATCCCATCCGGGATGACGAAAATTCCCTCGAATCTTCATAAAACGACAACGGTATTAGGAGCGTCGCCAACATGCCGCACATTTACAACACGTGCGGCATGACAACGGTATTAGGACGCCCTTCATTGGTGCCGAAGCACGCCGTAGCCACGCGCCAGCGTCCTTGTCAGTCGTGCATCGCATGCGAGTGTCAGTCTTGTTTGTTGGCAGCGTGTAATCAAAGATTCGCATTGCCATTCTGTGTAGCATATCTACACAGAGTGCGCACGATACCTGGCCGATCTCAACGGCGTACCATGGAAGGTTGTTGCTTCTTTGTTGTTTACTTGTATGTATGCCTTTTACTCAGCGTCAGTACGTGACGGTTTCATCGGGAGGTTAGGGGATGCACGTGCGACTGCACCATGTATGTATATGTTTCTGATGAAAGTTGACTGGTTAATGTTTGTCTATAGCCCTGATAGCTGTGAGCTGTGATTATCGAGATGACTTTGGCTAATATCCACGCATGATCCTGATTTGAATTCACATACGTGGTCATTCAGCCTTGAACAGTCAACAGTTAGTGCTATTCTATAGCAAGTATTGATGCATGACCGTGCTTAATAGCTTCCTGTCTGTACTTCACGTGTGACATTTGCGTAAATATCGGTGGGAGTGTTGGGGCGACTCTATACCCAGCAATTTAATTAAATAGCTAAATGCTTATCTGTGAAAATAAAGAGGCTGTTTACAAGTCTGTTCGCTCCACTCAGCGAACGCTCACTACGGCACCCTTGTTGGGAAATTCAATTCACGTTTTTCCTTCCTGGGCCAGGAATTTATCTGGCTTCCTGGACCAGATATTTTTTTTTGCTCGCTGGAAGCTTCACTCTCGGCAGTCACCTGGCGCTTGTGTCTGGGCCCGTAATGGTCATACATTTTCGCCGTTTTCACGTGCCAGTTTGTGTGCTTGCTAACGTAGCATAGCAACGTATCATGGCAACGTATCATAGCAACGTATCATAGCAACGTATCATAGCAACGTATCATAGCAGCGTATCATAGCAACGCCTCATAAATTATTCTGGGGAATATATTGCACGACGCCGCGGTCTGTTCACTGCTGGATGTCCTCACTGGCACCTGATCCCCGAATAATCTGACCGTCTCCTCATCCCTGAAAAATGTCGACAACCTCCTCATCCCTGATGGATCCCGATCATCTCCTCGTCCCTGAAGAATCCCAACGTCCTCATCACTGAATAACTTGGTCCCCGGACGTACGTGACCGTCCCCGAATCCCTGGACATTCCTGACCGTCCCTTGATTCCTGAGCATGCCCGACCTCTACATCATAACTGAAGAATCCCGACTTTCCCTTAGTTCCTGACATACCTAGCCGTCCCCTGATCCCTGGACATACCCGACGGTCCCTTGATCCCTGGACATAAAAGACCATCCCTGATCGTCCCTGAACACACACGACCGTCCCTTGGTCATTGTCCATGCTCATTGTCCAACCTTCTCCTGATTCCTGGACATACCCGACCATTCCTTGAACCCTGGGCATATCCTGGGCATAAGGGACGGTCTTCCCTTGATCTCTGGACATCATGACTGTCCCTTGGCATTGTCCATTCCCATTGTCCAACCTTCTGATCCCTGGACATACCCGACCGCCCATGGTCCCTGGGCATGCTTGGCCAACGACTGTCCCCTGATCGGTAGAGAAGCCATCGGTAGAGAAGCCCAACCACCGTGTGGTCCACAGAACAGGCTGCTCACTCGGCAAATCGTGTCGATTGGCTTTCCTCGCACCAATCATGTGCCACGAGCTATCAGATGATCCTGAGTCACCCGTGTCAACGCAGAGCTTACCGTGATTGTGACTCGACGTTTCTTCATGGCTGCTTTGATCGCCACCACCTGTCGGCCATTCAGCGCACCAACGTCATCCACGACATATTTACGTAACTAAATATACCATTCATCTCATAATGGCGGGCTCTCGGCGTTCGAGATGTCAGTATTCTGGCGCGGCGCGCCGCGTCGCATCCCGCCCGGCGCGGCCGCGGCACAGACTACTAACCAGCCGCGCTGGCGGGAGAGCGGCGCGGCGGCGCCGGAGAGCCGGCGCGCGCTCTGCCGTGTCGGCCGACACACTCGACAGGGGTGTGACGCCGTCCGCCGTGTCGGCCGACACACTCGACAGGGGTGTGACGCCGCCCGCCGTGTCGGCCGACACACTCGACAGGGGTGTGACGCCGCCCGCCGTGTCGGCCGACACACTCGACAGGGGTGTGACGCCGGCCGACACACTCGACAGGGGTGTGACGCCGCCCGCCGTGTCGGCCGACACACTCGACAGGGGTGTGACGCCGCCCGCCGTGTCGGCCGACACACTCGACAGGGGTGTGACGCCGCCCGCCGTGTCGGCCGATAAGGCGGCGCCGGCCGCGTCACGACCCGGGCACGACCGCCGCTGCAGTCGAAGGCGGCGGGCGTCTGAGCCGGCCGGGCGGATGGTACCGGGCGCGCGGCATGTGGTTCGCCGGCGCTGGCTCCGGCCGCACCGGCTCGCGTTGCGGCTGTCGGCGTGGCTGCCGGTGGGCTGCCGTCAGTGTGGGAGAGCATGCGTGCGGGGCGATGTTCGGCGTCGGTGCTGGTGTTGGTGCCGGTGTTGGTGTTGGTGCTGGTGTCGGTGCTGGTGCCGGTGCCGGTGCCGCCGGCCGGCCCGTGTCCGACCTGGCAGCGCCCTGAGATGGCCTCCCGCAGCCACACAAACCAGCTGCGTGTGCTCCATTCGTGGGCGCCGTTTACGTGACCCAAACACGCCCCTGCACTCAAACGCGATCTATTGTTACCAAATAGAATGACTGTTTGCAGCGTGTTGCGTCATCCAGCTGCTTTCCAGGCGGCGCGCCTGGAAAGGCTATCACCGATCATTGCCCAATTATAGCCGATCACACCTCGTTTCACACTAGACCACCTCAGTGGTGGCCTGCAGCCGGGGGTGCGTGGTGCAGGCTGCCGCAGCGCACCGTCAGCTCGCGGGCCGACACTGCTGCTGGCGCCGGACGACTGGGCGACTGTGGGGGAACGGTGGGCGACTCTGGGCGGCAGCACGGTCCCGTGGACACGTGCTGCCGGTCCACGGCGGCACCTACCGTTTGTACCGACGTTAGATCCTGCTGGTCCGCGCGCTGAACGCCGAACGTTGAACGCTGAGTGCTACGCGCCGAGCTACGGCTCATTCGTGCCGATAATGCGCGCCGGCGGTCTGTGTCGCGCCGGCTGTCATGCACACGGGCGGGCGGCCGTCGATCAGCGTCGGCGGCGGTCGGGCGCGACGCTAACGAGTGGCGGTCTCGGTGCGGCCGCCCGGACCGGTTACGGGGGGCGGTCGGCGGCGGAACCATCGGCCGAGACAGAACGGCCGGCCGGCCGCCGGTCGCAGCCGCTCGATTAAAGTTAAAAGCCGTCGTGCCGGCCGACAGCCGGCGCCGCGGATGTAATATGAATGGCGGAACGGCGCGGATTCGGGAGATTGTCGCCGTTTGCAAGCAGTTCGACAGATGCGGGGTCCGTTTGAACAGCTGGGAGCTCGTCGGTGTTGACCTGTTCAGCCATGACTGACTGCTGGCGCGGAGCGGGAGTCCTCTCCCGACCGTTCTGCCGCTCTCCTGCGCCGTGGCTGGACTCCGGGCGGGACTCTGCGGCTGGGCTCCGGTGGGACTCTGTAGCTGGATTCCCCGGCTGTGCTCCGGCGGGACTCCGTGGCTGGATTCCTCGGCTGGGCTCCGGTGGGACTCTGTAGCTGGATTCCCCGGCTGTGCTTCGGCGGGACTCCTAGGATGGACACATCGGCTGGACTCCGGCGGGACTCTGTAGCTGGATTCCCCGGCTGTGCTCCGGCGGGACTCCGTGGCTGGATTCCCCGGCTGGGCTCCGGCGGCACTCCATGATTAGACGGCGTGGCTGCCGCAGTCCGGCTGAAATCTGTGCCGCTGCGTCGGCCAACTGGTGCAGTGCGGCTAGGCTGACAGCTCCTCCGCCCAGCTGGCATATTAATTCGACTCGTTTACTTGAGGTTCGTCCCACCGGCTCCGAGCTCGCTAACTTCTCACCCGCTCACCCATCTCCTCCCCGTCCGCGCTGAGAGGCGGCTGGCTGTCCTGCGAGTCCTGGCTGTCCTGTCCTGGCTGGCTGTCCTGCGAGTCCTGGCTGTCCTGTCCTGTCCTGGCTGGCTGTCCTGCGAGTCTCCGCGCGCTAGTCCACAGGCACATGTGGGAGTGGGATGGGGTCTTGGTTATGCAGTACTTTGGAGTAACTTTAAAATTAGTTGCATGGTGTTGCCCGCAAAGGACCAATTTGGACATGGTTGGACACTCTCTTAGACCGGAGGTCGCTCGTGCGCCTCTGCGTCAGTCTGGAAAATGAAGGGACGTAGGTGACTGCCTTTACGTATAAGCTTGAACTTGAAGACTGGGATCTTGGTCCGGCCTTCTGCTGAATACCGGGATCTTGGCCCGACCTTCTACTGAAGACCGGGAAGTTGGTCGGGCCTTCTGCTGAACGCCGGGAACTTGGTCCGGCCTTCTGTTGAAAACCGGGATTTTGGTCCGGCCTTCTGTTGAAGACCGGAAACTTGGTCCGGCCTTCTGCTGAACACCGTGAACTTGGTCCGGCCTTCTACAGAACACCGGGAACTTGGTCCGGCCTTCTGCTGAACACCGTGAACTTGGTCCGGTCTTCTACAGAACACCGGGAACTTGGTCCGGCCTTCTGCTGAAGACCGGGACCTTGGTTCGGCCTTCTGCAGTCGAGCTTCGATGCATGGCAGCAGCGCTTTGTGTGCAGTGCATGCGATGTGTCGTACGATGCAGCGAAGCGCGTGACGTGACGCGTTCGCTCCACGACGCTCAGCTTGCGTTCACGTCACGTGACGCGACTAGCTGTCTGTGACCTGCGGCGGTGGTGCGGCTGTCCGAGCACGCTGCGTGTCCGTCTCCCGAACTGTGACGCTCCGGCAGCGTGAGGTCCTGTCTGTCTCCCGAACTGTGACGCTCCGGCAGCGTGAGGTCCTGTCTGTCTCCCGAACTGTGACGCTCCGGCAGCGTGAGGTCCTGTCTGTCTCCCGAACTGTGACGCTCCGGCAGCGTGAGGTCCTGTCCGTCTCCCGAACTGTGACGCTCCGGCAGCGTGAGGTCCTGTCTGTCTCCCGAACTGTGACGCTCCGGCAGCGTGAGGTCCTGTCTGTCTCCCGAACTGTGACGCTCCGGCAGCGTGAGGTCCTGTCTGTCTCCCGAACTGTGACGCTCCGGCAGCGTGAGGTCCTGTCTGTCTCCCGAACTGTGACGCTCCGGCAGCGTGAGGTCCTGTCTGTCTCCCGAACTGTGACGCTCCGGCAGCGTGAGGTCCTGTCTGTCTCCTGAACTGTGGCGCTCCGGCAGCGCGATATACTGTTTGTCTCCCGCGATATAGCTCTCCTGCGTCGCGGGCGTGTGTCCGTCTCCGGCAGGTCTGTCCGTCTCCCGGCTGTGCGCCCGGCGCGTGGGTCCTGTCTGTGCCTCTCCTATGTTGCCGGCGTGTGTCCGTCTCTCGAGCTGTGACGCTCCCCTGTGACTCTCCTGTGACTCTCCTGCGTCGCGGGCGTGTGTCCGTCTCCCGGGCTGTGCCTCTCCTATGTTGCCGGCGTGTGTCCGTCTCCCGGGCTGTGCCTCTCCTATGTTGCCGGCGTGTGTCCGTCTCTCGAGCTGTGACTCTCCTGTGACTCTCCTGTGACTCTCCTGCGTCGCGGGCGTGTGTCCGTCTCCCGGGCTGTGCCTCTCCTATGTTGCCGGCGTGTGTCCGTCTCCCGGGCTGTGCCTCTCCTATGTTGCCGGCGTGTGTCCGTCTCTCGAGCTGTGACTCTCCTGTGACTCTCCTGTGACTCTCCTGTGACTCTCCTGTGACTCTCCTGCGTTGTGAGCGTGTGTCCGTCTCCCGGGCTGTGACGCTGTGATCTTTGTGGGCATGCTGGACATGGCACGTCAATTTGGACACACATCCGCATGCTTTCAATGCTGCGCAATGGGCTACGCTCGGACTTCGAAGTATTAGTCGGGAAGACGACGATATGTCGTAGATATTCTTGATTAACTGCCTGTTTACTAGGAAGTGTGTGTTTGTTTGAATTTGGCCTTGCCCGAAAGCCAAATAGTTCCTTGGCTTGGTTGTAACGTGGCTTCGCGGTCCGATTAACTCAAATTAACCGCAACGCTCGTTATTATTGTAAAGTGTTGTACTGTCTATTTAGAACGATTGTGCTGTTTTTCCTCTGCCTTACAGAGCACCACCGATCACATTCACTTCACGACTTTGCATCGATGCATGTGCTTGGAGGCGTCATGTTAACAGCATGCTTTTCATAAATGTAACAGCGCTGAAACCAGTTCCGAGCATGACTTCACAAGCCACGGCGCTGCACTTCCATTGCCAACTCGAGGAAGATTAGGTCGGGATCAGCTGCGATACCAGTCACGCAGAGACACTGCTGCTGCAGGTGTTTTACGGCTCGAGGTGACCGATGGTCTGATCACGTGACAATGGCTCTGTCTCGTGAGACGGTGGCGTAGCGTGGCGAAATATGCACAGACGCGTCTGCAGTGAACATCACGCCTCCACGCGTTCCCTGCAGCTGTCTGAGCAATGCTCCGTGTAATGGAATGCGGCGTTGAGCTCTCAGGCTCCCACAGCCGCGGTGTCAGTTCGTACCTTTTTGTGTTTTAAGTTGTAGGTAATTCATTCAGTTGCTGGCGGTGAGCTAGTCGTTTCAAGCGGGGTGCATTGGACGAGCCAGGTGTTCTGAGAAGTCTTTCGCGCGTTTGGCACCGAGAGGCTGCGTTGTTGGGCGCAGGCCGGGCGACGCTTGCGGAACGAGGGGCCGCATTATCCAGCTGACATTGAAGGCTGATGAGTTATCCAAATAATGAACGAAATTGTGTTAAACCAACCAACGTGCAGGACCAATACTCTCCATTCAAGCAATATTAGTATGAAACAAATCCTGAATGGAAAAAGCACCCAGTCCCAAGTTTTCTAGTCGACATTTATTAGCGTTTTCTAATTGAGTTTTCAATTGCAGTGAGAGGAAAAATTAGTAATTAAAGCTGAAACTCAAGGATATATCTAAGTAGTGATTTTGTGGTCAATTAATCGGTGCTTGAATGCATTATGTCAGCTGATTTTAAATGGCTCGCTGTTGCAAACAATCTTTCCGACAATTAAAGCAGGAAGAGATGCAATCTTGCGTCACATGGCAACTTTTTTCATCCGTTAATGTCGGCTGAGAAATATCGACTTCAGTGGACACCGCCAGTACCACAAAAAGGTGCCTACTATCGTTCGTGACAACCAAATATTTGTCACAATACTTCGGGAATATATATTGCCACCAATGTGTTTGGGAACGGTTATGAACACTGTCACGGTACAACGAGGTGCATGCCCGTGTCATTTTCGGTGCAACATTTATCATAATGTTGTCACAATTGTTTCGCACTGAAGGAAATGTTGCCAAATAATCAATTTGACATGCTTTATCCAAAGAACAGCATACATGTGGGTCACAAAATTGTATGACTGGTACTGAAATGTAGCCACAACATTTGCCTAAGCATATGTATTTGCTTCATGCCAGTAGCTATTCCCCTTTGTGTTGCCTTACTGAAATCCCAAGGCTGCCTGAACATGTCCCCTTTGCAGATATGAGTGTGGTCCAGTTCGCGGAACGTTAGGGGTGAATTGGGTAATGGGGTTTGGATGCGTATGATTTGGCATACAGTGAATTGCATCTGTTTCGTGTTGATCCGTCTCCGGGCTGCTGAGCTGTGTCCCGATTGCTTCTCCCCGTTTTGACATTATGCGTACAACCGAATGTGTCTGGGTCGGAATGTGGTTTGCGATAGTGGAGAAGCGTTCTTCGGGCAACGCTGCTGCGAATGCAGTCAAGCTGCCGACCTAGCATTGTTAAATCGATCCACCTTTTGGCGAAAGCACCTCCACTTTCTGCAAAAGTGTTCAGCGTTAAGCCGTACGGGCGGGCAGGGCAGCGAAAGGCGACAATTTCCTCCTGCCCACGTAAAGCCCTCTGGACCCTTGGCCTCGTCACCAGGTTCCCAGTCTCTCAGCGCCACAGGATAGGGCACCACTCTGTGCTGGCGATGGAGTGGAATGGGTGGGGCTGCCAGACGTGGACTCGCCGTTTTAGCGGGACAGGAAATTCGTATGCAGGTGGGGAGCGGGCGGCTGGATTTACCGGCGCACTTCATAGTGTTTTCCTGGTGGCGAACGCGCTGCTGCCGTGCCACATGCTTTGCGAGTCGGCGGCGGGATTCGCCCGGAGGCGAAATGTTTGCTCTCCAGACCACGTTCTGTTAATGCCGCCAGAAATGGCGTTGTGTTTGGCGCAGTGAGTGGGCGTCATAGTTTCATAGGTCTCGCAAGAGTGCACCCAGGGTTCTTCGCACAGGGGGCGAGCTGGGCGAACAAGACAAAGGCTTTGTGGGGAAGGAAATTATTTGGTAGGTATTGTGGACGGTGGTATAGCCAGTTTTTATGCCGAGGTGGAGGAGTTGAAAGGATGCATTTGGTTGCTTGTTATCGGGTGTGCTATAATTATTGGTGCCATCATCTGGTTACGTTAACGCTTTGTGGGGGAAATGTAGATATTTGCGAAAGAGCGGGTGAGCGAAATACTATCAATGACAGTGGAAAGGAAGGCAAGCACGAGGAGATCAAGGGTACGAGTGGTCTAGGGGTAAGATGCTCGTCTCACAATCGAAAGGTTGTGGGTTCGAGTCTCACCTGTCGCTACTCTTCGCCCGCGACCAATCGGCGTGAGAGTTTGGCGACGCTACATGACTCAACGGTCGACGTGTCGTAAAAACCAATAACCAACCACGAGGAGATCAAAGGACATACGAAGAACACAAAGGCTCGAGTTTTCAATGGTATCTGGGAGAGCCTTGAGGTCCACTAACAATGGGGAGGCAGTCAATAGCCGAGATTTGTGGATGTGTGAAGCGGTGATCTGTGTCTAGCTAATGTGAGAGCCAGCAGCCCTGTCTCCCGGCCTCTACACGTGTCCCTGTACAGCAGCAGCAAGCTGATTGAACTATTGCCACTCTGAATCAGCGGCCATTGTGCCAACTGACGGTCCTCTCACCGGTCGGACATAAGCCAATGTTATGTCGTAGCTCACCGCCCAGCAGACCACCAGACCATCAGACCACCAGACCAGGCGGCGGCCATTGTGCCAACTGACGGTCCTCTCACCGGTCGGACACAAGCCAATGGTGTGTCGTAGCTCACCGCCTAGCAGACCGCAAGACCATCAGACCACCAGACCAGGCGGTGCCATTTCCACGGTGGCGGCTGCGGCCCGGAGCATCCAGCTGGCTGACGCTTGACCTGACCTAATGCCACCGGCCCTGGAGCGTCAGACAGCTGGGTAACGCTTCACCTGACCTAATGCCACCGACCCTGGAGCGTCAGACAGCTGGGTAACACTTCACATGACCGGATACTACGGACCCTGGAGCGTCAGACGGCTGGGTAACGCTTCACATGACCGGATACCACGGACCCTGGAGCGTCAGACAGCTGGGTAACTCTTCACATGACCGGATACCACGGACCCTGGAGCGTCAGACAGCTGGGTAACACTTCACATGACCGGATACCACGGACCCTGGAGCGTCAGACAGCTGGGTAACGCTTCACATGACCGGATACTACGGACCCTGGAGCGTCAGACAGCTGGGTAACACTTCACGTGACCGGATACTACGGACCCTGGAGCGTCAGACAGCTGGGTAACACTTCACATGACCGGATACCACGGACCCTGGAGCGTCAGACAGCTGGGTAACTCTTCACATGACCGGATACCACGGACCCTGGAGCGTCAGACAGCTGGGTAACGCTTCACATGACCGGATACTACGGACCCTGGAGCGTCAGACGGCTGGCTAACGCTTCATCTGACCGAATGCCACCGACCCTGGAGCGTCAAGTAGATGTCTGGAATAATGCGGGCCGGTCTGGTCAGGAAGTGGGGAAAGACTCCCATTTGCGATGAGAACCGCGTCGAATAGCGGCGGAAATGGTACCTCCGGTACCTCTGGTACCGGAAATGGTACCTCTGGCAACACTGACTATAACACACAAATTACAACTGAACTTTGCGTGAGGTCCTCGTAGCAGCATCGAGGAGGAACTATCCGGTGTGCTACTGGAGAAAGGAGGAGCGTGTTCTCTGTCTGTTCTTTTGCGCACTAATGTCCTTTGTGTTCCACGATGCTGGATTTCCTCCCTTATTTCATAAAACCAACCATTCTTCATTGTCTTTTTACGATAATCGCGTCGATTGCACCGGAATTGGCGTTTTTCTTTTCCGTATGAGTCAGTCCGACATTGCTCCGCCATTGTCTGCCGCACACTGTAAATCAGATTAGTATCCAGAACGTTACCCTTTTATCCTGGACGAATATCTTCCCGCTCCTACCCCCCCCCCCTGTCCCTCTCTCCCGCTGTACCTCTTTCTCCCCCGTCTCTTTCACTCTCTCTCTCTCTCTCTTTCTCTATTTCCCTCGTAACAGTTGTCATCGTTGCCCTCCTCTCTGTCCATTATCTACCCACTGCCTGCTGATCAATGCCTTATTTTCTTCGCCGAATCACTTCGCTTCCTTTTCGCCGGCACCAGCTCGTGTATAATGCCTTCGTCTCCTTCCGAACATCTCGACAGCGCCTTTCCGAATTAGAAACGACACTGGCGCCCATCCGGGCGCGCCATTTCTGCGTCATTGCCCCGGCAAAGTCAGTCCAGTTTGGGCGGGAGTGGATTCTCATTACGCTCGGCGATCGGCGAGCCGCGGGCCGCGGTGGGCGGCGGACGGGCCCTCAGCCGGCCGGCAGCCCTCGGCTGGCGGCAGCCCTCAGCCGGCCGGCAGCCCTCAGCCGGCCGGCAGCCCTCGGCTGGCGGCAGCCCTCGGCTGGCGGCAGCCCTCAGCCGGCCGGTAGCCCTCAGCCGGCCGGCAGCCCTCGGCTGGCGGCAGCCCTCGGCTGGCGGCAGCCCTCGGCTGGCGGCAGCCCTCAGCTGGCCGGCGACACCACACCTGCTCCGATTGCACGATGCACAATCGTTGACCACACGTTCGTGAAACGGTCCGTGACGTGACTTGTGCCGCAACCGCAGCCCGTGACGTGGCTTGTGCCGTGACGCGGTCCGTGACGCGATCCGTGACGTGGTCCGTGACGTGACCACGGCCAGGGGCGTGCCAAGGCGACGGACCCAGCGGCCAGCCACAGAGGCTGAGAACCTAATGCCCGCCGTTACAAATTGGCCGGCTCTCGGCTGTCATACGGTCACGCGAGGCCATCTCTCAACGTGTCGGGCCAGCGGAATGCTGGCGGCGCCCCTGCGGTTCCGCAGCCTGCACGTGCGGGGACGGGGGCGCCTGTGACAGGAAGCCGCCGAAGAGAAGAACGCCCGGTCCACGGCTAACAGTGGGGCGTGACCACCGGCGATAACGGCCAGCTGGAAAGCAAGCGGGTGTGTTCTAAATTATCGAACACTTCGGGTAATTACGCCGATGGCCAGTCGTCCCAGACGTGATCGGACATGGCGGCCTCGTTCAGGCCATCCCTGCGCCCCACTGGCGGTTTGATTGCCGCCCGCTGGTATATCAAGCACCTATCGTGCAGCGTTTCATAGGCCATCAAATACATAACAACGAGGAGCGACTTGTGCGGATATCTTGGCCGGGTTCCGTGTTTGCCTTCCGAGCACCAGCACGCCCAATATCTGTGTTTGGAGTGGCGATAGTCCGTGCCGGCCGCGGCGTGCGGATTGGCGTCGACCGGGACGAAGTCCGTTGGAAAGCCGCCGTCGGTGCCCGCACGCACGTGCCGACCGATGTCGCATTTCCTCGTTCCGTTGACCGACGCGGCGGCTGCCATTGCCGGCTGGCCGTTGTCTCATCTCCAGCGGCTCGCGCCCCGTGCAGTGCGGCGGCGGCGTTCCCAGCGGCGGCGGCGGCTGTTGATGCACCGGCGTGTCGGCGTGTGCTGCGGCTCTGCGGCGTCGCATATTTACACACACACACCGCAGCCGGGCGTGGACGGCGGCGCGAGAGGCGCGTCGACCGCTCGCTCCCACACGACGCACGGCGGGCGTGGACGGCGGCGCGAGAGGCGCGTCGGCCGCTCGCTCCCACACGACGCACGGCGGGCGTGGACGGCGGCGCGAGAGGCGCGTCGGCCGCTCGCTCCCACACGACGCACGGCGGGCGTGGACGGCGGCGCGAGAGGCGCGTCGGCCGCTCGCTCCCACACGACGCACGGCGGGCGTGGACGGCGGCGCAGAGGCGCGTCGACCGCTCGCCCCACACGACGCACGGCGGGCGTGGACGGCGGCGCGAGAGGCGCGTCGGCCGCTCGCTCCCACACGACGCACGGCGGGCGCAATTAAAACCGGGCCGGCCGTCTTTTTGCCGGCTGTTGAGAGTCCCGCGTCGTCGGTGTGCTCTGGACGCGAGAGTCGGCGTGTGACTTCTTTGTTTCGGTTTGTGCGACGACGGCCGAGTTGTGCGCGCTGAAGTGGTGATGAGAGGAGGCCCGGCCGGCGGCGGGGACTCACTGTCGGTGTGTGTTGCCGGACGTGGTGTGACGGACTGTGACGGACTGTGACGCGCCGCGAGAGGTGATGAGAGGAGTCCCAGCCGTGTTGTTACCAGACGTGGTGTGATGGACTGTCACGGACTGTGACGCGCCGCGAGAGGTGATGAGAGGAGTCCCCGCCGTGTTGTTACCAGACGTGGTGTGGCGGACTATGACGCTCTGCGGGAGGTCACGAGAGGGGTCCCCGCCGTGGTGTTATCGGACGTGGTGTGACCGACTGTGACGTGCCGTGGGAGGTGCCCGGGGTGTGGCACAGCGGAGGCGGCATGGGCTGAGATGTGAGGTGTGACGTGATGTGACGTTTCAGGAGCACTGCTCGGCGGTACGATGTTCTGCTGGTGAAGTGCTGTGGGTGTGGTGTCCCTGGTGCGGTGCTGTGGGTGTGGTGTTCCCGGTGTTGTACTGTGGGTGTGGTGTTCCCGGTGTGGTGCTCCAAGTTCCTACTGCGTTGGATGGAGTGGTGCGGTGCTCTGGGTGTGGTGCGCTTGGCACAACTCTCCGAGGTATGGTGAGTTATGGTATGGTGCTTGGCGAGGTATGGTGCTCCAGGGTGCAGTGCTCCGTGATGCAGTGCTCCACTGGCGCGGTGTTCCGACAGCGAGCCGCACGGTAAGTGGCCGCGCCGATGCATCACAGGCGACGTCGCGGCTATCACGCGGCTGCAGACCGTCCCAAGTCACGCCTCGGCCGGCTGGATATGTGGCCACCAGCCGTGACTCGGGGCGCTGTGACGCTAACAATGCAAACAGCGGCGGGACCGACGCAGCGCCCATTCGCCGTCACTCCGCCAGCGGCCGTGATCGGAGCCGACCGCGGCCCCGCCGAAACGAGTCGAATGGCGCCACAATGCGACCCGTGACAAAGGGCGCCCGTCGCGGTGCGGCTCATGCCCGGCCGGTCGTCGTCCGCCGGAGTGGAGGTGAAAAAGTCGACTACTTCACGGCGCGTGTGTGGGTGATTTGATTTGTAGACGGCTTGAGTGCTTCACCGGACGCCGGTGAATGGCGAGGAATTCATCACTGCATTCCATGTGTGTTGGTCACTGTGCAACCCACGGGACCGGGCTCGTCTGTTTCGTAGGACAGATGCCGCGTGCGCAAGCGGTTAATTTTGCCTGCATGTGCACTTCAAACGGTCCTCTCCACATTTGATTTCTGTAAGGGGGACTGTTCGTGATGTTGACGCGCTCCGGGTGACAGATGTGCTCCGGGTGACAACTGTGCTCCTGGTGACAGCTGTGCTCCTGGTGACAGCTGTGCTCCGGGTGACAGCTGTGCTCCGGGTGACAGC
Organism: Ashinkailepas kermadecensis; assembly: GCA_034440615.1. Classification (NCBI taxonomy): domain Eukaryota; kingdom Metazoa; phylum Arthropoda; class Thecostraca; family Neolepadidae; genus Ashinkailepas; species Ashinkailepas kermadecensis. Next base: position 168,386 of record JAOTOM010004649.1, on the reverse strand, counting down.
TGTGCTCCGGGTGACGTATGTGCTCCGGGTAACAGCTGTGCTCCGGGTGACAGCTGTGCTCCAGATGACAGATGTGCTCCAGATGACATGTGCTCCGTGTGACAGATGTGCTCCTGGTGACGGCTATGCTCCGGGTGACAGCTGTGATCTGGGTGACAGCTGTGCTCCGGTGACAACTGTGCTCCAGATGACAGATGTGCTCCAGGTGACATATGTGCTCCAGGTGACAGCTGTGCTCCGGGTAACAGCTATGCTCCGGGTGACAGACAGATGTGCTCCTGGTGACGGCTATGCTCCGGGTGACAGCTGTGCTCCGGAACAACTGTGCTCCAGATGACAGATGTGCTCCAGGTGACATATGTGCTCCAGGTGACAGCTGTGCTCCGGGTGACAGCTGTGATCTGGGTGACAGCTGTGCTCCGGTGACAACTGTGCTCCAGATGACAGATGTGCTCCAGGTGACATATGTGCTCCAGGTGACAGCTGTGCTCCGGGTGACAGCTGTGCCCTGGGTGACAGCTGTGCTCCGGTGACAACTGTGCTCCAGATGACAGATGTGCTCCAGGTGACATATGTGCTCCAGGTGACAGCTGTGCTCCGGGTGACAGCTGTGCCCCGGGTAACAGCTATGCTCCGGGTGACAGCTGTGCTCGGGGCGCGCGTTTTCCACCCCCGGCCGTCGGCGAATGCTCTCGCACCTCCGTGCGGGCCCACGGCTCAGCAGCGATTACTGACGCGAGCGCTAACTCGCTCAGCGCGATCAGCGAACTCCCGGCCTGAGGCGGTGCCGACGCCGCCGGGGTATCCGGCTCGTCGGACGACCGAGCCAACTCCAGATCGGAAACCACTGCAGAGTCGGGCCGGCCGACAACCTGCCCGCCGGTCGCTCAATAGAAACTCACTCCAACTCGCCGAATCCCCCGGCGGCCGCGCCCCGGCTCCCGTCCCCGTCGCCCCGCGTCGGAGGCGGCCACGCCTGCCGAGCATGACCATCTTTCCTAATCAGGTAATACACGGGCGGCGGCCGTGCGCACCACGTGACCGCACGTTGCGACACCGGGCGCCGTCACGTGGTGGGCCGGCCGGCCGCGCGTCGGTCGGCCGCCTCCGGCGGTCGGGCGGCGTTTGCCAGCGCTTTTTGCGGTCGGCTGTGCGAAGCGTGGCCGGGGAAACGGCCGCCGCCGGAGCCGGGCGCGTCGCTTTGTTACGTCACCTGGAGGCCGTGAGCCCGGCCTCGGGTCATGACTTGACTCGTGAGCCACACACGTAGACATGGCGCGAGGCGTGAGCTTCGAGTTGTGAGCAGGGCTGCACTTGTGCTTTGTAATCCTGGATGTGGTGGGCGTAAAATGACCAACGCAGTCGACGCGCCCTAAAGCACAAATCCACCACCACCTGGATGTGGAGAGGAAATGTTGGGATACTGAAAAGTAGAGAGGACATTTTTATTCAATCAAGCCGGGGACATCAGAGTCTTGGTTTGCACATTCCAGTGAATATTGAGCGTTTTTTTGCAAAGCAGTTAATTGTCAAACAGCACCATTCAACCTCAAAATATGAAAAATGAAGATTATTTTCTGGAGGGGATAATGTTCTGGATGCCCTATATCCATGAGTAGACTATTTTCCAACCGAAGTTGTGAAGCGTGAGCTCGAGACAATTTATGTGGGCTGTGAGCTAATTTTGTTGTGTAAGCGATCATGAGTTACGATCTTTTAGCTGTGAGTGAGTCGTGAATCGTAAGTTTTGATGCTTCAGTTGTGACGTATGAACGAGCAGTGAGTTATGAGCTTTGTATTAGGAGGCTGGTAGTCGTGAGCAACGAGGTTTGAAGTTTCAGTTGGGAGTCGTTAACCCTATTACGGGAGGTACGGGAGGCTTTCGCTCGGCCGCGAAGTATTTGGAGGGGAGTACAATGTCCCCCTTTGAGATCTCGAACACCAACCCGCCGATTATCGCGCAGAAAACGAGAATCAATTTCTTGTGATGTGATCTTGTGGCGATTTTTCGACCTTCTTAAAACGCTTTTTTCCATTGCGTTTGCGCAAGCCTTTTGCGCATGCGATTTATTTGCGTCATGGATAGATAACGAAATTGCCATTCCACATTTTGCCTTTGTAATGTGATGTTCACGTCCTTATCTATAAAATAGACACCCATAATAGTCGAATGCAGCAAGACTATCGCCCGCGAAGTAATGGCAGTAAGTGTAGTATTACGTGCATGGTACAGCAAGTTGTTTTCACACACTTTTCTAAATCCTCTGGTTGCTGGACGAATACTGAAGACAGCCCACTTGATGACAAAATACTTGCGAATTACACATTATACGTGCAATTCACATTCTAGGCGCATGCATTGTCATTGCCAGATTAACGTTTGTTTTCGTGGTTGCCAAAGGCTAGGCGGGCCACACCGGCCATTGGCCGCTGTCGACAATGGCGTCTGGACGCGCCGTGCAGTGGCGATGGGACGGCCATGGTCCGTGCGGCTCGTGGCGATGGGACGGCCGGCCATGGTCCGTGCGGCTCGTGGCGATCCATGCTGCGGCTGGCGATCGCGCATGCCCGTGCGGCTCGAGGCCATGGTCCGTGCGGCTGTGGCATACCGTGCGGCTCGGCGGCCGGGCGCCGCCGCCGCCCGGAACCGCAGCACAGCAAGGCGGCGACAGTGAAGAGGCCGCCAACACCGCGCCTCCATGGCAGCGTGGTCGAGTGTGGATACAGTCGAACGCCAGAATTGGCCGCCGCCGCCAGTGCATTCCGCCGTGATGTAACGCCGCGTCTGATTGGCTGCGCCGTTGTCGCCGCTGTCGTCATTGCCCTGGACACGCGTGTCGCTGCGCTGCCTCCAGCCTGACGTGTAGCTGCTGTCAGCTGGGTGGCGCGGGCTCGCTCTGCGGCTGGAGAGCGGCGACACACGCGCCGACGGCGGCCCGGTGAGCCGCTGACCCCCTGACACCGGGGCGGCCATGTCCGACCACCGCCGATCGATTCTCCGACGTCGTGTCGACGCTCGCCGCTGCCACCAGGCACTGCCGGAGCGCCGCTCCAACCAAACACCGACAACACGCTGTTCTAACCAAGCACGGTCAGAGCCCTGCTCCAACCAAGCACTGTCAGAGCGCCGCTGCGACCGAGTCCTGTCAAAGCGTTGCTTCAACCCCGACCTGTTCGGGAACCTCACCGCTCCAGCCAAGCCCTGTCAGACCGCCCCGCCTCTCCAACCAAGCACTGTCGACACCCCAACGCCCCAGCCATGCCTTGTGAGAACACCCCACCACTCCAACCAAGTCCTGTCAGAGAGCCCTGCCTCTCCAACGAAGCCTCGTCAGAACGCCCCGACTCTCCAACCAAGCCTTAATAAAGCGCCCCGTCACTCCAACCAAGCCCTAATAAAGCGCCCCGTCACTCCAACCAAGCCCTGTCGGGGCGCCTCACCACTCACCACTCCAACCAAGCGCCGTCAGGACGCCTGCCGCTCCAACCAAGCCCCGTCAGGGCGCCTGCTTCTCCAGCTGAGTCCCGTGAAGGCGCCTCACTGCTCAAACCAAGCCCTAAGCCCTAGCGCCACCATTGATAATAGATCGCCAGCAAGGCTGGTCTGGCAAGTGTCAAAGTTGGTGTTGACAAAAGAGAAAGTTTGTATTGCACAAAGTATGCAACAATGCAAAGCGAGATAAAGCTGCTGTTCTGTCCGTAATACCTGCAACGCTACGTTTTTTCTTCTTCACTAATTGATATTTATTTTCTCCCATCAGAACGTTTAACCTGGGATTGGTGGGTCTCTTGGAGTCAGTGCATCGCTTGGAGTCTGTAGGTCTCACATGGAGTCGGTAGGTTTCGCTTGGAGTCAGCAGGCCTCGTTTGGAGTCTAGATCTCACTTGGAGTCGGTAAATCTCACTTGGAGTCTGTATATCTCACTTGGAGTCTGTAGATCTCACTTGGAGTATGCAGGTCTCAATGGGAGTCTATGTCTACTTGGTGTTTGTTGCTCTCACTTGAAGTCGATAGGCCTTACTTGGAGTCTGTAAGTCTCACTTGGAGTCGGTAGATCTCACTTGGAGTCGGTTGGTCTCACTTGGAGTCGATTGGTCTCACTTGGAGTCGGTTGGTCTCACTTGGCCCGGTTGGTCTGCTGGGCGTGACAGCCCGACGAGAAGCGTTCGTTTCAGTTGAAGTGGCTTCATATCCCATCAGGCATCACGTCTTTCCAGATTGCTGCGAGCACCGCCACATTGCCCGTTGTGGCGACCGTTGCACGAGCCATTGGCGGAGTTATTGGGCGGGCCAGGGGGCGCCAATGGCGACTCTGCGAGAATGGCGGCTCGGCGAGGCTCTCTGGGCGGCGGCAGTCTGTCTGTCGTCGAGTACAAAGTCGAGAGCGAAAAAAGTGACAAATTGACGGCGGAAAATAGCGGGCTAAGCCGTGTCCGCGAGCCGTGCGGAAGTTTGCGCGGGTGTTGTAGTCGCACATTCGTCGACGCTGATTGGCGTCTTTCTGCCGGCGGGAGCGGGTCGGCTCGGATCGACCGACCGATCGGCCGGCCGGGGCTCCGCGGGTTTCGGTCGGCGCTGTAAACCGGCGAGTCGGCCGACTAAATGGACCACCGCGGAACAATGGCCGGCTCTCTGTCCGAAGACGATGATTTATTCTCGCGCGGCTGAATGAACGTCCCACTGTGGACGCTTGTCGGTCCGTCGAGGAGGGGCAGGCGGCGAAAAACTTCTCTCGGCCGGTGGCGCGACCATCGGCGCTGACCTTCCGACGCGCTGCCAGATTACCGGCTGGAGTCTGCTCGAGGCGCGGCGCGGCGACAGGTCTTCACTTGCCCTGTTCGTGTCGGCAAAAGGCGTGCCGTCAGGCCAATCGTGCCATGTCGTGATGAGGTATGTCGGGATCGGCGGCCCTGCTGGCGTCGGCCCTGCTGGCGTCGGCACGAGAGTCTCGGTTTGGGCGGTTGGCGGTCGGCGGTGCCGGAGTCGTTGGTGACGTGGCGAGATCTTGAGTGATCTTGAGTCGTTGGTGACGTTGGTGACGTGGCGAGATCTTGCTCGTCACGTCCCCGCCATGACTGCCGCACTCAGCTGCCGGCTGCCAACACCGCACTCTGCCGGCCGCCGACTGAAACATGCGAATAATTGGGTAGTTCGTTAAGTTGTATTTTGAACTTGACAATTGCGTTGTTTTGTCTAATCTGTCTTTCTGACAATTCGGTGTTGTTTTTGGCCGGTGCGGGTGCGGGAATTGGACGACTTCCATTGTCACATGTCACATGTCACATGTCATGCCTTGACATGTTCGGAAAATGTGCTTGCCTGGTTTATTTAATTTATCAAGGAATCAATCAATTTATCAAGCAATAATAGGTACTGCTTGTATGGAAACATTCAAGGTTCACGAAATATGAAAACAGGTATCAACATGGCTAAGGACCTGCCTTTCTCATATGAGGAGGCGAATGAGGGGACAAACGAAAACCTACGCCTCGCAAGCCTGTCACCATGGTTAACGGCATGGGTGTAGCTTCCTATCTAGTTCCGGAGCCTTGTCCCTGGGACTTTGAAGCGAGCCCTTGGTAATTTGCACTTAACCTCCTGAATTTTAGCCCTTGGAATATTTTTTAGGAAGTAAAAATATATTTAAGAATACAAATCCTTGTCTTTGTCAGATTGATTATTGGCATATCACTAACCACCAGGCCTTATCGATCTGGCTTTTTCTTTTCATGCATCGTATTCCAGACTGCAAAGCATAGCAGAGGGCTGGAGGACACGCACCAGCACCAACGTATTGGTGCACCACTGGGCAGCAGGTGGCCGTGCCTCGCACACCAGTATATGAGCCAGCGGGAACTCAGACTGCACCACCGTTGCTAGGTGCACACCACCGTTGTACCACTGTTGTCCGTGCACATGCACTGACAAGACATTTAGTGTGATTGGCATACTTTGCCGACTGGATCATATTGATTTACCTAATTGCATTCCCATCAAATTGATATGCCCGGGCAATTCACATCCGCGAGGGAATGAACGGAAACGATTCAAGCATCTTCAATTTCTGTCCAGGAAGTGAGGGTTATGGTCGCCAGGGCTCCACACATTGAGCGATCTATTCTGATAAAAAGGTACACGACAGGAGCAAACCAGGACTTTTTCGCCGACACTTTTCCGCAACAGATCGACAATAAACCGCGCACGTGGATAACAGTAAACAAAAGCCGCGTTCACAGCGGCAATTTACTGAAAGGTCAGGTCCAGCAAGGGCGAGGTCTGGCTGCCAGATAGCCAGTAATTAATGCCAGGTAGCGATGGTCGTGCCGATCTATTGATGTTCATGGTGTATATGTAATTATTTTATATCGACAAAAACTGAGAAACGTTTGCGAACATACCTCCGAATACTCGCTTCTGGAGCCGCGAATCACCCCTGAATAAAGTAGAAAGTTTAACCTTCCCCGTCTTTCCGGTCGGATCCTCACACCCCGTCTCGGAGGAGGGTTGATTCAACCCCCCTCTCTAATCTCCAAACTAAGCGTCGCACGGAAACGAAAGAGGTGTCATCGGAAAGCGCTCGACAAGTAGGGCCAGAAACCACCCCCAACCCCCCCCAAATGACGTCACTAGGGGTCTATGTTTTCACAACTGACTTCATGTTTTTGGCTCTGGGGAGTTCATTTTGGGGGAGATTTGAAAAAGAAAATTTGGAATCAGAAAAGGAACGCGAAATCGATCATGGCCCTAACATTTTTGTCGACCCAAAAATCATTCTTTTATATTTCAAAATTTTGAGTTTTCCATTTTCTTTAATTTTTTTCTAATGGGTAGAGCGGACCGCAAGATGTTGTTTGAAGTCAACTTGCTCTCATAAAAATGCTTACCTTAGCCTTAATCTTCGATTTTAACCATAATGGTCAATTATGTAAAACTAATGTCATCAAAAACGAAAAAAATCCTCTGGTGCGTTTTGTTCCCTCCTTAAAGATAAGCAAACGCCGAAAATTTCATTGCGATATATTTATCTGTTAAAGCGTGACGACTGGTTGAACTTTTCTGCAGGTGACCTCACTTGACCTCGACTAACTCGTTGACCCTAGATGACCTGACATCAACATTTTCACACATGCCAAATTTATGTGGGAAAAGGGTATGCCAAATTTCGGCGCGCTGCCACGCGCGTTCTTTCACTATCCGCGGAAAACCTTATGGGGGGGGGGGGCATATACCTTATGGGGCGGATTAATAGTTGATAACCTATGCGGAAAGAATAACTAAAAGTTACCAAGTTTCAGGATAATCGCATCAAGCCTTCAGGAGCCACAGGCAAAAATAACATGGGCGTCCCTTGTGCCCCTCCCCGTCCCGTAACAGGATTAACGGACAGCTCACCAATCCGCGCGAATGTTAACGGATAACTCACCCATCCGCGGGAATGTTAATGGATAGCTCACCAATCCGTGCGAATGTTAATGGATAGCTCATCCGCGCGAATGTTAATTGATAGCTCATCAATCAGCCACGATGTTAACGAACAGCTCACTACCCCGCCGCGGTGATCAACGGACACCTCATCAGTCAGCCACGATGGCTGACGGACACCTCACCAATCAGCCACGATGGCTGACGGACACCTCACCAATCAGCCACGATGGCTGACGGACACCTCACCAATCATGCACGATGGCTGACGGACACCTCACCAATCAGCCACGATGGACGAGGAGGGACACGACGGCGGCGGACTCAATTTGTGCCGGAGCGTTCTCCCACATTATGGGAGCGAGGGGCGGGGGTGGGGTGCAGTGGTGCAGTGGCCGCATAAGCGGATGTCGTCCGGTACGACCACACGGCTGTGGCCATTAGCCTGCGCACGAGTCGTGCCGGTGTGCAGTGAGTGGCTTGGCGGTGTCGGCCCCTCACCCCTGCCCCGCGCCAGTTGACGACCGGCTGATAATGAATGGTGGACAGGGGGCTCGGGAGAGATGGTATCGCCCGCGGCGGCCGATCGGCACACAAAGGCACACCGTTGCATTGGCGCCACCGTGCAGTGCGAGTGGGAGTCGGCCCGGTGCCAGCGCGCACCCCCGCGGCGCCTGCCTCGCATGGCGGCGGCGGCGGCGGCGGTGCCGGCCGGACCTGAGCGGTGACGGACGCGGCGGCAGCGTTACCCCGCGCCGTGGGTCCGCCTTTGGCAGCTTCAGCGCCCCGTGCAGAGCTGAGCCTGGGTCCGCCTCTGGCCGTTGGGCACGCCCCGTGTCGTGGAGAGACTGGGTCCGCCTCTGGCAGCTAGGGTGCCCAGTGCCGTGGAGGGCCTGTGTCCGCCTCTGGCTGCTGCGGCGCCCCGTGCCGTGGAGAGTCTGGGTCCGCCTCTGGCAGCTGGGGTGCCCAGTGCCGTGGAGGGCCCGGGTCCGCCTCTGGCTGCTGCGGCGCCCCGTGCCGTGGAGGGCCCGGGTCCGCCTCTGGCTGCTGCGGCGCCCCGTGCCGTGGAGAGTCTGGGTCCGTCTCTGGCAGCTGGGGTGCCCAGTACCGTGGACAGCCTAGGTCCGCCTTTGGCTGCTGTGGCGCCCCGCGCCGTGGAGAGCCTGGGTCCGCCTCTGGCCGCTGGGCGCACCCGCTCCAAGTCGCCTGGGGAGGAACAAGTGCTGCCTGTGTCTGGGCTCCATGAGTCACGGCCTGTGTTTGGCGTGTGCCAGTCACTCCCGTGACGTTTGGTCGGACCGTCAACTGCCGGCATATTTGGCTGCTCCCTGCCGGCATATTTGGCTGTCTGCTATTTACATTACAACTGATGTCGCAAAGCAAGTGCCTCACTCTCGAAAGCCGTATTGCAGTGTGCCACATGCCATGCGTGCCAGTAAGTAGTGATCCCTTGACAACCGGAAGGAGCCGATTCAGGCCGGGGCGCAATCTTCTATCGATCCGGGCAAAAGGTCTGCAAAAAGCTTGCTGCTTTTTGGCGGCGCTATTGCTGTCTGGCAACAACGCCTCGGGCGATTTATAAGAACTATGTATTTCAGTTGGTTCACTTCAAAGTAAAACACCGGTGGTGTCGGCCGTCGGCTAACAAATGAGCCAATAATGCGGCTGCATCCGACAGAGGAAAATAACAACGGCCGGAGAGCATTAGATTGGCTGGGACGTACCGTTTACAGGCTACTAGACATTACGCGCTGGAAGTGGGCGCTCCGCAATTTCGGAGTGGAGCCAAATCGATCTCACCTCACTGCAGCTGCAGCCTGCAGCCTGCAGCCTGCAGCCGCCAAGTGCTGCAGAGCCATTCTGTTTCAGTTTTCGCTCCCACATGCCAGGAGCAGACTCACCACTATCAGACAGTGGGGTCTGGACTCACCACTGTGACAGCGGGGTCTGTGACAGTGATATTCCTGACAGTTGTGACAGTGGGGTCTAGACTCATCGCAGTGACAGTGGGTCCTGACTCACCAACTTGACGGTGGGGTCTAGACTTACCACCGTTCCGGTGAGGTCCAGACTCACTACTGTGACAGTGAGGTCTAGACTCACTACTGTGACAATGGGGTCTAGACTCACTAATGTGACAATGGGGTCTTGACTCACTACTGTGACAATGGAGTCCAAATCAGGGAGCTTTGTATTGACTGAAATGCATCAATAGCCTTCGGATAGTGTTAGCCTTATTAGCTGTATTACTTGGCTTTGTTTGTGAACAGCAGTGAAAGAACCCATAGCATTTCAGCAAATAACTTCAGATCGAAACTGAAGCACACGAGACGAAACACACCAGAACAAACATCGAAATCGAAACACACGAGATACTGGCTTGTTCTTCCGGGTCGATGATTGTTTGTAGTGTGACGCACGCCGTCAGTGTTGCAGGAGCCGGCGCACCTGATTGCGCCTGCTGGCTGCTTCCCTTAGTCGGCACTGTGCGGCTCGGGCCTGATTGTGACATGCGCCGGCGACCTTCCTCCGTGCAGGGGCGCGCTCACCGTGTAGCAGGCGCCGTGACCTTCCTCTGTGAAGCGGCACGCTTGCAGCCGGCGGCCGGCCGGGCGGGCGGCGCGCGCAGTCGAGCGGCAGCCGGTCGAGATGGGTCGCAGATTGAGGTCACGGCTGAAGCTGACACGGCACGCCGAGCGACGCCTCGTTCTGGCGCCAGCTGACCGTGAGCGGCGTCGTCGGCGGCGGCGCGTCGGCCGCGTCGACGCTGCGGGCGGCTCCCGGACGCGATCCGGGGTAATGCGACGGATGAGCGAGTGCAGTTTTCGGTGTGGCGGTTGCGGTTTGGAGATGGCTTGACTTCTGTATGTGGTGTGGCAGGGCAGGTCGCTTCACACACAATCAGCCGAGTAGTTTTCAGCGTGATGTGGTGCTGAGCCGGGGAAGAGGTCGTCAAATGTGGTGCTGATTTGTGGAAAGAGGTCATCAAATGTCGTGCTGATTTGGGGAAAAGGTGATATATGTGACGCCCACGCCATTGGTGTTGGATGCGCTGTCATCTAAATTATGATTTGGGTCTTGGTGACCGACCTTTGTGCGGTATGGCGATATGTGAATACAACAAGCGCATTTTAGGGACTCCATTTGCGATGCTGGATGAGGTAGGGCGGGGGTATATTCCTATTCCGACCTTCCCTAGCATTTCGGCAGCTAAGACCATTAGAAAAAAGATGCAGGATAGGTGGGACATGGAGGGAAGCATCCAAAACGAGGCTGGAAAGGTCGTAATTCGAGGTCATCATTGGTTGATCAGTGTTATCAATGCTACTTTGTTAATCAGTGTTACCAATGCTACTTTGTTAATCAGTGTTAACAGTGAGACTTGGAAACTGTGACTCCATCTGACTGCGCCGGAAATGATTCCAACTGTGTCATACGGTTTCTAGCGTGAGGTGGGTTTGATCCACCACCAATGTCACGGCAATAGCACTGTACAAATTATGATGCCGGTCATGCTAGAGCCGTCAGTCTTGACTTTGATTGACGACATTTCAAACAATTTTACCAGTCGGCCCTAAAATAAATATTTTACCCTGCAACATTTTGAAGCGGGCGTTCATATCGGCTTCCCATGCCAGCTTTTTCGCCATGTATCCGTGTTGAAGGAGATGTAGGGGATTCGGTGAAACCTCTGAAGAGACCCGTCACTAAAGGTTGTGGGAAGACTATTGTCGCTAAAGGTTGTGTGAAGACTAGTTGTCACTAAAGGTTGTGAGCAGACTAGCGTCACTACAGGTTGTGGGAAGACTAACGTCGCTAAAAGTTGTGGGAAGACTAACGTCGCTAAATGCTGTGGGAAGACTAGTGTCGCTAAAGGTTGTGGGTAGACTAGCATCACTAAAGGTTGTGGGAAGACTAACGTCGCTAAAGGTTGTGAGAAGACTAACGTCGCTAAAGGTTGTGGGAAGACTAACGTCGCTAAAGGTTGTGGGAAGACTAGCGTCACTAAGGGTTGTGGATACACTGGCGTCATTAATGGCCGTGGATTGACTGGCGTCACTAAAAGTCGTTAATAGATTGGCGTCACGTGAGGTCCTGAGTAGAATGGCGCCAGCGAAGTGTTGAGTGGCTGAGTAAAAATACACATCGGATCCTCTCCCTTTACGATCATGAACACTTTCACGTACTTACCTCCACAACATAATTGTTCCCAACACCGCCCCATCCCGAATTAACACGTTTGATCCTCTGTGTTGGGCACCGTTTGATCCTCTGTGTTCCTCTGTGTTTGATCCTCCGTGTTCAAACCGGCTGAAGAAGTTTGTATAACAGAGGTGAGCGGCGCCGTGTTATTACCGCCCGTCCGTCCGGTCCGGGCGGACGGTCCGGGCGGACGGTCCGGGCGGAGCGGCACGAGTGCGTGTGTGAGTGGCCACAGCCGACCGACGCCAAGAGAGCCTTCGATGTTCACGAGTGCTCTCAGTGCTCACGAGTGCTCTGTGCGGCGCTCGAGTGGAGTGCGGCGCGGCGTCGAGCGGGCCGGGAGTGCGTCGCTCGACACGGACCGGCTCGTCAGCGCTGTCAGTCCGAGGCTGACGTCGGCCGCCTCCGAACACGCCGACGCTGCTCGCGGCCGCCGGTTTAGCCGGATTGGTCGGCAATTGTTTCGGCTGCCCGCCAGACATAATGATGGGCGCACGCGAGGTCGCCGTGTAATTGAGGTCACGCGCAGCCAACGATCGGCCGGCTCGCGCTCGACGCACCGCTCACCGCGGGCACCACCGCACCACCGCGCGCACCACCGCACCACCACACCACGGCACCACCACACCACCACGCGCACCACTGCACCACCGCACCACCGCATCACCGCATCACCGCACCACCGCACCACCGCACCACCACACCACCGCACCACCACACCACTGCACCACCATACCACCGCACCACCATACCACCGCACCACCATACCACCACACCACACCACTGCATCACCACACCACCGCACCACCACACCACTGCACCACCGCACCATCACACCACCACACCACCACACCACGATGTGCTGGCTGTCTTGCATACGCTGTTTTGCGTCATGCGCTGTAAACATTTCCATACGAGACGGACAAGTTGGCTAGTCGTCCGTCTTGTCACGTGTGAGTTGATATCGACCCGGCAGACGGACTAGCCTGTGTGCCACATCAGCATTGCCCGCTCGGTCAGGTGGTAGCAATTTACGCTAACACCATGCCACGCTTGATTATATATATATATATATATATATATATATATATATATATATATATATATATATATCATTTACCCATTCATTCATTCATTCATTCATGTGCGTCCTTCATAATTATAACACAGATCCTGCTTGGTGTATTGTGGTGAATGCTAGAGCCTCGTCTTTGCGCACATAATTGGGACTTTTGCGGGTGCAGATGCGTGGCTGATCTCGCAGTAATCTAATTATTTGGGGAATACTCTGGAGATATCGTAATAGCATTCTGTTTTTATTAGCGCAGGTGGTGTCTGGCGAAAGCCAGGAGAAGCTTGCCGGGGTTTTCTGACCAGTTCCCTCTGTGCACCGACAAAGCCAGGGCCCCTGTGAGCGAACAGCGTGCAGGTCAAATGTTCCTGCTTACCGACAAGGAGGATGCCAGCCAAGCCGTTGAACGGCGGAGCAGGTGTTTCTTCAGTGGGTGACTGTGTGCGCGCGTGGCGCCGACGCCGGTGCTGTCACCACTTCAGAGTGACGGCACGTGATCGCGGTCACGCGTCGTGACGTCAGGTCGGCTGGGCTCGCGATCAGCTGGCGTCGCGGTCGACGGGCGGGCACGGGCGCCGCCGCCAAACTGGGTGTGTTGGTGGTGGTGGTGATGGGGGGGGGGGACGCCGGCGCTGTTTGTTTGCCGCCGCCCAGTCCGGGCTTTGTTGCATAACGCGATTACCGCCGTCCGGCGCGGTGGAGATTTCGATGATTGACGATGCCGTGGGAGCGTCTTGTGAGCCGATCTGCGCCCGTCAGCTCAGCTGGCCGAGGCGCCACTGGCGCACGCGAGCGCCACCGGCGTCCAGGCCGGGTGGCGCACGCGGAAAGAGAGAACAACTGGAGAGAGAGAGAGAGAGAGAGAGAGCGGCGCGTCAAGGTCAACCGACTCCTCGGCCGGCCGAAAACGCGCTGCTCGTCGAAGCGGCGATTCTCACGCAATGCGCGGCGTTGTTTTGAACGGTGTGAAATGCTCGAATGTGAAGTGGTGCGCGGTGGCTGCCGTTTGTAGTCCGGGGGGGGGGGGACGAGAGGCGAGAGGCTACCACCGCCGCCACCTGTCGATAGTGTCGCATGGCTGTACGGTTCACTGCGATCGTCATGCTTCGCGGAGCTGGTGATGACGTCCCAGCGATCATGCTTGTAATAGTTTGTCGAATGCCTTGAATTATTGTGTCACTTTCGTGCTGTGTTTTCCCTTGTAGGTGGTTTGCGCGGACAAAAAGCCGTCATAAAACAGCTTCCCGATCAATGTAACAATCTTTTATTAGACTGCCAATCGAGTCACAAGTTAACGATACCATCTGACTCCACGAATTATGAACGGCTGGCCCAGGGTCGTAAAGATCCTGCTGAATGACGTAATGTACGACGCTGTAACTTCAAAAGTGTGATTCTCTCGGATGATTACGCAATCACCAAAATGGTGGTCGTGTAGCATTTCAGTCTAATGTTGGGCCGCCGCATAGTTTCAAACGGGCACACCAAGTACGGCTACCTCCTGGAATTACCAAGGCCTGGAATTACCTGGAATGGATAGCTGTATGACCAACGCAGTCGATGCGCCCCCGAGCCCAGGGGACTGGGAAGGACACTGGTAATATATATATATATATATATATATATATATATATATATATATATATATATATATATATATATATATAACCTAGCGATTTCTCGGGTATTACCACAACAGTAATGCTCGACTTCCAAAGTTCAGTTGGTGCCGACACACCACCTTTTAGCACTCATCATAGCCGACAACAAAGTTCCACCAGTGGGATGAGCCATTGCTATGTGTGTGCGGTTAGTTGGTTCCAAGTATCAGGCTGCGGAGGGTCTTGGCGAGCCGCCAGATGGCACTGAGTACTTGCTGCCCTGACTGACCTCTGGCTGCTGGAGAAACCAACTGACCGTGTCCAGCATACGCCGCCAAGGTACTAAACACAAGTTGCTGGACACAAGGTGTTGACACAATGTGCGAACGCGAGGTGCCATACATAACGTGCGGGAAGCAATGTGTATATAATCCGGGCATGATCTGCCATCTGGGCTGTCGGCCAACAGGCGTGCCCAGGCCGACCAGTCAATGTGTCCGGAGTGTCCACCGGCCGCGGTGTCCGGAGTGTCCACCGGCCGCGGTGTCCGGAGTGTCCACCGGCCGTGGTTTCCGGAGTGTCCACCGGCCGCGGTGTCCGGAGTGTCCACCGGCCGCGGTGTCCGGAGTGTCCACCGGCCGTGGTTTCCGGAGTGTCCACCGGCCGCGGTGTCCGGAGTGTCCACCGGCCGCGGTGTCCGGAGTGTCCGCCGGCCGCTGTGTCCGGAGTGTCCACCGGACGCTGTGTCCGGAGTGTCCACCGGCCGCGGTGTCCGGAGTGTCCGCCGGCCGCTGTGTCCGGAGTGTCCACCGGCCGCTGTGTCCGGAGTGTCCACCGGCCGCGGTGTCCGGAGTGTCCACCGGCCGCGGTGTCCGGAGTGTCCACCGGCCGCTGTGTCCGGAGTGTCCACCGGCCGCGGTGTCCGGAGTGGTCACCAGCTACCGTGTCCGGAGTGCCCCCGGCGTGTGTCGGCCGGCGTGTTTGTCCGTGTTTGTCCGCGTTGAGCCGGCGCCGGGTGCCGCTCTGGTGGTGACAGGCGCACCCAGTGACGGCCGCCGAGGTAGCCCACGTCGGACGGTCGGCATTTCCCCCCCCCGCCGCCGCCGCCGCCGCCGCCTCTGCAACTACCGCTGCCGCTACCCGGCTAATAACTACACAGCAGTCGGCTGTTGCCGTGATATGCTGGCCAGCCCGCTGTCACCACCAGACAGCCGCTCAGCGCAGCCGTTTGTCACTCTGCTAATACGGGCGGATGCGTTTTACTGTCTCGTTCTTGTCCACACGCCGCTCCTGCCGAGCTAGTTACGTGACAGGCAATGAGAACATTTGGCGGCCGCCTTGGTCGGGCCGTGACTGGTGTGTCGCATTTGTCTCCACCCGTCACTCTCTGGTTCGTGACTGCTGTGTTGCATTTGTCTCGACCCGTCACACTCCGGTCCGTGACTGCTGTGTTGCATTTGTCTCGACCCGTCACGCTCCGGTCCGTGACTGCTGTGTTGCATTTGTGTCGACCCGTCACACTTCGGTCAGTGACTGCTGTGTTGCATTTGTGTCGACCCGTCACACTCTGGTTCGTGACTGTGCTGCATTTGTCTTGACCCGTCACACTCTGGTTCGTGACTGCTGTGTTGCATTTGTCACGCTCCGGTCTGTGACTGTTGTGTTGCATTTGTCTCGACCCGTCACACTCCGGTCTGTGACTGCTGTGTTGCATTTGTCTCGACCCGTCACGCTCCGGTCCGTGACTGCTGTGCTGCATTTGTGTCGACCCGTCACACTCTGGTTCGTGACTGCTGTGTTGCATTTGTCTCGACCCGCCACACTCCGGTCCGTGACTGCTGTGTTGCATTGTCTCGATCCGCCACACTCCGGTCCAACGTCACAGCCTTGCTCAGCTGTTTGTTGCTCTTCTGCTAGTCATCGACCGCACCGACCGATATTTGTGTGCTGTTTCCGGTCAATTTGTAGGATGCTGTTGGTCTGCTTGTGAGGTAATGGCTTGCTGAAGCGTTGACGATGGGCTGGCAAGGTGCTGCTGGTGGGCCAGGTGTTCCATGCTAGTTTGGGTTTTGCCGGTTTGTTGGTGACCTGTGTCGGGTGTTGTGAGTTGTTGCTCAGTTGTGTGTGTGTTTATGCCAGTGTTTGTCGGCTTACTCGCGAGCTGTTTTTATTGTTTGTTTGCAAGGGCACGCCTGGGGACTAATGATTTACGTGGCTGATTTTGGACTGGCTCGGCTCACAACTCAGCTGACATTGCGGCGCTTTCTACGCATCCGGGTCGCGCGGCCTGGCCAATCACAGCCGCCGATGACTTGCTTCGGTTAACACGTCATCATCTCTCCTCCCACACCGGGCCGCCGCCGGTCAAAAACAGCCGTCCATCCATTTCGATCAGCCGCATCGTGCCACTCGCCGCTGAATTGAGTCTGAATATCGTGCCGGCTTTTTGCAGCGATTACGATCGGGAAGCCGGTCGGCGGTGAGCCGGCGCGCACGTGCGATGGCTGCTCAGCGGCGCAAGTCGTGCACAGTCCAGTGACATGCCGGCTGCCGTGGGGCGGCGCTTCCACGGCGTCGACATGTCGCCGGCCTGCTGGCGCAGAAGCAGGGCGCGCTGACGGCGGCGGCGGCGGCGGCGGTGACAATACGGCCGTTTGTTTACATCGAGCTCACTTGTCGCCATACGACGCGCCGACGTCACACCGAGCTCGCGCCATTGTTGCGCGCGTCGCCGGTCGTTTTTGCCGCGCGCCCGCGATTGCGTTGACCTCCATCAGCGCCGTGCGAATATTGACTTGGGCGGCGTGACGGTGTGGCGGACGCCGGGCGCGCGGCTGTGTGCTCCTGTCGGGGCATCCGGCGGCATCCGTCTCGTGCGCGTCGGCGATGGCGTGACGCTGGTGACGTGACGCCGGCTGTAATTGCCTGTGGCCGCCGAGCTTAACACAAACAACACCGACGTCGGGTGGGCTGTGTAAACACACAAATACACGGGGCGTGTTTGTAGAAGAGCATGCTCGCACCACCCTAGTGGCAGCTCCCCCCCCCCACCGCTGGGGCGTCGGTCGGACGTGGTATCGACTCATCCCGCGGCCGTGCACCCTGTCGCGGGCTGCAGCAGGTGGCGCTCAGTGTGCAGCCGAGCCGTCCCCGATTGTCTCAGCTTGTCACACCGAGTGGCGCGAGTCAGTGGGTGCGGTCGCGACCTGGTGGTCGGCCGGGGCCGTATCGTAACATCCAAAGGTTCGCTTGCTGCCAAAGTTCGTATCGTCCAAAGCTCACAACGTCCAAGGATCATAACGTCAAAAAGCTAGGTAAAGTCAAAAGGGTCTTGGATAGGGTGCGTTCACAATATCCAAGTTGATAACGTCCAACGATCACAAGCTCCAAAACTGGCTTCAGGGGGAGCGTTCATAACGTCCAAAGTTCATTTACGTCCAAGGATCATATAGTCCAAGAGTAGTTCCACAAGTGTCCGCTAGATGAACCGGTAAAACCCCTGGCAGTTAATTCATCTGTCTCACCGACCTAATTTCTCGGCCGACCATCCCGCCAGCTGTCTCACCGTCCTCATTCATCGGTCCACCTTCCAGTCAGCTGTCTCACCATCCTCATTCATCGGTCGACCTTCCCGCCAGCTGTCTCACCAGCCTCATTCATCGGTCGACCTTCCAGTCAGCTGTCTCACTGGCCTCATTCATCAGCTGACCTACCCGTCAGCTTCCTCACCGGCCTCACTCGTCGGCCGACCTTCCCGCCGACTGTGTCACCGGCCTCACTCGTCGGCCGACCTTCCCGCCAGCTGCCTCACCGGCCTCACTCGTCGGCCGACCTTCCCGCCGACTGTGTCACCGGCCTCACTCGTCGGCCGACCTTCCCGCCAGCTGTCTCACCGGCCTCACTCGTCGATTCGCACATCTCACTGAGCGTCAGCCCGTCCTATTGATTCCCGCCATATCGTCTTTCCCCACAACGCCGTCTGGTCCTCTTGAGATGTCATATCGCTCGTATCCATGTCATCTCGCTCGTCTCCATCCGACATTCAGGACCATTCAGCTCGCCGTTGGCATGTCTTGCTCCCCGCCACGTCACCCTACTCCCCGCCACCACATCTCAATTTCTGCCACCACATCCCACTCACCATCACCACATCCCACATCTCCGGCTGATGGCTGACAGGTGACGTCAGACGCCACTTGGCCGCCACCACCTTACCTCCATTTCGTCCACCGGACAGCCACCGAGAGACCGCCGGGAAACCACCCGGAAACCCACCCGGGAACCCACCCGGAAACCCACCCGGGAACCCACCCGGGAACCCACCCGGGAACAACTAGGCTACCACTGGCCTGCTGCCGGTGTACCACCGGGCTGCCACTCGCCTGTCACAGAGCTGCCAATGGCTGTAGCTGCCATCAGGATACCACCAGGCTACATTTAGCTGCTACCGGGCTACCGCCGGGCTACCGCCGGGCTACTAACGGGCTGCCACCGGAAGCCGGCGGCACTCATGCGGGCCAATTATCGACGATGGATGCGGTGAGGCGGTCGGGTGAATTACCCCCGCGCTCGATCAGCGGTGACTTCTGTGCGGACGAACGCCGACCGAGCCGCTCTCGGTGGCCGCCTGCCTGCCTTCAGGGGCTTTGACGGGCGCCGGTGCGGTGCGACGACTCGCGTGGTCCCACCGACCCCTGACCTCGGCGAGCTGCGAAGTTCATTCTCGTCCGGGTGAGTCGAGTCGGCCAGAGTGAGTTCCGCGCTGGCGGTCGCGGGGGGTGGGGGAGGGATGTACATCGCTGATGGACTCGCCCGCCGCTCAGCTGAACGATCTGGCCGAGCCGTGTTGGATGGGGAGGCGCCCGTCGTGACGCGTGTGACTCAGTGTACGGTGAGTGCGGCCCTCGTCCTGTGCCGTCACGACCGGCAGAGACATGGATCGTGGCGGCCGGGCCGACTCTCGTCACCACCACCCGGTGTGTGCGTGTCGGTCCTGGCCGGCAGGCAGGCGGGTGCCATCTGGCACGTGGCGACGTCACGTCACACGTGTCACGTGCCACGAGGTGATGTGCCGGTCAGCGGCGCGCCTAGCAGTGGCCGGGCGCCGGCCGCCCCGTGCGAATGAACGAGCCGCAGCCGAGTGGCACGGTCCGATTTCTCCGAGCGGGCACCAGGCTTGGTGGCACGCTGCCAGTCTCGGATCGCCGAGTAGCTGGCGGCTTAGTTCGGAGACTCGGAGACGAATCAGCGGATTGATCGTCGGCTGTTTATGGATGCCGATTTTCTTCCGGCTGGTCTGCACTGACACTGATAAGCTGAATTAGCATGGAACAGAAGGCTCCTTTTCTCCGGTGGAGTTTAGTGATTGAGGCCAAAACCGTGCCCTTGTTGATGTTTGATCTGCTGACGGCGGAGTTGCCACCAGCCGCAGTCTGACGTCGCCGACAGGTCAGACTGGAGGTCAGAGACAACGGCTCACTGGAGGGCCCCAAGGACCGGTGACAGATCACTGTGGAGTGTCCAGGGACCGGTGACAGATCACTGTGCAGTGTCCAGGGACCGGTGACAGATCACGAGGCAGTGTCCAGGGACCGGTGACAGATCACGAGGCAGTGTCCAGGGACCGGTGACAGATCACTGTGCAGTGTCCAGGGACCGGTGACAGATCACTGTGCAGTGTCCAGGGACCGGTGACAGATCACTGTGCAGTGTCCAGGGACTGGTGACAGATCACTGTGCAGTGTCCAGGGACCGGTGACAGATCACGAGGCAGTGTCCAGGGACCAGTGACAGATCACTGTGCAGTGTCCAGGGACCGGTGACAGATCACGAGGCAGTGTCCAGGGACCGGTGACAGATCACTGTGCAGTGTCCAGGGACCGGTGACAGATCACGAGGCAGTGTCCAGGGACCGGTGACAGATCACTGGGGAAGGGCGGCCGAGATCGGTGACCACCATTGGAGACCAGTGGTGGACAAATCGTCACCATTGGAGACGACGGCGTGTCGCCGCAGAGCAGTAGTGTCAGGTCACTGCAGAGCAGTAGTGTCAGGTCACTGCAGAGCAGTGACAGCGTATCGCTGAATGAGTGGCCAGCAGCAGCAGCGCCAGCAGACGTCCGCTGTTCACCGCTCAACGGAGCCGGAGACACAGCGGCCAGCAGATGACATGTCCACTGTCAACGGAGCCGGATACACAGCCGCCAGCAGATGACATGTCCACTGTCAACGGAGCCGGAGACACAGCGGCCAGCAGATGACATGTCCACTGTCAACGGAGCCGGAGACACAGCCGCCAGCAGATGACATGTCCATCGCTCAACGGAGCCGGAGACACAGCCGCCAGCAGATGACATGTCCACCGCTCAACGGAGCCGTAGATATAGCCGCCAGCAGATGACATGGCCACCGCCAACGGAGCCGGAGACACAGCCGCCAGCAGATGACATGTTCACTGCGAACTGAGCCGGAGATACAGCCGCTCGTGTCGCCGGTAATCGATCACAGGCGCCGGAAAGAGGCAGCGCCCTCTGACGTCACGGCACACCCTCCATTGCGCCTGTCACACGGTGGTGGCAGACGTCCGGTGCAGTGACCGGACGGGCCGGCAGAGCCCGGCTCCCGACAGCCACAGGTTATCGGCGCCCAGGTGAAATCTGCCCGTGCGGCCGTGGTGGTTGGCTGTTGGGCTCGCGGGCGTGTGATGCTGGCACCGAGCGTTGGTCTGTCGTTGGCTCTGGTGATGGCCATCAGCACTCAGACTGAGGACGGCGTCGGCCGCTGTGCGCGGCGACATCATCAGGTCGTGATGTTGGTCGTGTTTAGACGGCAGGCGGGCACGAGCTGCACGGCGCCATGCGCGGTGTGGCAAGCCGCTGTGTCAGTCATGTGACACGTGTGACGCGACCTTCGCCGCGGCCGACGTGTCTTGTCGGACGTGTTTGGCGGTCGGCGGGGGCCCGCCCGACGGCCACTTAGAGCGTCGACTCGGACCTCGAATGGTGCGGTGCCGGCCGGCGGGCTGGCCGGCAGGCTGACCGGCATCTCCGCCCGGGTGAAGGCAGAACACAGCCCGTGCTGACTGAGAGGCGGTGCCGGCCAGCACCGTCTCGGTTGGGCCGCCGAGCGTGACCGCTCGCCAGCTCTGTCTCTGCTGAGCTCTTCGTCGCTTGGCGCCCACCCAGGAGGCGAAAGCAGCTGGAGAATGCAGGGATGGCGGTGTGGCAACCCTCCGTCGGCCGGCTTCTGTCAAGATGGAATGAGCGGACCCTAGTAGGCCGGCTTCTGTCGAGATGACCTGGACCGACCCTAGTAGGCCGGCTGCCAAGATGGCCTGGGCCGATCCTAGTTGCCGGCTTCTGTAAAGGTGGTCTGCACCAACTCTAGTAGGCCGGCTCCTACTAAGATAGCATGGACCGACTCTAGTAGGCCGGCGCCTACTAAGATAGCCCTTGTAGGCCGGCTCCCGCCAAGATGGTCTGGGCCGACCGTAGTAGGCTGGCTGCTGTCAAGGTAGTCTGAGCAAACCATAGTAGGCCGACTCCAAGATGGCCTGGCTGACCCTAGTAGGCCGGCGTCAAAGCAGCCTGGGCCGACCCCAGTAGGCTGGCTCCTGCCCAGCCGGGCCGACACCTCACTGGCCAGTTCCCAGTCGAGACATAGCATCAGCTGAGGAATGCAGAAGATAGCCGCCGCCGACCCTCCGTCTCTCGGCTGCTGCCCGGGAAATGGCAGCGGCCGGGAATGACGACGTACGGCGTGGTGAGCGGCTGCCACCACGGCGGCCGCTATTGGACTCACGCCCGTGACCTGCTTTTAAATAGCCCGAGGTGCGCACTGACATCTCCGCACAGCACGGCCTCTCCTCTCCGCCTGTCGCCAGAACAGCCCGCTGCCCGCCGAGCAAGGTCGATCGTCTCGTCACAGAGCTGGCGATTCAGGTTGTAGGATCAGCAGACGTGCGCAGACAGCAGACGGCAGGCTTTTCACAGTGTCCTAATGACACGAGTCTCTGTATGTGTATGGGCGCCAAATGACCCTGTAGTCGGCGCGCCCTTAAACCAAAATAATCAATCAATCAATCTCTATATGCGCATTTTGTGTACATAGCATCATAGCATGCTTCCCATTGTGGTGACACAACCTACATGTGGCCTACCCTAGTATAATATGCTGTATATATATATATATATATATATATATATATATATATATATATATATATATATATAATATCCGTGCGTGTGTGCAGAGTTCAGTGGTATCCAGTTGTAATACTTGTAGCATTTTAAGCTGCATTACACTCCCTATGATGTCCTCCGCCGTACCAAGAGGTAAGTGAAGGAAGCCCAAGCAAGGCAAATGGAGAGAAGACAAAGACCAACGACAAAACATGCGGTAAAACAACACGGGATCGATGGTTTGGTGTGGCTTTACGACGCACCAGCCGAGGCCAGGTGGCGTCGTCTGCCTCCCACGGGCATTGCGGGAATCAAGCCACGTGCCTCTGGTTCCTCGGACGCTCGGCTTCAGCACTCGGCCATCGCCACGGTATTGACAGTTTGCCTGCTCGTTGTGCGCAAAGTTCAGCCAGTTAGTCTGTGCCAAAGTGGGACTTCAGGCCGTCTCCAGGCCGTGGTTTCCTCTAGTCGATACATCTCTGGAAGGGACAGTTGCGGTAATGTTCGAAATTGGCCACAGTTTGAACAGGACGCTGGTTGGGTCATATTCCAGCGTCCTCTTCGCAGTTGTGGTGAAGACGTAGGAGTGTTTCTTGGAAGCCGTACATGTCGGGGTCAGCTTTTCTTCGCGTCGGGTGTACCTAAACTTCGGTGACAGGCGATACCTGCAAACGATATTCTCCTCTGCGCACGAGGTTTGCGAAACCTGTTCTGATTCTTAAGATCGGATCTGAATGAAAGAATAACCATCAGAATTCGAGGTATGGAGCTGATGTCGAGATGTTATGCCTTGTAATTTATTTCTGGCGGAGTTACGATAATGCTGTCTGAACTCGCCGGTAGGAAACTACCTCTCCGGTTCCGCATCGGACCTCCGTCAAACCCACCGGTCAGCCTTTGTCCCGTCTGAGACCAGCCCCAGTCCGTGGCATTGTTCTGTCTGAGACGGGCCCCAGTCAGTGGTATTTTCCTGTCTGGAGATCGGCCCCAGCCAGTGGCATTGTCCTGTCTGAGATGGGCCCCAGTCAGTGGTATTTTCCTGTCTGAGATCGGCCCCAGCCAGTGGCATTGTCCTGTCTGAGACGGGCCCCAGTCAGTGGTATTTTCCTGTCTGAGACCGGCCCCAGCCAGTGGCATTGTCCTGTCTGAGACGGGCCCCAGTCAGTGGTATTTTCCTGTCTGAGATCGGCCCCAGCCCGTGGCATTGTCCTGTCTGAGATGGGCCCCAGTCAGTGGTATTTTCCTGTCTGAGATCGGCCCCAGCCAGTGGCATTGTCCTGTCTGAGACGGGCCCCAGTCAGTGGTATTTTCCTGTCTGAGACCGGCCCCAGCCAGTGGCATTGTCCTGTCTGAGACGGGCCCCAGTCAGTGGTATTTTCCTGTCTGAGATCGGCCCCCGCCAGTGGCATTGTCCTGTCTGAGACGGGCCCCAGTCAGTGGCATTTTCCTGTCGGAGACCGGCCCCAGCCCGTGGCATTGTCCTGTCTGAGACGGGCCCCAGTCAGTGGTATTTTCCTGTCTGAGACGGGCCCCAGTCAGTGGCATTTTCCTGTCTGAGACCGGCCCCAGCCAGTGGCATTGTCCTGTCTGAGACGGGCCCCAGTCAGTGGTATTTTCCTGTCTGAGACCGGCCCCAGCCAGTGGCATTGTCCTGTCTGAGACGGGCCCCAGTCAGTGGTATTTTCCTGTCTGAGATCGGCCCCAGCCCGTGGCATTGTCCTGTCTGAGACGGGCCCCAGTCAGTGGTATTTTCCTGTCTGAGACGGGCCCCAGTCAGTGGTATTTTCCTGTCTGAGACGGGCCCCAGTCAGTGGTATTTTCCTGTCTGAGACGGGCCCCAGTCAGTGGTATTGTGAAGCAGGGCTCCTCTGCCAGCTCGGCCCCGGCCCCCAAGATTGACATCAGCCGCGGACGGCCGCGCCACGCGCCTCACGGCGCGAGCCGGTCGGACGCGCGTGTGACCGCGCTACGAGCCGGCGCTGACCTCTGCGCCACGGCGCCCGAGAGCTGCGCCGTTTTTGTCGACGGCGCCGGCACGCGGCTAATTGATCGTACATCGGAGCCGAGGAGCCGAGGTGGCGTCGACACGATCGGCCGTGGCTCTCACGACCGGCCGCCGCCGAGCCGGCTGGCCCAGTTCCGCAGCGGTCTCGTTAAGCGGCTCGCCGCCGATCCTGTCGGCGGCCGCGCTGACCGGGAAGGGGCGCCGCGGAGGGGGCGCAGGTGGCGGAGGGGGCGCAGGGGGCGGAGGGGCGCCGCGGCACGCGTCCAACTCTCACGCCCTCGCGTCGGCTGAAACATGTGCGCCGCCTCTGAACGATTGGTGCGCCACACGAGGCGAATGCGAGGCGCTGGCGGGGCGCTCCCAAGCCGGAAGCGCTCCACTGGAAGAGAGAGAGATGGAGAGAGAGAATGGCGCCGGCTCAGAAGTGGACGGTGCTCAGCGGCGCCGAGCTGGAGAGTTGTGAGCTGGGAAGCCGCTTCGTTCGTTGCGTTCGGAATGTTCCGAAGCTCTGGGCATTGTCGCCACGGAGAAGGCGTGTCGTGACTCGAATGTTTGTCGGTGTGTGGCCGGGTGGCGCGGAACATGCGCGTTTGGGCCTGTCTGTGGGTGTTTGGTGTTGGGTGTCTGTGTCTGTGTCTGTGTCTGTGTGTGCGTGTGTGCGCGCGGCCATTGTCGCCCGCTCCTCGACTGCCGGCCCAATGGCCTCGTGCCCCCCGGCCGGGTGATGGCCGGGTAATAGCCCGCCGTCGTCGTTTGTCAGCGGACATGGTGTTGTGATCCGGCGGTGGGAGCGCCCGGCCGGCCAGAGGCGGTGTCAGGCGGGCCGGCTGGGGAGGCGGCCGGCCACACGGATACTGGCGGTGTCGGATGGCCTAACTGGGGAGGCGGCCGGTGACACGGACACCGGCGCCGTCAGAGGTGGTGTCAGGTGGGCTGATGGGTGGGGTGGGGGGCGGTGTTGTCTGCCAGTTCGTGACGCGGTGTCAGTAGATGGGACTACCTCGTGCGGCGATGTTTGTGTGTTTGTTTATTTAGCACCAGCCGCTGCATCGGCTTGCACAGCCCCGATGTTCTCGGCCGAACTGTGCCACCGGCGAGCGGCAGCAGGCTGGCGCGAGCGCCACTCGTGCGGCGTGACCGGCCGTCACGGGCGACGCCA
The DNA here is from genome assembly GCA_034440615.1 of Ashinkailepas kermadecensis. Lineage (NCBI taxonomy): Eukaryota > Metazoa > Arthropoda > Thecostraca > Neolepadidae > Ashinkailepas > Ashinkailepas kermadecensis. The sequence goes on along the minus strand of JAOTOM010004649.1, from coordinate 142,743 downwards.
GGTCCGCCCGTGACGCAGTGGGAGGTGCGCGGGACTCCCACCGACCGGCGGTGCCCGGTGCCCCTCTCTCGGGCCGGCCGCCGCCGGTCGTCGTTGTTTGCTCGCGGTCGGCCGGCGCGTGATTGCATGTTTGCCAGGGCCGGCGTCAGCGGCGGCCCCGGGGGGAGCTCGGACTCGCGCAGGTCGTGTTTGTGTGCCGTGCGGCAGAGTGCTGCCGACCAGCCGTGCTGAATGAGTGCGGCCGCGGGCCGCATGGCAGCCGCCCGCCGGTGGCCGCGAGCGAGACTTGTGACGCGTGACGCCGGCACACGCGCCGGGCTCGCTGGCGGGAAAGGCTGCTGCGGTGTGTTGGCTGGTGAGCGGCCAGACTCAGCTGTCGCTGAAGTGCCGCTCTGTCGGTCCTCCTGACACCACGTGCTAACGGCTGCGGAAGTACTGACGGCAGCGGGCGGCTCGTGTGTCTGTCGCGCGTGAGCATTGCCAGGCACCGCTGTGGGAGGGGGGGATGCTGTTTGCCTGCCATGGTGGGCTTCTCGAAAATCGCTCGCACGACAAAAGCGTGTTTTTATCGCAGACGATTGGCATCGCATTTGGTCGGTGGCCATTGAATGCTGTGACGCGTCGCGATAGCTCGGTTGGTTGGTGACCGGCCCGCACCGTTTGAGGTCAGCTTGCGCTGTCTAGTGCGGGGACCGCCGTGGCCGGTGACCTTGGCAGGCTCCTCCTGTCATCGAGGTGTGCCATCGAGGCAGCCGGGCGGCTGTCAACCGGCGATGTCGATCTGGGAACGTGTCGCGCGCCGGTCCGAACTCAAGCGGACACGGCGAGACGCTGGCGCCGCGACCTGCGGCGGCCGGCCCAGGTAATGGACGGTCTTCCGTCTGGGTCCGCGCGTCCCATGGTGGACATCGGTGTCCGAGCCCTGGCAGCGGCGGCCGGCCAGCGGTCTGCGGCCTGCGGTCTGTGGTCTGTGGTCTGTGGTCTGTGGTCTGTGGTCTATGGTCTGTGGTCTGGGTCGGCCGTGAAAAATGGCCGACTCGTCAGCCGGGTGGTGGACTCGACTGGAGTCCGGAAGTTCTCCGCCGACCGCTCTCCCAACTTGGGGTGTAAATTCCACGGTCGACCGCGTGCGCCACAACAGCCATGAGCCGGACGGCCGGCCTCCCAGCGAGCGGTGCGGTCAACGACACCCGGGCAGCTCGTTCTCGCCGTGTGTGTCCGCCGGCTCGTGTTAAGCACGACGGTGCCGCCGCTGCACCCGGAACGGGCCGCACTGTCGGCCGGCAGAAGCACGTGATGATCAAGCGCAGGGCAGTCGCAACTTTGTGAAACTCGGGCGATGAGTGTGTTGGCGGCGGAAGCATTGCCTTCCGCGCGGTCGTCAAGTGTGGTAACATCCCTGGCTGTGGACGCAATGGTGCCGCGCCTCGTGGTGACTGTCATGACGCTTGTGCCGCGGCGTTCGCCTGGCCGACAGACAGATCTGTCGAGATCTGACCATCAGATCGATACGCCGGACAAGTCTGTCAAGGTTTGACCATCAGACGGCTGCGCTGAAGGGTAGGTTGGCTGTCTGGCTGACAGGACTGCGGGGTTGGGCTGATGGCACTGGGGGGTCAGGTTGACGGAACCGTCCAGGCACGGGCTTTTGCTGACACCTATTGTGGAGCGATGAGTGAATCCAGTGTGGGATTAGTGGACTTTGCGGCACGTTGTCACGAGTCGGCGTACCTCCCCGAGCCAGTGTCCTTCGACTCCGCCCCAGTCGGCGTCCTCCGACCCCAGCAGAGTTGACATCCCCGACCCCACCCTAGTCGATGCACCCCGTCCTCACCCAAGTCGACGTCCTCCGACCCGAACGGTCGGCGTCCTTCGACTTGATCCGAGTCGGCGACCCCCGGCCCCACCCGAGTCCGTCTCCCCGACCCCGTCTCCCCGACCCGTCCGAGTCGGTGACACTTCCGAGTCGGCGTTCTCCAACCTCGGGAGTCTCCCATTATTAGCTAACGTCTTTAGCCCAGACCTGTGGCTGCGATATCTAGCTCTGGCCCAAAGCATAATCTGGCCCAGCCCATAGCCACCATGTCCAACCCAAACCCCAACCTCTGCGTCAGCTGCAGTCTCTGCCTTGTCTGCACTTTGTTTGGGCAGTGCGCCGGCTGTTCGGTCTCTCTTCTGCTCGGTCTCCCTTCTACGCGTCCTCCCTTCTGCGGGTCTTCTAGGCTCTCGCAGATGCACTTCATCAGGTTCCTGGCATCAGACCGCGCTCCTTGGTTCGGCATAATTGTATCCACCTCATTTGAATTAATACCATGACGTGAACATGTAGCCACCAGCACGATGTTTTCCTCCTTCAGTTACTGTCGTTTGGTATTTTTCCGATAGAAATTCACCACTAATCCCTCCAACATCACCAATAATTCCACCATCAATCAGTGCCATAAAACGTCACGCCTGTTTCCCGTTGAGCTCGTTCGGTCTCCATCTGGCTGTTGCCGGACGGAAAGCGGCATCTATTCAAACATCCATCCAACATATATCGGTGTCGGTAGCCGGCGCCGAGGTCTCGAACGACCAGGCGACTGAGTGGCGGCAGAAGTTGTGCTTGCGTGGAGGCCGTCGCATATTTCACCGCACCCCCCTCCCCCCTGCTGCGCGCCCGACGCCGCGGACAGGCCAGCTTTGTGCCGGCGCCCAGCGGCATCGGCTGCCACGAGGTCGGGGCAGGGGGAGGGGTGCATGAGTGAGAAGTTGAGGACCGCCAGCGGTTGTTCCAGTTTGAGGGGTTCGGCGGTGCGGTGTAATTGAGTGCCAACGCGAAATCAGCGCGAGTGAAAGCCAGCATTAATCACAAGATGTGAACAGCAGGCAACCGCTAAGCAGGCGAATGCTTACAACCTCTGTTGTCCGCTAACTTGGAGGAGTATTGAAATTCGATGCCCGCATTGGCACGGCGACCGGCATGGTGTATGTACGCAGTGAAATCACATGGTGCCTACCCCATCATTTGACGGTCGTCCGCTGTGATGTGTTGTCTTCTATGGGGCAATAATTCAGTGGCAGCTGTTCACAACCACTTGCATTATTAAAATGTGTGTGATGGAACAGGCTAATAAATGACGCTATGTGTGCATATGACGAAATATGCTGAATGCTGAACATGGCACTGTGCCAATGAAGTCCAATGTGTGGTGGTTATTGTGCACCGGAGACGATTTATTGCTCTGTCGACGGGAGGCCATGCAGCCTGAGCTGTATGACCCTGTTCTGGAATTATCACAGTGCGATCAATCGACAGTAAAGAATGGTGCCAGTCTGTGAGACTTGGCGTCCGGGGTCCCGACCAATTACCGCTGTTCCGATCAGCCCCCAGGCTGCTATTGGGTGGCGGCCGTTCCGAGGCCTGTTTTCGCCAGATGCCGGCGAGGTTACGTGTGTCGTCCCGTAAATCGAAGCTCCGACCAATATGTGGCAAGTCGTTGCCAACCGTTAGATCTGTGCTAGTTTCAGTTGACGGGATAAAGTTCCCTGTCGAAAGACCGGTATTGATCCGGAGCGCGGTGAGTTCGCTGTGTTTGCGTTAGCAGTTCCAGCAATGCAGTTTGATAATGCCGGTCATTTTTCGACACAAACAGGCCATTACTGCTACACGATCCGCCGCCCCTACCTATCCACCGATGTAAATAATTGATCCTCTTCTCGGTGATCGAATTCAGCCTATTAAGCCACGAACCATTCATCGGAAATAGATTGACAATCGCGTTGCAAACGTCAGCTTACTGCTCCCGTATACTTGTGTTGAGCCGTCTTCTCGGCAATATAGACCGAGCCAGCAGCTGCGTTACTGACGCGCACGTGGCCATCCTGGTGACGTGACCGGGTCGGATCGGTACCCCGGCCTGAATCTTGCCCCTCACCGTCGACTGGAGCTGATTACAGTCTGGCGTGTGGCGGCCACTCGGAGCGCTTTACGCTGGCCGTTCTCCCAGCTATGCCGGCAAGCTGTCCGGCGGCGTATCATTTTCCCATAGTTCACAATTTCCAACGTTCATAATTTCCAAAAATTGGAAGGAAACTTCCAAAACAATCCCGAAACGAGGCGTTCATAATTTACAAAGTTCATAGTTTCAGAATTGGAAGCAACTTCCAATTTGGACATTATGAACGTTGGAAATTGTGAACTTGGAAAATATGAACGCCTCCCGTCTCGCCACGTGTCTTGGGCTGCCGCCGCCGCCGGTTGTTCAGATTCGGTGCGCGGTACGTACGGTACTTGTTCCGTTCACAATGGCCTCTCGCTGTTCCAGATTCGGTGTACATAGAGAGTCAGCAGAAGGACCAGCCGTACTTCATCTGCACGATACAGGACTTCCGACGGGTGAGTTGCACCGCCGAGAGCGCCGTGAACGCCTCCGCCGTCCCTCCGCGGCGTTGCGCCGCCGGTGAAAACGAGCCGACTCGGCCGTGCCGTGCCGGACTTTGGCGGTGCATACGATCGGTTACCGTCGCCAGGCCGTGTCAAAACACCAGCTGTCGACTGATTAACTTGAGACCTGGCTGCGCCGCCCGGCATCGCCCGCCGTCGTCGACCCGTGCTGCGTTTATTTTCAGTGGCTCCTGATTGATGCACCGCTGACGCGATGGGAGTGCGCCAGGGCCGTTCATTGGACCGCTCACATTCTCGGCGGTTCTCAACTGCCGCCCGTAGACCAACAGCGATTTGGTGGACGATGCGACGCGACTCGCGTGGCAAGTAAAAGTTCCGATCGATGGGAAAGATTGGCTGGTTTGTCCGACTCGGTTCTGGCGGAGATTTACGACTCGTGGAAAGTGGTTTGCGTCGACTACGTGGATTGGTGGCGTTTCCTCTCACAGTCACACTTGCGTTCACCACTCCCGGTTTGGGGAAAGAACCCTGTCTGACAAATCTACTGAGGAAATTCTCTCTACACTCGCCGTTCAGGTCAGGCACTGGAGTGTGATGACCTGGTAAGTGGCTCCGTTAGCCCGGAATGAGGTCATATGTGCTCACCTTATGTTGAGTGGTGCCATATATCATTCGACTGCAGGCAATTATACGGCTTTCTGCAATGTTTGAGCTGCTGCATCGTCAGCATAATGTGCCTGGACATGCTAGTGAAGTTCCACGTTTTCATCGGATGCTGATAAATCCTCTCTAATCTTGGCCTAATTTGGCAGCGGTGCTCCGGCACCCCAGCATGATTCCGGCTCAGCTGCGATTGTCTTGCTTGCTCACACATTACCCTCCGCACTCATTGTGAGTAGTTGTGAGCGTGGCTCGCCCTGTTGTTAACGACGGTCATTTGGGTGGCCGTGGGTCAGTCATTACCGGCCGACTTTTTACCGCGACTGTTCGAGGCGGTCCGAGAGGGCGCCGCGCGCAGCAGCCGCCTCCGTGCGGCGTCCGTGTCGATTTGTTTCACACACGAGCTGGCCGGGACAGGCGGCGAGCAGCTCTCTCGTTCGTCCTCGCTGGGCCGCGCCGACCGCCGCGCCGGCGGGGAGAGGGGCGAGGGGAATGTGGGGACGGGTGCGCGTCACGTGGCGGGGACACGTCAGCCAACGGTGAGGCGGCTCGCGGGGGAAGTAGGCAGGGGAGGATGACAGGGATGGCTGTGAAAACCAATAACTAATCGGGGAAAATCATGACAGGAGAGAGTGGATGGCAGCTTGCCCGTGCGTTGCCCATGCCGGTAACAACGGTTGTTTGTTGTCATGGAAACAGAGCGGATGCCCTGGGTTCGTTCGGACGCCCCGGTTCGGTGCTTGACACATTTTCGGCTAACAAGGCTCGTCAAAGTGTATGCAAATGTAATGGGCCACGGTCATGATACCGTGAACAATGCGCCGCATGCATTTCGGCTGTTCCAACAGCTAAATGCTTTGATGGGCACACACACACACACACCAACCAACATTTGCTGATTATACCGTGCGGCGGTGCCATCGGCTGAAAACCCGTTGCACGGGGGGGGGGAGTGAACTCGATCGCACTGAAGCAGCGCCTTTTTTTCTGAGAGGGCCGCACAGTTCGCGCCTCCTCCCCCTTCAACCGCTCCCTTAGTATGCTTCTTGTGCTCAATATCTGACTCAATCCAAGGTTGCGGCTGCTACCTAAGCCCAAAGTGTTACACAGGACCGCAGGCTAGATTAATTATGCCATGCCAGAACCATACGAACTTGGCGCCAGTTCCTTATGCAGTCGGTGTAAACTGACGGAACGGCTGGCCAGCCAGCCCGTGCATTATTTTGGCACTTCAAGCTGTAATCCCAACGGAGCGAAATCAAGACTTTTTGCAGCCATTTGGCATTGCGATTGAGACTAGCTGCCCCTTCAGTCTTCGCTCATGCATCCGGTTGTACAGGGATATGTGGCAAACCCGCATCAACGGATCGTTTGCATCAAGGGATCGTTGATGCAAACCCGCTATGTAGTTGTTTAGAGAAGTCTTATTTATGAATTTTACAGATATTTAGTCATGGTGTATATTCGCCAGGGATTTATTTTTTAGCCAGCGATGTTTGCATGCTCACCATTTTTGCATGTATATCATGTTCAAATTTGGTTTGACATCGTTAATGAGTAACGAACATTAAAACAATCATCACATGCGTCCATGACATAGGCATGTATGGCCATGTATAGTCCGCTGGCGTAGATATGCGCAGATAACAATGGATATTCCTCTGGCGTAGATGGGCATAGGTAGCCATGGATAGTCCTCTGGCGTAGATAGGCGCAGATAGTCGTGGCGTAGATAGGCATAGATAGCCATGGAGTGTCCTCTGGCATAGGTAGCCATGTGTAGCTCTTTGTCGTAGGCAAACATAGATAGCCATGGATAGTCCTGGTGTAGATAGGCGCAGACAGCCATGAATATTCCCATGGATATTCCTCTGGCCCAGATAGGCATAGATAGTCATGGGTCCTCGGGCGTAGACAGGCATGGGTAGCTCTCTGGCGTGGATAGGCGCAGATAGCCATGGATATTCTTCTGGCGTAAATAGACATAGATGGCAAAAATGTACAAAATTGTTAAAGGACTAGATCAGGTGAATTTAAATGGTGCTCTTCAGTTTAAAGTATCACACAGGGGTCACCAACTCAGGTTAGACAAGTTGAGGTGTAGGACAGTTAAGCGACAGCAGGTCTTCAGTCAAAGGGTTGTTGATCAGTGGAATGGGCTGCCTGCTGAGGTTGTGGGGAGTTCCTCATTGAATGTATTTAAAAGTAGGGTGACAAATTTTTTAGGCAGGAAAATCTTGCTTTTGATTTCTAATTTGGATGGAGGGGATAATATTTATGTTAAATGTGCACGGCACAGACCCCTTTAAGCAGGGGCTATGGTAGCACAATGGGTATGATGGGAGGAGCTTGCAATTGTTGAGGGTGTTATGCAATAGCAAGTGGATGATGCTAGATAGGCTGGGATATATAGCTTCCTAGGAACTTGGGATTAGGGATTGATTGGGGTGAGAATATGTACATTTCTAGTACCTTTTCTAGATAGGCTTAACCCAGATGGGCCCCTGTGGCTCTTATTAAGCCTTAACACTTTATGACTTTATGACTTTATGGCCATAGATATTCCTCTGGCGTAGATGGCCATATATATATCCATGGGTAGTCCTTTGGCGTAGATAGGCGCAGATCTGCCTGCTACGTGACTGCCCTGCTACATGTGCGTCTTGTGGCAGCTGTGTAGCCGTGTAGCCGTGGTCTTTGTTGGCCCAGGTGCAGCCGTTTCGACGTTGGATTACGGCCGACAGATAGGACAGTGAATAACTTAAGATGGCACTGGTGTGTGCAGATTTAATTCAATATTGAGTACGGGCGGATCAAGGAATATTTATGGGGAGGAGCATAATTCCTCTGAAGGGCGCTTTCGGCGGAAACAGATCGTTTAGCGGGAGTGTGTGTGTAGGGGGTGGGGGCACACTCGAACACACTGTAGGGATGTATTTCTGGCTCAAAGGGAGGACTCCTTTCCCCCTAAAAACGAGTCTGCGTTGAGTGGGTGGGGGTACACTCGAGCCTTCCTTTGCGGGGGGGGGGGCGTCACCTTTACATGGGAGGGCACAGGTCCCCAGCCCTATTCGCCCAGCCCTATTCGCCCAGCCCTATTCGCCCTATTCCCCAGCCTCTGCATTCGCCCGTAATATCGGACAATTTTCGGCTGGTTTTGTGTAGGGATATCTACAATACCGTGTTGTCACCAATGTGTGTTCGAAGAGGTCGTAGAAGCTCCAATGTGTTTCTTGATTCTGTATTCCACAAAGTCTACCTTTACTTCTCTCCAGAAATTATCTACCTTCTCCTTGACTTCAGGAACCGTCATGCGAGTTCATCCATGCAAAACGATTATCCCAATGGAACGTCTTACCTGGTGCCTTTCTGTGTCTCGTCGTTCTTGTAAGTAACGAATAAATTTGCAAACATTTGTATTGTGTCACAGGATGCTGTATACAGTCGAAGTTCTCATAAGCTAGAATAACTGACCAGCTTACTGTGTCTCACATGTCGTGTCTCCCTCGCACCGATTAACGGAGCCGCTTTCTCACACCGACAAGTTGGCCGGCTTCTCTACTTCTGGGTGTGCCTGTGCAGATTATCTGCCGTTTTCTACTTCTGGGTAGGCCTGCAGATCACCTGTCTACACGCTAACCTACCATTTCCACCACGGACTACGACGCCGAAAAGATATTTGGAATACTTTCTAACTTGGGTTCGAGTGATCTGGTTTGCTTTGCATCCCTGTTTGATTTGTTGCTCTAGGATGATCGCCGACAATCGAAGACATATTTATATCCATTCGTCTGAAGCTGATGCAGGGGCGGATCCAGGAGTGTTCATGAGTGTACGTTTCCTCGGAGAGTCGCCCTCGGCGCCCCTCTGAGGACAATTCGTCGAGAAGAGAGTGCGGATGCACTGGAGCACACTGAAGCCTCGTCAGCTTTCGCGAGCCTTTACGTCTGGCGAGCCTCAGCTCTCCAGACGAAGACGAGGCTCGTCTCGCGAGCCTCAACCTCCCAGCTAGGTCCCTCAGCCAGGTCCCTCGGCCAGGCCCCTCAGTTAGGTCCCTCAGCTAGGTCCCTCGGCCAGATCCCCTCCGCCAGACCCTCTCGGCCAAGCCACTTCAGTGAGCTCCCCTCAGCCAGGCCCGGCTGCTCGATAGTCCAGCATTCTGGATTGTTTGTGGTGGCGTTGGTAGCGAACGCGGGCATTTCGTCATTATGGAGCGGCGAGATATGTGGGGGTTTGTCAGGACGCAGAAACCGCTTTCTCCGCTCAGCCGCTGTAACGCAACGGCTGTCCTCCCGGCCCAGCCGCCGTAACGTAACGGCCATTCTCCCGGTCCATTCGCAGTAACGTAACGGACATTCTTCCGGTCCATTCGCAGTAACGTAACGGCTGTTCTCCCGGCCCGGCGGCAGTAACTTAGCGGCCATTCTCCTGAACCAGCCGCCGTAACGTAACGCCTGTTCTCCCGGCCCGGAGGCCTTAACGTAACACACTTTCTCCCGGATCAGCCGCCGTAACGTAACTGTCATGCTCTCGGCCCAGCAGCCGTAACGCAACGGTCGTCCTCCCGGTCGAGCCGGCGTAACGTAACGGCCGCTCTTCGGCCGCCCTCTTAGGCGAGGCGCCGTGCATGGCTTGCGGCCGCCGCTTCCTGCCGGAGTCGGGCGGCGGCAGAGGCGCGTCCAGGCGCGCTGTGTGGGGGGACGTGGCGCCCGCCGCCAGAGGCGCCCACCGGCCCTGCACCTACTCTGCGCGCAGAGACGGAGCGCGCGCGAGCCGGGCACGTCGGCGACAGAGCCGGGTCGGGTGTCGTCTCCGGCGGATCCGCCCACAATGTCGTCAATGTTCGCGCGGCTGCTAACCGCGCCTGCCGCGTCCCAACGCGGCCGCCGCCGGCCGGCGCCCTCCCGCCACAAACCGGCTGTTTCCGGCGCGCTGGCGGGCGGCCGCCGGCCGGCCGGCTCATCATGCCAGCTCCACTAGCCGCCAACCCTCCCCCTGCCCCTCCACTCCGCTCCGTCGGAGGCGTCTGTGCCGACGACGACGGGCATCGACATGGACGCGGGGCGGGAGGTCACGTCAGCGCGCGATTGTTGTGGCCGGTGCGCGCCGGTTCCAGCGCGAGCTGGAGCCGGCACGACCAGTGGTGTGTCGCCCACTCCTCAGAACTGTGCGGCGCTCCTGTGTTTACCACGGTGCCGGCCGGCCGCCGTCCGGTCGGCGGCACGCCTCTCACGCGGTCGGGACTCGCCCATGGTCTCCTGCTGTCGGCTGGTGTCGCACTAGTTCAGTGGTGGTGTCGCACTAGTTCAGTACTGGTGTCGCACTAGTGCAGTGGCAGTGTCGCACCAGCTCCGTGCTGGTGCGGCACTGATACACCATTGATGCGGTGTCGATGCTGATTGATCGGCGTTGATACCTCGGCATATATACGGTGTATTTAGCCCTGTAACTGCCGGGGGGGGGGGGGCACGGTTCAGGCCACGGGGGGTGTGGCTAAAGATGTGTGCCTGTCCTTGCCGGAAATGATGAATTGCCGCACGGGCGCCGAACGTCATTTTTTAGGTAAAAATGATAATGCATGATTCTCTGAGATTATTTGTGCATATCTGTCCAAGCTCAAATGTTTCACAGTTGTCGTATGTCAATGACCGGGATAACCTGCAGTGACATTGGCTGACATTTGTTGCAGGAAATTATAATCTGGCATGGTTTGTGGATCTGAATTCGAATTCCGGGTCGTTTAGGGCAGCTTTAGCTGACTTCTTCGAATTTGAGCCAGATTTGGCAGCATACTGGTCGATTTCGTGGAATGTGCCGACACCGGCTTTGGCGCAGTACCGCCAGGTTTTGGTATGCAAATGAGCTTTGACCTAGCTTGGAAGGTTGAAAACCTCTGTACACTGAAATGTCATCATACTTGATGGGTCATCGTCCAATAGCTAGTTGCTTTTGCTTCCTATCTATATCGGGGGCGTCGGTAGCTCAGTGGTTAGCTCAGTGGTTAGCTGAGCTTCCAGCCTGCCAGAGGTACGGGGTTCGATTCCCAGCGATGCCCGCCCTTCCTGCCAGGGTGAGAGGCAGGCGCCGCCATATGGCCTCAGCTGCTGAGAGTGTCGTAAAGCCACAATCATCCATCCATCCTATCTATATCGTTCTTATTTTGGAAGCTACCGCAGCGTGGCATTGAGGTGCGTGAAGACTGCTGGTTCCCGCACTGTCTGCATGTGACCGACCCCGACCTTGAATCTGAACCTACATAAAGTCACCGAGTTGGCAAGAAGCTGACCAATCTAACTACATTACATTTGACCAATTAATTTAGTTTAGTTGTCGGCCAGATGTAGAAAGGCTGAAGAGGTAAGCTAGTGGACAGGGGGAGCCTAGACATTAGCCTATTTCATGTATATGTATATGTTGATCATGTAGTTCATGTATATGTTTTCATGTTTCATGTATTTCATGTATATGTGACAAAAATACATGTAGATAGTTTACCATTGACGGATTATGCCACGTGTTGGTACACAAAAAACGTGTTTCTGAGTGATTAATAGCAGAGGTTAACGGAGGAAGAATGTACCCCGCCCTTGTTCCTCCCACTCGGCAGAACTAGGGGTATCGGTTGCCAGAACTAGGGGTACCGGTTGCCAGAACTAGGAGTATCGTTTGCCAGAACTAGGGGTGTCGGCTGCGGGCGGCAGTTGGCTGTGAAACCTCGCGATCAGTACCGGTTGGTGTGTCATGGTGTCAAGGCTAGTGCCCAAATTGTGACGCAATGGTCTGTGCGGCGCGTGGTCTGGGAGCGGGAGTGGGAGTGAGAATGGGAGTGGTAATTTACTGGAACAGAACTTGTGTGGGCATGTGGGTGTGGACAACGACGTGTTTAGTTCCTGATGCCCTTAGCCGTCTCCTAGACGAAATTCCTCAGCAGCATATGTTGGCCTAAAACCGTGCGGTTTCACTTGTGGACGACTGACGTTTCGACATTGGGTAGCCCTGCGAAACGGTCGCGACCGCTCGCGACCGCTCGCGTGCTGTAAGGCTTGGGTGCACAGCCGTGCTATCGCCGTTTCTCAGAGCCGCTGCACTCGAGGTTGGCATGGCTGCATTGGTGGCACGATGAGTGTGACGTGGGCTGGCGCAGGGTTGACGTCCACGGGGCGATGGAGGAAGATGCCAAGAGGACGTGGGAAAGATGTCCCAGTTGGGCATGCCGCCATCCGGGCATCCTGGAATTCAGGCGACTCCAGAAATATGTTCTGTCGCCGTGTGTGAACTGAAAGAGCCTCCTGTTTCCTCGCTGTCTTTTGTCGTCTGAAGATTGGCTTGCGAAGTCAGAAGTGGTCTCAGTACCCCAGAGCGGTCTCCGTAGACGCGCATTCAGTTTATTGCCCATTTCCCCAGGGGGTAGACGGCAACTCCCTCTCTCCCGTCCCCCGTGGACACACCTTAGTGCTCAATATCAGTTATTCCACCCTTATCCATCCGACATAATCGTTAACAGGAATAACACCCAAGGCGACAAATTACGGGAAAACGTCAATACCCAGCGCAGAGAGGGGGTGTGGTGAATTTGATGGAATGGCAGTGGAGAAAGAAAAGGGATACGGGAGGGGCACGGTCTTACCAAAGCAGCGGCTGTGAAGCGAAGAGAAGAAACTAGCAAGGAGTTGGTGTCGGGGCTAACAGCAGGAAGGTTACTAACAGCATCAGTGAAATTCGATCTGCACCCGCATAGCGGTGCAGGCGGTACATACGTCAGTTTTGACACGCTTCTGTTGATCAATGGCCGAATGAATGCTGCTGATGCGCAGACCTGGTGTCCTTCACACCTGCCTGCTCAGAGCTGGGGATCCACCTGCCCAGTGGCGTAGCAAACGGGCTGGTGAGGGGGCTGTTACGCCGTCTGTCGAGGGCCGGGTGGGTGGGCCTTTTTCTTGACGATGGAGATTTTCAGGACTACACCAGGCTCTGCAGACAGAATATCATACACGCAAAGGGGCTCTGATTTCCCGTGACTTCTGAAGTTTCCAGGGTCCCTTTCATCCTTCCGGGACACTGCATGTTCAGGGGACCTTGGAGCTGGATGGATTCCTTCAATCTGTAGGGGGGTCCTGTCCAACCAAGTCCTGGTTACGCCCCTGTACGTGCCCACTCAGAGCTGGAGACCCACCTGCCGAGTGGGTGCTCAGGACTGTCTTATTCAGCTTTGGGGATCCGCCCGCGGAATCTGCACTGCAGGTACACACTGCAGGTGGGAACAGGACACGATTCTGCTTTTCCTTTTCATTCACTTATGAACCGTGGGCTCTGCCACAATTGAAGTTCGGGGACAGATGAATATTTATACAGCTTAGCATTACGTCTACGGGCGTTGCATTGAAAGGATGCACCTACAACCGTGAACATCCTCACCCGCAATGATTTCGCCGTCGGGAGGACACACTTCGATCCGACAATATCTGCTCCAAACATATAAAAAGGTAGGTGCAACCGCCCATTCGGACGCCAGTCTTGCTGTTCAGGGCGGACGGTGTTGCGACCATGTCCATCCCTCCTGCCACCGAGCCGAGGAACGGGGTGCAGTGGAGAGGGGGCATGGGTGGTCTTGGTGAACACCATGGTGCGGCTGGGGGAGCAGAGACCTACCGATAATCCGCTGAGGCAGCTCGGAATGTTCCGGCCAAACAAGTCTGAAGCCGGAGACATCGGCACAGCACGGCCGCAGGAAGTGTGACGATGTGACGTACGGGACACGTGGTTGTCACACGGGACACGTGGTGGTCACACGGGACACGTGGTAGTCACACGGGACACGTGGTGGTCACACGGGACACGTGGTGGTCACACACGGGACACGTGGTGGTCACACGGGACACGTGGTGGTCACACGGGACACGTGGTGGTCACACGGGACACGTGGTGGTCACACACGGGACACGTGGTGGTCACACGGGACACGTGGTGGTCACACGGGACACGTGGTGGTCACACAGGACACGTGGTGGTCACACAGGACACGTGGTGGTCACACAGGACACGTGGTGGTGACACGGAACACGTGGTGGTCACACGGGACACGTGGTGGTCACACACAGGACACGTGGTGGTCACACACAGGACACGTGGTGGTCACACACAGTACACGTGGTTGTCACACAGGACACGTGGTGGTCACACGGGACACGTGGTGGTCACACAGGACACGTGGTGGTCACACAGGACACGTGGTGGTCACACGGGACACGTGGTGGTCACACGGGACACGTGGTGGTCACACAGGACACGTGGTGGTCACACACGGGACACGTGGTGGTCACACGGGACACGTGGTGGTCACACGGGACACGTGGTGGTCACACAGGACACGTGGTGGTCACACACGGGACACGTGGTGGTCACACAGGACACGTGGTGGTCACACACGGGACACGTGGTGGTCACACGGGACACGTGGTGGTCACACGGGACACGTGGTGGTCACACGGGACACGTGGTGGTCACACGGGACACGTGGTGGTCACACACAGGACACGTGGTGGTCACACGGGACACGTGGTAGTCACACGGGACACGTGGTGGTCACACGGGACACGTGGTGGTCACACACAGGACACGTGGTGGTCACACGGGACACGTGGTGGTCACACACGGGACACGTGGTGGTCACACACGGGACACGTGGTGGTCACACACGGGACACGTGGTGGTCACACACGGGACACGTGGTGGTCACACACAGGACACGTGGTGGTCACACGGGACACGTGGTGGTCACACGGGACACGTGGTGGTCACACACAGGACACGTGGTGGTCACACGGGACACGTGGTGGTCACACGGGACACGTGGTGGTCACACACAGGACACGTGGTGGTCACACACACACGGGACACGTGGTGGTCACACTGGACACGTGGTGGTCACACACGGGACACGTGGTGGTCACACGGGACACGTGGTGGTCACACGGGACACGTGGTGGTCACACGGGACACGTGGTGGTGACACAGGACACGTGGTGGTCACACACAGGACACGTGGTGGTCACACACAGGACACGTGGTGGTGACACAGGACACGTGGTGGTCACACACAGGACACGTGGTGGTCACACACAGGACACGTGGTGGTCACACAGGACACGTGGTGGTCACACGGGGTCACACGGTACACGTGGTGGTCACACGGGACACGTGGTGGTCACACGGGACACGTGGTGGTCACACAGGACACGTGGTGGTCACACTGGACACGTGGTGGTCACACGGGACACGTGGTGGTCACACGGGACACGTGGTGGTCACACAGGACACGTGGTGGTCACACGGGACACGTGGTGGTCACACAGGACACGTGGTGGTCACACGGGACACGTGGTCACACACGGGACACGTGGTGGTCACACGGGACACGTGGTGGTCACACTGGACACGTGGTGGTCACACGGGACACGTGGTGGTCACACACGGGACACGTGGTGGTCACACGGGACACGTGGTGGTCACACGGGACACGTGGTGGTCACACGGGACACGTGGTGGTCACACGGGACACGTGGTGGTCACACGGGACACGTGGTGGTCACACACAGGACACGTGGTGGTCACACACGGGACACGTGGTGGTCACACAGGACACGTGGTGGTCACACACAGGACACGTGGTGGTCACACAGGACACGTGGTGGTCACACACGGGACACGTGGTGGTCACACGGGACACGTGGTGGTCACACACGGGACACGTGGTGGTCACACAGGACACGTGGTGGTCACACAGGACACGTGGTGGTCACACACGGGACACGTGGTGGTCACACGGGACACGTGGTGGTCACACACAGGACACGTGACCTTCAGACATGACACGTGGTGGTCACATGGAGCACCTGGTTGTCCCAAGGGTGCTCGCGGTCGCACGAAAGACGTCGCCGTCTGCGAGATGCAGAGTGGTCAGAGGGAGGGACGGAGGGGGTCACGGGCAGCTTCAGCAGCCGCATGCCCGGCAGCCGACTGCTCGGGCACAGGCTCGTCGCGCCGGCGACCGGTAGCGACGCGCCCCGTTACCACGCGCCGACGCGGCGCAGACGAGGCCATCACCTGTGACCGGCGCCGCCCCCCGCACAGCCTCACCGCGCCCCGTGCGGCTAACGTGCTGCCACCTGGCGGCTGGTCGTGTTACGCCGCGCATCTGTCGTTACCATTAATCGGCGTCACGCGTGACTGAAGCGCCGCTCACAGCTGGCTGTGACCGCCGCTCGGATGCCGCCTCGCGATGCCCCGTGAAACGGTGGACGGTGGTGGTGGCGTTGTCGCCGTTGCGGAAATCGCCGCGGTCGGGTACTGCACCGACAGGGGGCACATATCCGCTGACAGTTTGCCATGTTTTGCTCTCCTGCCAAAGTGACGTCTACACAAATGTAGACCTCATTTTGGGTCTGCCCAGGTGGCTTCCCGTAGTAATATCATGTCCAACAACTCTTGCATTGTCCGATCGGGACGACTGATCGATTTTATGTCTGAAGTGTCATTTTCAGCTATATATACTCCTCACTAATAATATGCATTGCATCTAAGCCCTGTAGCATAATAGCGCCGTATAGACGGTATTCACGATGTGAACCTTGGTTCTGCATCTAACCGCTTTTGAATGAGTTGTGGGCGCAATACCACCATTGTAGTCGAGGCGCCCGAAAGCCCAAAGAACAAACGAAAACAAAGAGTACTCATGCGATTAGTCGACGTGTCGACTGTCGCTCCCGGTGCGGGCTCTGGTGCGTGCATTAGTCGACGTGTCGACTGTCGCTCCCGGTGCGGGCTGTGATGCGTGCATTAGTCGACGTGTCGACTGTCGCTCCCGGTGCGGGCTGTGGTGCGTGCATTAGTCGACGTGTCGACTGTCGCTCCCGGTGCGGGCTCTGGTGCGTGCATTAGTCGACGTGTCGACTGTCGCTCCCGGTGCGGGCTCTGGTGCGTGCATTAGTCGACGTGTCGACTGTCGCTCCCGGTGCGGGCTCTGGTGCGTGCATTAGTCGACGTGTCGACTGTCGCTCCCGGTGCGGGCTGTGATGCGTGCATTAGTCGACGTGTCGACTGTCGCTCCCGGTGCGGGCTGTGATGCGGGCTCCCGGTGCGGGCTGTGGTGCGTGCATTAGTCGACGTGTCGACTGTCGCTCCCGGTGCGGGCTGTGATGCGTGCATTAGTCGACGTGTCGACTGTCGCTCCCGGTGCGGGCTGTGATGCGGGCTCCCGGTGCGGGCTGTGATGCGTGCATTAGTCGACGTGTCGACTGTCGCTCCCGGTGCGGGCTGTGATGCGTGCATTAGTCGACGTGTCGACTGTCGATCCCGGTGCGGGCTGTGGTGCGGGCCTGTGCTCCCGGTGCGGGCTGTGATGCGTGCATTAGTCGACGTGTCGACTGTCGATCCCGGTGCGGGCTGTGATGCGTGCATTAGTCGACGTGTCGACTGTCGCTCCCGGTGCGGGCTGTGATGCGTGCATTAGTCGACGTGTCGACTGTCGCTCCCGGTGCGGGCTGTGATGCGTGCATTAGTCGACGTGTCGACTGTCGCTCCCGGTGCGGGCTGTGGTGCGTGCATTAGTCGACGTGTCGACTGTCGCTCCCGGTGCGGGCTCTGGTGCGTGCATTAGTCGACGTGTCGACTGTCGCTCCCGGTGCGGGCTGTGATGCGTGCATTAGTCGACGTGTCGACTGTCGCTCCCGGTGCGGGCTGTGATGCGTGCATTAGTCGACGTGTCGACTGTCGCTCCCGGTGCGGGCTGTGGTGCGTGCATTAGTCGACGTGTCGACTGTCACTCCCGGTGCGGGCTGTGGTGCGTGCATTAGTCGACGTGTCGACTGTCGCTCCCGGTGCGGGCTGTGATGCGTGCATTAGTCGACGTGTCGACTGTCGCTCCCGGTGCGGGCTGTGATGCGTGCATGAACGCGACTGCCGGCGGTGTGTCGGCGCCGTCGCTGCTTGGGCATCTGTGCCAGGGGGCCGCGGTAGCTCAGTTGGTAGAGCGTCGGACTCTTGGTCGCAAGTTTGTGGGTTCGAATCTCACAACCGACGGCATTTGCCGAGTCCACCCGCGACCAATCGGCGTGAGAGGTTGGCGACGCTATATGACCTAGCGGTTGAATGCGTCGTAGAGGAACCCAAGGTTCTCCTTCAAGCTGCTTGGGCGTCATGCTCTGCCCCCGGTGCCGTGGGCGTGCGCCGCCAACGTTCTCTATGCGGACGTCGACGTTGGTTATTGCGCCGGCGCCGGCGGTGTTTGCCCGGCTCAAGTAGCCTCTCTGTTTGTCGAGCCGACGTCGTTGGTGTTTGTCAATGTGCTGTCGCCGGTGTTCCTCTCAAGGTCGTGCCAGTGGGCAGTGTTACGTCAGTCGGTGTCTGCTGGCTCTGCTGGCCTCGCCGGCTCTGCTGGTGATACGCTGCGATTGTCTGTATCCGCATTGTTCGCGCTCTCGACATCCGGCAATTTGGCGCCGGTATGATCTGACCTGATCTTCTCGTGTATGTTTTGTGCTCGAGTTATATCGCGGTAGTCGAGAATTATATCGCCGCTGCTTTTTCAAGCAGGTGGTGCGTTCTGCCACTCCGGCGTTATTGTTTGTCATGCCAGTGCCGCTGTTTGTCGACTGGTGCTGCTGTTTGTAGAATTCATGTGACTGATATTTGCTAAACACTCGTGTCACCAATGCTTGTCGTTCTTAGTTTATCATGTATCAGGTTTGATTCTTTGCATATAACACTAATAATTCATAATCCACAAAGGTGTAAAGGGTTAAGGCTTAGCAACAGTCACAGGCTCCATCCGGGTTTAGCCTATAAAGGCAAGATATTATGAGAAAAAAAACAAGAGACTGAAGCCCCTAATCAAGGTACCATGTTGAGTTTTGGAGAAGCTCGACCTTTTATTTTGTTACCATGGCCCTTAAACACCCGAAGACCGGTTCTAATCACTAATCCTATGTACGCCTGTGACTAGCGTAATTTCCCATTTATGATTCCTTCCCCATTTCCTGCTCCCCACTCCCCATCCCCATCCCCATGATTTACCACCCTTTGAGTGAACGTCATCTATCATTTATGTTCAATCGATTCCCTTGGTTAAAACCTCGATAGGACAGTGCGGCTGACCTCGTCGACATCCAGTTCAGCGACACAGTAAGAACGTATCTACCGTATTTTCCAACACGTGCAATGCTGGACTCTGCACTCCCTATCAAGGACACCTGATAGCACCGGTACAATGCACACCAAATAGCATCACAATGCAGTGGATCACCACAATACAATGCACACCTACTCCGGCCGCCCCCCCCAATTCCGATCCCCCTACTGCAAAACTTTGAATTAAAACAAACAAAATGATCGGATCTAAATAATTTGTCCACTATATTTATTTCAATGCATTCAATGAGAGACTCGGCTACATCACCAGGCAACCTACTCAATTGGTCAGCCATCAGCCGCCCTTCGACTGAAAACTTGTAGGCGTTTAGCTGTCGTGCACCTTGACTTGTCCTGACCCTGACCTGTCCTGACCCGCACCTTGACTTGTCGGACCTGAATTGATGGCTCCCATGTGGTGCCCTAACTTGAGGAGCAGTATTCAGCTTCACATTATCTAGCCGCTATCTTAAGCATCTTGATCGCATCACCCCGTAATCTCCTATACTTGAGGACTACCTATATGCCGTAAGCTTGCCCCCATATTCTAAATTGCTCAGTCCATAGATAAGCCTAGTAGTTTTGCGCCGCATTATTTCTGGAATATATATTCATTTTACTCAAGGGCTCTATGCATGTATACAACATTACAAGTGGGGTCGCACATAGGCAAAGTACAATTGTTTTATAACTTGATTGTTCTTATTGATCATTTCTATTAATGATTCGTAACATTGTAATCGCCCTGTTTCTAGTTGAGTTGCATTGGTTTTTTTATTGAATGTTTCTTGAAACGAAGTGGTCTCTCGTCTCCTCTACCTCCCATTGCATATATGGATGTCCCATCTCTATACCTCAAGCCCCTGGGCCTTCGAAGAGGTTAAAAGCACACAATATGCAGCACTAGGAGAATTAAAACAAGCCAAGAAAACAATTGTATCCAGCCGGAAATGGAGCTAACTTGAGTCACACAGCAACCAACAAAAGGAAAGTAACCTTCTACTAACAACTACTTAACTTGGGAACTAATGGTCCACCACCCGAGTGGCCCGAGTCGGTCCCCCTGCCCATCAGTCCGGAGAGCAGCTGAGTAAACACGCCCGTTTCGAACAAGAGCACAGAAGTGAGTTGACTATGCCCTTAATTTTGTGCTCTCGAGCTCGACTATGCCCTTAATTTTGTGCTGCGAGCTTCTGCGCTCATGTTTCCAAGTGAGCATGTGCATGCCTTCGTACAACCTGTTATTTTCTGATCAGATGGTTAGGCTGTATGTTCAATACCTGCCATCTTCGTATATTCCCGAGCCTATATATACTGGGCCTTTTGGAATCACATCGAATGGCAGGGGCGGATCCAGTAACCTTCACGGGGTGGGTGCACACTGGTGTGGAGGGCGTCGTTTCCTCGGAGGGCCCCACTGCGAAAGTCGCCGGAACGCCTTCGGCTGAAAACCATTTGAGCAGGGGAGGGGGTGCGCTCGAGACTTCCCGGAGAGGCGCCACCTTTTACGGGGGCATGTGTCCTGCCGGCCAGAGGACATCAGCGCCCAGTGTCCCTCCCCCCTGTATCCGCCCCCATAGAGTTAATAGTTTTCGGGGTTCTGTATCGCTGTGCTGTCGTCAGTATCGCTGTGCTGGTGTCGTCAGTATCGCTGTGCTGGTGTCGTCAGT
The DNA here is from genome assembly GCA_034440615.1 of Ashinkailepas kermadecensis. NCBI lineage: Eukaryota > Metazoa > Arthropoda > Thecostraca > Neolepadidae > Ashinkailepas > Ashinkailepas kermadecensis. The sequence goes on along the minus strand of JAOTOM010004649.1, from coordinate 121,842 downwards.
ATTGCTGTGCTGTCGTCAGTATCGCTGTGCTCGTGTCGTCAGTATCGCTGTGCTGGTGTCGTCAGTATCGCTGTGCTGTCGTCAGTATCGCTGTGCTGCTGTCGTCAGTATTGCTGTGCTCGTGTCGTCAGTATCGTTGTGCTGTCGTCAGTCTCGCTGTGCTGGTGTCGTCAGTATCGCTGTGCTGTCGTCAGTATCGCTGTGCTGGTGTCGTCAGTATCGCTGTGCTGGTGTCGTCAGTATCGCTGTGCTGGTGTCGTCAGTATCGCTGTGCTGTCGTCAGTATCGCTGTGCTCGTGTCGTCAGTATCGCTGTGCTGCTGTCGTCAGTATCGCTGTGCTGGTGTCGTCAGTATCGCTGTGCTGGTGTCGTCAGTATCGCTGTGCTGGTGTCGTCAGTATCGCTGTGCTGATGTCGTCAGTATCGCTGTGCTCGTGTCGTCAGTATCGCTGTGCTCGTGTCGTCAGTATCGCTGTGCTCGTGTCGTCAGTATCGCTGTGCTGGTGTCGTCAGTATCGCTGTGCTGGTGTCGTCAGCATCGCTGTGCTGCTGTCGTCAGTATTGCTGTGCTCGTGTCGTCAGTATTGCTGTGCTCGTGTCGTCAGTATCGCTGTGCTGGTGTCGTCAGCACTTGTTAGCCGCGCCGTCGGCGTTTATTGATCAGTTGTCATGGCGTTTCGCGGCTTGCCTCGCCAAAGCAATTGCCGTCCAACCCTCGACCAACCATGTTGTATTATTCCCTCTCAAAAATGTCCACGCAATTTACCAGAAGATTGAGTCGGCGCCTGGAAGCCAACTTCTCTGCACACAGTTGGGCAATTGACAGCCAGGTTACAGGTGACAGGTGGGTTTGCCGAAACACAGTGCCGAGTCATTTCATAGTAGGCTGGGGAACGTGTTAGGAGAAGCCTATCTGCCCTGCCTCTTGAAACTGCGCCTTTTTCAAATAAGGCAACTTCGGCAAATGTTTTGCTCTCTTGCTGATTGGTATTGAGCGGTGTTGCGCATTGCTTTCCTTGCTGATGTGTATTGCTGTTGGTTAGCGATAGGTTCTTCTATCGCTATTGCGTGCCAGGGTCGGCTGGATAAGATGATAAAGTTACTCGACAGCACCGGCCGACCAGACCGCCTGATTTGGAGGAAATCGAACCGAGCTTGGAAAATGCCATTTGTCCTGGTCAACAGAAGGCTTGTCAGTTGTCTCGGATTGGGAATTACTCACCGCATTTGCGGCGTTGAAGGCATGCAAAGGCGAAAATCAACCTTTTCATCAAACGATGTGTTTCTTTTTTTAGACAAAGAAAACCACAATTTCATTGTTCAGCTGTTCAGTTTGGGAGTAGGGCCGCGGCGCCCCACTTTGAATGTATCAGCCTGTGGCGGAGTTGGTGGGTGGGTTTGGCGTGCGACTGTGCAGCGCCGGCTGCCTGCGCGCCTGCGCCGCCTGCGCCGCCTGTGCCGCCTGCGCCGCCTGTGCCGCCTGCGCCGCCTGCGCCGCCTGTGCCGCCTGCGCGCCTGCGCCGCCTGTGCCGCCTGTGCCGCCTGTGCCGCCAGCTGGCGGGGCTGGCCGGGCCGCCATGAGGTCAGGTGGGCGGGCAGCTGTGCCGCCTGTGCCGCCTGTGCCGCCTGCGCCGCCTGTGCCGCCTGCGCGCCTGTGCCGCCTGTGCCGCCTGTGCCGCCAGCTGGCGGGGCTGGCCGGGCCGCCATGAGGTCAGGTGGCCGGGCAGCTGTGCCGGCTACGTGCGGGACAGGCCGCGCGGAGGACACACGAGGCCGCTGGTCAGATGGTGCCGCGCCGCCACGGCCACCACGTGCCGGCTGGCACCACCTGCCAGCATCAGCACTCCTTGGCCGCCACGGCCTCCTCGTGCCGGCTGGCAGCACCCGTTAGCACCAGCACCAGCACCAGCACCAGCACCAGCACCAGCGCCACTTGGCCGCCAGACGGGGGCGTCTCCTGCTGTCGTGCGCGCGTTCTGTTACGACAGCGCGCCACCTCGCGCGGCGCCGTTACGTCACACTGGAGACTGTCGGACAGACTGTTAACACACGACCGGGCGTGCGTTAACGACTGGCGCGCGGACTGTCCGACAGCCAGGCGTGCGTTCACGACTCGCGCGCGGTCGGCCGCGGTGCTTGCGGCTCCCGCGCCGGGGCGACGACGCGGTCGGCCGGGCAGACGCCGGCGGCCAGAGCGCGGCGGGTCAGTCGAGGAAATCTGGTGCGCCTCATGCGCGCAAACAATGGCGGCCGGTCGCGGTGTCGGCCGTCGCCGGCACGCCGCGCCGCCGGCATGTTCCTCATCGCCGAAAGATAGGAGGCAAAACATCACGGCGACTTGCCGAGTAATGGAGTGGATCAGCATCAATGCGCGCCGAAGGACGTTAAAGTCACGATTAATGTGGCCGGCGCGACTTGGCCGCGTGCCAGCGTGTCGGCGTGCCGTCGTGCGAACCTGCCGTCTCGCGGCCAAGGCCTTTGTCGGCCGGCCGGCAAATTCGCCGCGAAATGGATCCACTAACTTCTCGACGGAGCCTCGTTTGTGGGAATTATCACCGGGTCGCCCAACAAGCTGGCCACAGGGGCGACAGGAAGGGAGGCGCGTCTCTCACACGATTATCGACTCTCTGAGCGACGCCTGCAAGCGCGGCACGTCGAGGCGGCTCCGAGCGCCTGCTCTTCCGTCGCAGCTGTCGCCGGCGCGCCTCGGCCATCTGCGAATCATCTCATTCATCCGGAGACTGCAGGCATCGGCATGCTTCCCGATGCACTATGCAGCAGTCATCTCGTTACGCCCGCGCCAGGCCTTGAGTGATGCCTGCAACGGCACGACAGCTGGCGCTCGCATGCCTCGCTCGGACCGGCGCGTTCGCACCGTGCTGACTTTGTGCGGCGCCGCCTTACCTTGGCAATCGCCTGAGGCGCTGCCGCAGCCTGCGGCGCATCGGCCAAGCCCATACAGCCACTCACTCCCGCCAAGCGGCCATTCCCTCCGGCCAAGCGGCCACTCCCTCCGGCCAAGCGGCCACTCCCTCCGGCCAAGCGGCCATTCCCTCCGGCCAAGCGGCCACTCCCTCCGGCCAAGCGGCCACTCCCTCCGGCCAAGCGGCCACTCCCCGCATGTGGCGCCTTACGGACGCTGGATAATTTTCGCGGGAAGGTGGGCGGCCGACAGCCGTTCCGGCGTTGCCACGTCATCGGCTTGCGTAGCGTCCTCGCCGGGTTGCCGTGTGGCGGGTGTGACAGCTCGGCTGTTTGTCACGTAGCGTTCTCCCAGGTTGCTGTGTGGCGGGCGTGACAGCTCAGCTGTTTGTCACGTGTCGTCCTTGCCGGGTTGCCGTGTGGCGGGTGTGACAGCTCGGCTGTTTGCCACGTACCGTCCTCCCGGGTTGCTGTGTGACGGGCGTGACAGCTCAGCTGTTTGTCGCGTACCGTCCTCGCCGGGTTGTCGTGTGGCAGGTGTGACAGCTCAGCTGTTGGTCACATGTCTGGCAGCCGACGTGTGGTGAAGTCTCGTGGCGCTAATCTCTGCGACACAGCCAGCTGGACGACTATGGTGTGGTGTCAGCGGGTCTGACACCACGCTGGCGGTGACCCGACAGCTGGCATGGTGACCTGGCGCCTCGACAGCTGGCGCGCCGTCCTGCTGCCCAGATGGTGCGCCAGCTGTCACAGGCCCACGTGGGGCCTGTCGTCGGTACGACACCGACCAGCGCTCCACGACTGCACACTCGATCGCGGTCCTGTTACCACCATGACTCGATCGAGGTCCTGTTACCACCACGACTCGATCTAGGTCCTGTTACCACCATGACTCGATCGAGAGCGCACCACGACTCGATCAAGACCATGTTACCACTACGACTCCACGACTCGATCGAGATCCTGTTTCCACCATGCATGCCGCCGTATATTAACGAGGCCAAAGCTGGCAAATTACTGCTGCAGCCGAGCCAGGTGTAGTGCCCCCTGTGAGAAGGCAAGTTATGGCCGATGCGCATGCACGCGCGTACATCTGCCGGTTCAAGGGCACCCACTCATCGCGTGTGCACGCGCATGTCCCCTGGGGTAGGCGCGTGTATGTCCCCTGGGGTAGACGCGTCTATGTCCCCTGGGATGGACTCATGTGCGTGCGTATGTCCTCTGGGATAGACTCGTGCATGTTTCCGGGGATAGACGCGTGTATGTTCCCTGGGATAGACGCGTTCATGTCCCCTGGGATAGACTCGTGTGCACACATATGTTCCCTGTGATAGACGCGTACATGTCGCCTAGAATACGCTCGTGTGCATGCGTATGTTCCGTGGCATAGACGCATGCACATGCGTATGTCCCCTTGGGATAGACTCGTGTGCACGCCATCAAAGTATGCGGCGGCCCTGTCGGAGAGTTGTCCGGCAGCACACAGCCGACGCCAGGCCCTCTGGGAATGCATGTGTTGGCTGGTGCTGGCCGCACTTTCCCGGCCGCCGAGCGGAGCCGTCCTCTCTCGCCGTCGGTGGCTTCCGGTGGGTGCCGTTTATTTATGCACCTGTGCGGTGCACACCGGTGTCGCGGCTATATTTGGTTTCGCCGGCGCCGCGGAAGCTGTCGGCTCGGATCGGCGCGATGTGTCGTTTGTTTGGCGTGCTGACCGGGCGTCTCGGCTGGCGCCTGGTGCCTGGCGCCTGGCGCCTGGCCCAGGTGCCGGCGCGTTTTCACCGTGCGCCAGGTGTCATGAGCGCCCGCGGTCATCCTTCATCGGGTGCTGGCCGAGCCCACGGCGGCGGCTTTTTGCCCGCGAGTCCCACGGCCTTTCCTCATCGCACGCTGAGAGCAGTGGGCGCGCGCGGCCACATGGAGGCCCTTCGACGGCCGCCTTTGTCCCTGGGCCGCGCGCGCCCTTTCCGGCTCATCCCGCCGCCGCGTCGTGACGCGCTCTCCGCGTTCCGTGGGCAGTGTACGCAGCTGAAGTTAACCGCTCTGACGACGGATGGCAGCACCGTCGAGCGGTTGCGGCAGCGGCCGCCGCACACGGCGGCTGATTGCCGGTTTGCGGCGGCGCTGTCACGCTCCCCTTCACAGCGGCGGCGGCGGCGGCGCCCTCGGTCCGATGCCTTCGTCCTGAAACCACAGAATCACGGCTCGGCCGACCTGTTGGAGCCACCACGTGGGGTGTCGTGCGCGGTGCAGCCGTGCCGCGCCGCCGCCGGGCCCCCGGGAGACGTGGTGGCGCGCCTGCAGCCCAGCTCCCGCCGACCCGCGCCCGCTGACTTACTTACGCCCGCCGGCCGTCTGCGGCCAGCTTTCGCGGCTCTCTGGACTGGGCGAGTCGCGGTCGTGAGGTCGCCGGCGACTGCTGGCGACCACCGTCGTCCACCGGCGACTTCGAGCGACTTCCGGCGACCACCGGCGACCGCCCACGCCACCGCTGCAAGTCGGTGACAAATCAGACAATAGCTGCGAGCTGTCACTTGTGCTATCTCAGGCCTCGCTTCCAGTAGCCAAACGATCGATGTATTCGACTTCAGACATGTCTGCGGTACGAAGTTCACCAGCTGATGTATTTTCGCCCCGAAGGAAAGCGATAATCGACTTAGGAGGCTGACCTGACAATTGACAATTATAAATCAACGTTTTCCGTTGAATGCATCGGGAGCCTAGCAATTGTTGCCTTTAATTAGTACAGTAGATTGATATCAGTACACACAGAAGTTCTGTTGAAAATCTAAGCGAAGCTGCAGCAGGGACGTTCCCGATGCGGGAGCGGGAGGGGGACTTGTTCCCAAAACGTGATTTATTGATGCGATATTTATCATCACATCTACAGCTTTGCATGACAAAAAAAATGAACCTCAAAACCTGACCGTCCTTGTCTTCATTGGTTATCGCTCTTGGTAAGAGGCCATTGAATCGCTTGGTGCCTCTGTCTATAATGGCTCGGGTTGACTGGTACGACACAGCACCTGCGGGCTCACTGATACAACACAGCACCTGTGAGTTGACTGGTACGACACAGCACCTGCGGGCTGCATTCGGGCTGGGACGGAGTCCATCGTTGTCCCTTCACATGTAGCTTCCACCTCGTAAAAAATGGTATATTTTGTAATACAAAGTCAAGTCACTTAAATTTGGTGAGTAAAAAGAGGCTCAGCTGAGTTATCCAACGCTTCTGAAGTGCAACCCTAGTGATAACAATATCCTAGTTCTATCCCTGCTGAGTAGCAGGTGCGGACCAGTCATGGACCTTGCTTCCTCTTGTCCTTTCTTCCTCTTGTCCTTGCACTTCCGCTTGCACTTACACCGCTTACGTTTCGCTTATCCCTGGCTGCCGAGACCCGTGGGCGTGTTATGGCTCCCACATGTGTACAGTAGCCGACGTCCGTTGGTGGCTGACGAGTGTTCTGGTCGTTCTTGCTCGAGTTACTATTTCATTAACGAACACCCGCTGTAGGGAGCAGCGACCGGTCATCGTCCCCGAAGTTGCCGACGAGTCTCCAACAGGCCTGGTGCGACGGCACGATGACTCGCAGATCGACGGTCGTGACTCGTGATCCGTGCTGGCCTCTGTCGTGACTGGTGGCGTTTGTGTTGACGGCTTCACTGATATAATGACCGGTGACACGGCCAGTGGATGTTGACTGGCCTGACCTGACCTGACCTGACCTGACCTGACCTGGCCTTACCTGACTGACCTGACCGACCTCACCGATCTGGCCGACCTGACAGACCTCACCGACCTCACCGATCTGGCCGACCTGACCTACCCGACCGACCTGACCTGACCTCGGAGGCGGCCAACCACAGCCGTGTGGTGGGATGCGACTTCATGAGACGCACTGCCGTCATCAGTGTCGTGATCATTGTTGTGATGAGTGTCGCGATCAATGCCGCAATTAGTGTTGTGATCATTGTCGTGATCGGTGCTTAACTGCGGCCGATATACACCACCTACGAAAACTTCTTTTCGGTGCGTCACTGTCCGAATACTTTGCAGTTATAGGGGCATGCCTACTCCTTGGGCCTTCTTGGCACTCATGTTGAGCGACACAAGGTCGGGGATGGACCGGCATGCATGCCCTGTCAACATGGCAAGTGGAATTGCCTTCCTCCATGTATCGCGGAGTCCGCACTGGATTTGTGGTTTTCCATGTGGTTACGTTAGCTGCGATAGTGATATGTAAATGGCTTGCGATGCCGCTACTTACCAGAATTAGCCTATGCATGCTGTATGTGGTACCGAATGCTATAGAGTTCTTCACTTCACGTATCAAACCTGGTTCATGCTGCATGACATTATCAGCACCGATCCACTTGTTCTAATTAATTCACCATGATTAATAGCACGAGGCACAACCAGGTCTGCGATGGGATATTGGGGATTAGCATTAACATTAGCCTTGGGAATAACAGTGGGGTTCCGTTCTGAAGTTCATGTGACGAAACTGGAGCAGTGGGGACGGCCGGGCCGATCGGGGGGGGCGGCGGACTCGGGGAGCTGTCTGGAAACCACCGGACCGTGACACGGGGTGCGCCGCGCAGGACTCCGGGCGTGACGGCAGTTTACGGTCCGAGGACCCGTTCACACTGAACAGTCCGCAGACCGAGGACCCATTCACACTGAACACTCCACACGGGGTGCGCCGCGCAGGACTCCGGGCGTGACGGCAGTTTACGGTCCGAGGACCCGTTCACACTGAACAGTCCACAGACCGAGACCACACATGAACACCACACGGGATCCGCCGCCAGGACCGGCGTGACGGCAGTTTACGGTCCGAGGGCCCGTTCACACTGAACACTCCACAGACCGAGGACCCGTTCACACTGAACACTCCACAGACCGAGGACCCGTTCACACTGAATAGTCCACAGACCGAGGATTGTTTTATATGCTTTGGGAGGAGGGGGGGGGGGGAGGAGAAGTTTCCCCCTCAATGTTGGCTTTGCCCCCAATAATTTTAACCTTTAACATGGAACCTTATGGGGTGTGCCTCCCCCACAATCAATTTCGGTTCGCCCATTGCCTTCATGTCCCCCCCCCCAATAACTTTCAGAAGTCAACACCCGTGGGCAGGAATATCAGAGATGATGGATTTCAGGGGGTGCATTTTTTATATCTGTCCATTAGTGCTGGCTGCACATCTTGCAATGCGAACCCAGAACGTCTCTTAGTTTGTTTATCTTTATGGCATTCCTAAGCACATTTGCTTAACTAGTGAACTCCTAAATCACGAGATACCACAATCACAGCAACCAGCACAAAACATGTGCTTCCTTTGGCGTGCAAATGTAGCAAGCATTTACTTTGCTCATGCTTTTCTGGAACATTTCATTTCGTGCCCAATCCTTTCCAATATCTCTGTAGGTGCGCGCAGTGTAGATACGCACGGTAAAGTAGGTGAGAAGTCAAGTGGCACACAATCATGTACCAACAAGGAACTGGTGCATGTAATGGCAGCAAATAGGTCCGCGTATTGTGCACCCACAAGTATTTTCGAGAAATTGCATGTCAACGGTCGTCCATTAACCTGCATTGATATTTCATACCGCGATTTTATGTATAATTAGGTACATGTGTGGGCTGAGGATATCAATACATTCAAACGTATGGAAAGTAACTGCGTTAACTAGAACCTCTGTACGAATGTTTAGGTAAATAATTGTTGGCGGAAGTTAGTTACCTAATCTAGTAGTGCATTGGCATGCACTTACCTACCTCACAAGGGCGCGTTAGCTGAGTGAGGGGAGCAGAGGGAGCAGCCCCCCCCCCCCCTCCACCAACTTTGGACGGACACTTCGCATTGACCCTATGTGCGTTGAATGGGAAGAACCAACTTCAGAATGGCTCTGGCACCCTCCCCATCTCCCTCCAACTTTGAACCAGTTGGCGTGCCACTGCTACCTCATTACTAAGCTTGACGAAGCTGACAAAACATGAACTTCAGTGATAAGATAATCGAAGTGCCCAAAGCAGCCTAATACTCAATTGCTAAGTCTTATGTTCTTGGACAGGACTATAGTTTCGACAAGCCCCAAGCAATCACCAGTTCTTTGATCGGACACCGGTTGGCGTTTGGTATGGGAATTCCGAAGGTAACAACACCAGTCGTACCGTGTGTTGGGCAGGTTGCGGGGTTGGACTTGCCGGATGTCGAAGGTGGCGGACCGACAGTCTGCCACCGCAACAGACTGGGACATTGTGTTGCTGGACCGTCGTTGACGGGTTGGGCGGAGAAGTGCAGTACGTTGTCCGCATCGAGTCGATGTCGTGTGCCGGTAACCACATGACCGTTGTTGACCTGGTTGACATGGTTGACGTGGTTGACCTGCCGGTAACCATATGACCTGACCGTTCTAGTGACGCAGCGCGACGGTATTGGCGCAAGTCCGTCAGCGACACAGTAGGAGTGTGACTCCAGTCCGATAGGACGAGTGGTCTAGGGGTAAGATGCTCGTCTCACAATCGAAAGGTTGTGGGTTCCGAGTCTCACTTGTCGCTACTCTTCGCCCGCGACCAGTCGGCGTGAGAGATTGGCGACGCTACATGACTCAACGGTCGACGTGTCTTAAAAACCAATAACCAACCGATAGGAACACAGCACAGACCGAAGTCAGTGAACCAGTGAGACGCTGGTGGAGTAGTTCATCCGGTCGTGAAGAGTACACCGCAGGAGCGAATAGTGGATGCGGAATAGCGAAGCAGGAGCGGTCACGGAACAGAAGAGTCGGAACAGTTCAATGGTCACAGGATAGAGAAGCAGTGGTGGTCGCGGAACAGAGAAGCAGGAGTTGTCACGGAACAGAGAAGCAGGAGTTGTCACGGAATAGAGAAGCAGGAGTTGTCACGGGACAGAGAAGCAGGAGTTGTCACGGAACAGATAAGCAGGAATGGTGACGGAATGGAGAAGCAGGACAGACTGTTACATGCCGTATGACAGTGATCAGGTCTGAGCATTGATCATAGTAAACTAGTGGAAGCCACAGTAGTTCGACCGGGAGAGTCTCGGGACAAACAGGTGGTGAGAGGAATGTGCCAGCATTGTGGTGCTCGTGTCGTACCAAATGACTGGCGAGTCATTTACAAGAGGATGTCGTGGGATGAGTATATTCACTGCAGGGCAGGACAAGGCAGGACAGGACAGGATAGGACAGTACCCAACAGAGCAAGACAGCACAGGACAAGGCATGACTATGCACTGCGTTTTTTTAGTTTTTGTTTTCTGAGGCGATAGAGGTGGCGATGTGTATTGTTGTCTCACGTGTTGTGTTATAAGCGCACTTGTGATTCAGCCCGCGCGGCATGCTCGTGACAGGTGTCATGCATCTTCGAATGCTGCGAGCCGCTGTTGGCGGCTTGCCGGTGTCGGCGATTGTGATGGATCAGAAGTCGCTCACACTTTGCAGCCTTCACGTTGCCTGGCTTAGGTGTTGTTGCTGGAGGTTGTGACGTCGCCGGCCATTGTGTGTGTCGGAACGGCAGTGTTGATAGGAGAGGGCAGTGTTGGGGCTTGATTTGGTTGTGTGTTGAGTGTCAGGCATGGCGTAGCAGATGCGTACAGGAGCAGGGGCGCAGCCAGGATTTCCTACAGGGGGAGGGCGACCCCCCAAACAATATAATGAAACAGGTACAGGTTTCGCGTAGAATGTCTTCTGTTTTTACCATTGTGCTTTTAGGATTTGTCCTGTCCAGTTTGACCACTGCATCCCGCCAATATGCCACTATGAAGTCATCCGACAACTGGCCTTGATCAAGAACACGACAATGAGCCGAACGGCACGGCATACATGACTGTGCTGCATGACATTTGATGGCAGCTCCGGCAGCCAAACTGTGCTACTGTGCTGCATGACATTAGTGGCAGCTCCGGCAGCCCAACCTTGTTGAGAACGACAGTAATTTTAGCTCATTCGTTCAGTTCACTGCCATAGACCTTATCTTGAATTGAATAAATACCTCACATGAACGCTAGCAGAAGGGCCGACCCGTAGGATTTGCAGGATTATTGTAGCGCAGTGGTATGTTCAAGATGTGTGGAGGTGAAGCCTGAGGGTGAGATATGATGCGATTACCGTCTGTTCGGGAGCAGGATTAATATTTATATAAGGAGGAAGAGTTGAGATTCAAGCCGACAATCAGTTTTGGGGATTCTGGCACTTGTCTGCCCTGAGTTGAGTAGTACAGAACCGGCGCTGTACCTCCTGAGTGTTACAGGACCGGTGCGGATCGCACCGAATGGTGCTGAACCAGTGCTGGATCATCCTGAGTGTTACAAGACTGATGCGGACCGTCCCGTGTCTTGCAGGAATGATGCGTACCGTCCTGAATGTTCACTGAACCGGCACTGAACCATTCTGAGTGGCACAGGACCGGTGTTGACCGTCCTGAATGGCACAGGACCGGCACTGAACCATTCTGAGTGGCACAGGACCGGTGTTGACCGTCCTGGGTGTTTACTGGACCTGTGCTGGACCATTCTGAGTGGTGCAGGACCGGTGTTGACCGTCCTGAATGGCACAGGACCGGCACTGGACCATTCTGAGTGGCACAGGACCGGTGTTGACCGTCCTGAATGTTCACCGGACCGGCACTGAACCATTCTGAGTGGCACAGGACCGGTGTTGACCGTCCTGAATGTTCACTGGACCGGCACTGAACCATTCTGAGTGGCACAGGACCGGTGCGGACGTCCTGAATGACACAGGACCGGCACTGAACCATTCTGAGTGGCACAGGACCGGTTTGACCGTCCTGGGTGTTTACTGGACCTGTGCTGAACCATTCTGAGGGCACAGGACCGGTGCGGACCCTTGACCTGTGCTATCCTGTGACAGGACCTGTGCTGGACCATTTTGAGTGGCGCAGGACCGGTGCGTTTCCTGGACCTGTGCTGGACCATTTTGAGTGGCGCAGGACCGGTGCTGGACCGTTCTGAGTGACACAGGACCTGTGCTGGACCATTTTGAGTGGCGCAGGACGGGTGCGGACCGTCCTGGGTGTTTACTGGACCTGTGCTGAACCGTTCTGAGTGGCACAGGACCGATGCGGACCATTCTGAGTGGCACAGGACCTGTGCGGACAGTGATTGAGCAGCGTGGCGTGACCCAAACAATGCCACTCGACGCCGGCCCCCTGGTCTCCCCTCGCGCCCCGCCGCGACAGGGGCGGGCTGACGGCAGCTCCCTGTCGATCAATACGTCGGCACAGAGGCGGCGACGACGCCCCAACGTCGTCGACGCCCCCGGGCGGCGCGAGTCGACCCGGTCGGCACCGGCGCCTCCGATCGCCGCGTGTCGCGTGACCTGAGGTCGGGCGTGACGCGTCGCGGGCGGCGGTGGGGGGGGGGGGGGGCGGGCCGGCGGCGGCTCGGTACGGCTCGGTGCGGCCGTGGCGGGGCGTCGCTTGTCAGGCGGCGCACGTTGTCGAGGAGGCCGCCGCCGGCGCGTGCGGCCAGGGGGGGGGGAGGGGATCGCGCGAGGATGCTGTCTCTCGATTGTTGTCCCGGGCACCGTCGGCGCCGACGTCTGAAGAGCGCATCGCTGCCGACGCAGGCGTGCCGTGCGCGGGCAAATCCCCGCCGATTGGCCGGATTTGCGCGAGGTCGGGACCTGTGCCCGCCTCTGCGTCGAGTCAGTGGAGCATATAAAGATCCCATTAGGGGCTTACGGCGGCCGGCCCGATGCGGCTTGGCTGGATTATGGGGGTGGCCGAGGCTCGACACAAATTAGACGAGATGTGATGTGAATGAGATGCCGTATCACATACGGCGCGCAGCCACCTCCTTCCGACGGACGGGTCGGCGGCCGAGGGTGTACTTAAACGTGATTCAGATAATGACTGTTTTAATTAGTGCGCGGCGGCAAGGGCAATAAACCAGATCCACTTTGAAATGATCTGGTTAAAGACAATCTCTCAGTGCGATTAGCCGATAAAATCTAATTAAAAGCGGCCGCAAGGATGGCTTGTGCGCCTACAATTCGGTTACGTTCGAGTGAGGAAAGGCTGCTCTGAACGACTGCCACTTGTTCGGATCTGAATCCATGGATGACACAAGATTGTCGTTGTTGAAGTTGGTAGACATGCTATGCGGACTGCCGGAACTCGGCAGCGACGCTCGTGATCAATCCCGCGAGCCGGGTAGCCAGGTAGCCAGGTAGCCAGGTAGCCAGGTGTCTAGGGGTGGGTCACAACCGACAATGGCAGGGGCGCAAAATGACCAACGCAGTCGACGCACCCTAAAGCACAAACCCACCACCACCAACCGGCAATGGTTCCCGGCCATCAGCAAAGGCATGCAGTCAGTCCCACCTGTCGGCACTGCTCTGCCCGACCACCGACTGACGTGTGGTCATTGGTCAGTGGTTATTGGACATTGTTCATTGGTCAATTGTCAAGTGAATATCGTTGGACAACTCCAAGTGCTGTTGACACCCCACATGCCAATTCTGGCCGAGTCCCTGCCCCAACCACACAGAGCGTAGCTGTAGCTGACGTCACTGACGCCGGTGTCAGCTGACGTCACTGGCGCTACCTTCCCATGACGCCGCCCCTGGCTTCTGATACAAAATGCTGTCTGTCACTGCCTCCTGGCACCGCCCCTGGCTACTTATGCAATACTGCCTGGTGCCGCCTCCCTGGGCACCGTCCCTGGCAACTCGTAATACTGCCTGGTACCGCCTCCCCCTGGCACCGCCCCTGGCAGCTCCAATACTTCCTGGTGCCATCTCCACCCGGCATCGCCCCTGGCAACTCATGCAGCACTGCCTGGTGCTACGTCCTTTGCACCGCCCCTGGCTACCGATACAGCACTGCGCCTGACTGAATGTCCCGCTGGCATCGCCCCTGGCTTCTGATACAACACTGCACCTGGCGTTATGCGGCCTGGCACCGCCCGTGATATCACGCGCCTCGTGGCTACTGATACCCGGCTAACAAATTACGCGTGTTTAGATCCCTGCACACTGATTGACTCTGGCGTTTATCCGTTTGCTGTAAAAACAGCCGGCACGCAGGCGCGCGCCCAGGCGCCGAACGACGGCGGCCGAACTTGCAGTACTCGCCGCCGCCGCCAGGGCGTCCTTCGTGACGCCCGGTCGACTCGCTCAACTCGATCAATGTGATCAAGTCGCTGGCTCCGCCAGCCGTCGCCCGGCGTGCCCGCCCCACCACGCCCCTGAACACGCCCCTGAAAAGCTGTCCAGTTCTCCAGGCGGCTGCGCGGCGCGCGGTCGCCGTCGGGGGCGTGGCCACCCGGCGCCGTCAGCTGACTGAGACACGGTGACGTCACACGGCGCGGCCGAGACAAGGGCGGCGCGCCGCCGTCGTGTCGATGCCGCGGCAGAGCTTGCGCGCGCGGCCGCCGGTCGCCCGGTGCGCCGAGCAGTGTGGACGTGATGAAGCCGCCACCAGCAGCTGCTGCTGACGTCACACCTGCCGCGGACCGTACGTCAGCCGGCCACACCTGCCGGGGATCGTATCGTACACCCGTGTGTGTGTGTGTATGTCTGTATGTCGGTGTCTGTATGTATGTGTATATGTCTGTGTGTGTCTGTGTCTGTCTGTATGTGTATATGTCTGTGTATGTGTTTATGTCTGTGCATGTCTGTGTGTATGTGTGTATGTCTGTATTGTCATGTCTGGATATATTATGTCTGTATGTCTGTCTGTCTGTCTGTCTGTCTGTCTGTCTGTCTGTCTGTCTGTCTGTCTGTCTGTCTGTCTGTCTGTCTGTCTGTCTGTCTGTCTGTCTGTCTATATGTATGTATGTATGTATGTATGTATGTGTATGTATGTATGTGTGTGATGTATGTGTACGTATGTCTGTGTGTATGTCTGTCTGTCTGTGTGTATATTTCTGCATGTCTGTGTGTCGGTGTCTGTGAGGTGTGGCTTCGCCTCACCGAGTCTGTCAGCGGCCGCGGGTCGGACCTGCTCAGGGCGGCTGTGGCGCTGTAGCGCTGTGGCGGCCGTGGCTGCTGTGGCGGCCGTGGCTGCTGTGGCGGCCGTGGCTCACGCGCAGTGCTCGCCGCTGCCGTCGGCTGGCGGGCGGGCCGCTTCCGCTCGGTGACCGCTGCTTCAGCGCCGATCGGTGGCGACTTGTCACCCGTGGCGTGCCTGAGGGCCGGGCGGTGGAGCCGTTCTCGGTTACAGTGGCGACCAGTGGCGACTTGTCACCTGTGGCGTGCGTGAGGGCCGTCCGGTGGAGCCGCTCTCGGTTACAGTGGCGACTTGTCGCCTGTAGCGTGCGTGAGGGCCGGCCGGTGGAGCCGCTCTCGGTTACAGTGGCGACTTGTCGCCTGTAGCGTGCGTGAGGGCCGGCCGGTGGAGCCGCTCTCGGTTACAGTGGCGACTTGTCACCTGTGGCGACTTGTCGCCTGTGGCGTGCGTGAGGGCCGGCCGGTGGAGCCGTTCTCGGTTACAGTGGCGACCGGTGGCCACTTGCGGTTCGCCACTGGAAAGTGGGTTATAAGCATTAACTTTCCTTGGCGCACATAGCACGAAGCACGTGATGCTATTTTAGAACTGGTGCCGGTCGGCAGGTGCGGTGTACGATATCGCGAGAACTATGTCGGCTTCAGCCATGTTGCACAGCTTCGTCGGAAGTGGACGGTGGAGCTCACGTGGGGCGGTATGAGAACAGTAGGGGCTTAGCAAGAAGCT
The DNA here is from genome assembly GCA_034440615.1 of Ashinkailepas kermadecensis. Classification (NCBI taxonomy): domain Eukaryota; kingdom Metazoa; phylum Arthropoda; class Thecostraca; family Neolepadidae; genus Ashinkailepas; species Ashinkailepas kermadecensis. The sequence continues at coordinate 106,202 of JAOTOM010004649.1, read as the reverse complement.
TGCGAGGGATATGGACGTTTCTTGCATTTTGTTTTGTTTTAGAGCGGAAGCGTGAAAATTAAAATGGAGATACCGCACATTTTCGCCAATAAATTCAGCGGTGGGCACAGGCACGCCTAGGCCGGGACCCTCGCAAGCTTCTTGCTAATGTCACTCATGAGTAGAAAGACGGTAGAGTCGGCAAAGAGATAGAGAGAGAGGAGAGAACCATGCCACCCCAGGCGAAGCCTATCTCTTCCTTGGCGAGGCAGTGAGAACGGAGCGAGTCTGGTAGCCGGCTCTCTCTGTTCTCGTCACTCCCGATCATCTGACAGCTCTATCCGTTCTCGTCACTCCCGATCGCCTGGCAGCTCTCTCCGTCTTCGTCACTCCCGATCACCTGGCAGCTCTCTCCGTTCTTGTCACTCCATCTGGCAGCTCTCTCCGTTCTCGTCACTGCCGATCGGCTCGCAGCTCTCTCCGTTCGTGTCGTCCCCGGTCGCCGCGCGGTTTTTCCTCGGTCGCACCTGGCATCGTCGCTCGTTCGCAAATCGCGCCGTCGGCGTTCCAGCCGAGCCACATCGCCACGGCGCGCCAAAGCGTTTGGCGCGCTATTTAGCCGCGCCGTCTAACGCGCTCCTCCCGCCGCCAAATCACCTGTCGGGGTTCGACTTGGTGAGGTTTTACGAGGCTTTACGAGGCTTGCTGTGGTCGTATGGTGCCGGGTCAGGCAAGTGTTTATCCTGCCTCTCGTTTGGCGCCGGTTTACGGCGGTTAAATATTGGCGTCTGGTGGCTGGTGTCTGCTGCTGGTCTGCCGATGGTCTGTCGCTGGTCTGTTGCTGGTCTGCCGATGGCCTGTTGCTGGTCTGTTGCTGGCCTGTCGCTGGTCTGTCGCTGGTCTGCGGCTGGTCTGTCGCTGGTCTGCAGCTGGTCTGTCGCTGGTCTGCGGCTGGTCTGTCGCTGGTCTGCAGCTGGTCTGTCGCTGGTCTGTTGCTGGTCTGCCGATGGCCTGTCGCTGGTCTGTCGCTGGTCTGCCGATGGCCTGTCGCTGGTCTGTCGCTGGTCTGCCGCTGGTCTGTCGCTGGTCTGCGGCTGGTCTGCCGATGGCCTGTCGCTGGTCTGCGGCTGGTCTGCCGCTGGTCTGTCGCTGGTCTGCAGCTGGTCTGCCGCTGGTCTGTTGGCGTGCGGAGAGAGCATCAGGCGATGTGCGGCACATACCGATGACCCTCGCCGTCGTGCTGTCAGCAGCCATCCGGTTGCGTTCGACAGGCGGCGTTCGGTTTGCGTTTTCCTCGCGCAGCCTGGCTAGACTGGCCTTCGGTCGGGCACCTGGCTAGCCTGGCCTTCGGTCGGGCACCGCGCGCCGTCCGTCCTTCATGGGCTGCTGACGTCACCAGGCTCCCGGCGTCCTCGCCACATCACTGCGCGTCTAGTCGTCACACGGCAAGCTGCATTATCTGAACGTTATCCGTTCCCTCATAGCAGCATTATCGGTCTGCTCGAGGCAGCAGTACCGGTTTCTTCAACACCCAGTTCCTACTTTGTCTGTCTGGCACGTGGTTTGTTGTCGAGCGACGAGTTGATCTTGTCTGTCTGGATGTACCGAATCTGTGAATGATGTGGATTTGTGATATGGTAGAGCTGTGTTCCCAGACTGACGTTTTCTGTATCATTGGAATGTAGGCATTACAAAATATATGTGTGCGAACTGTCAGGTATGTCTTATTTGTCTAGTCTACATCGAACACCCATTGAGCTAAGAAAAAAAAGCAGCGTCGGCAGCCCTGATTTTGTCAGTTGTGGGCCGATAAATTGGTCAGATCTGACCTGCCAACACATGGGTCCGGTCTAACCTGCCGTTATCGTCTGACCTGCCGATACATCGGTCAGATCTGACTTGCCCGTGATCGTCTCACCTACCGACACATCTGTCCGGTCTGACCTGGCGACACATCTGCCCGTTCTGACCCGCCCCTCACCGCTCCCTGTCTCGACAGAGCAAGCGCGACACGCTGATGGTGAACATTAAGTGGTTCTACCGGGTGTGTGAGCTGCCGGAGAACGTGTACCAGCTGCTGGTGCAGGACCGCACCAGCGAGCACGACCAGACGCTGGCCGTCCACCGGCCGGCCGTCAGGGACCGCGAGCTGTTCATCTCGGACGCCACCGACACGTTCCCAGTCGCCGTGCTCAGGTGAGCTGTGGTGTCGGGTGAGCTGTAGTGGCGGCTGTGGTGTCAGGTGAGCTGTGGTGTCGGGTGAGCTGTAGTGGCGGCTGTGGTGTCAGGTGAGCTGTGGTGTCGGGTGAGCTGTGGTGACGGCTGTGGTGTCGGCTGTGGTGTCAGGTGAGCTGTGGTGACGGCTGTGGTGTCGGCAGTGGTGTCGGCACTGGTCAGGTGAGCTGTGATGTCGTCGGTGGTGTCAGGTGAGCTGCGATGTCGGCAGTGGTCAGGTGAGCTGCGATGTCGGCAGTGGGCAGGTGGGCTGCGATGTCGGCAGTGGGCAGGTGAGCTGCGATGTCGGCAGTGGGCAGGTGGGCTGCGATGTCGGCAGTGGGCAGGTGAGCTGCGATGTCGGCAGTGGGCAGGTGGGCTGCGATGTCGGCAGTGGTCAGGTGAGCTGCGATGTCGGCAGTGGGCAGGTGAGCTGCGATGTCGGCAGTGGGCAGGTGGGCTGCGATGTCGGCAGTGGGCAGGTGGGCTGCGATGTCGGCAGTGGTCAGGTGGGCTGCGATGTCGGCAGTGGTCAGATGGGCTGCGATGTCGGCAGTGGGCAGGTGAGCGCGATGTCCGCTGTGCTCAATTGAACTGCGATGTTAGCCGTGCTCAGGTGAGCCGCGATGTCAGCCCGTGGTCAGGTGAGCTGTGATGTCAGGTGTCGTTCAGACGATGAACGGATGGGCGGCGGAAGGAGGGAGGGGGGGGACACACCTATGTGTGTGTGTTCAGGTGTTGGTGGAGGTGGCAGACACGACACACACCCCTATCCGCCTGTTCATGTATGCACACGCGGCTGTGTGCACATTAACCGGCAGCGCTGTGGCTCCGTGACTCTTCAACATCTTCGGTCGTGTTCGTATATCGTGTATCTTCAGCGGCGTGACGAATTATGTCGACTGCTTAAAAAAACACACAATCAGCAAGCAGTCCATTTCAGGGGTCTCGGTGTCGAATGCATGCTGCCATATCCAGAAACACTGCATCAGTCACGAGCCGTTACGTACCACCGGAACGGTATCCGTCGGATCGGCTCGCCCTGTGCAATTATTTGTATCAAACCGGCATGCGTCGTGCATGCAGACGACGTGCTACCTGGAGTCGATACACTCGGACCTGTTTAACCCGGCTGACAGAACAATGGGCGGCACGGTCTCCCGTGTCTGCTGTCTCCGCAGGGTCTCCGGTGTATGCTGTCTCCGCAGGGTCTCCCGTGTCTGCTGTCTCCGCAGGGTCTCCCGTGTCTGCTGTCTCCGCAGGGTCTCCCAATGTCTGTTGTCTCCGCAGGGTCTCCCGTGTCTGCTGTCTCCGCAGGGTCTCGCGTGTCTGCTGTCTCCGCAGGGTCTCCCGTGTCTGCTGTCTCCGCAGGGTCTCCCGTGTCTGCTGTCTCCGCAGGGTCTCCCGTGTCTGCTGTCTCCGCAGGGTCTCCCGTGTCTGCTGTCTCCGCAGGGTCTCCCGTGTCTGCTGTCTCCGCAGGGTCTCGCGTGTCTGCTGTCTCCGCAGGGTCTCGCGTGTCTGTTGTCTCCGCAGGGTCTCCCTTCTCTGTCTCCGCAGGGTCTCGCGTGTCTGCTGTCTCCGCAGGGTCTCCCAATGTCTGCTGTCTCCACATGGTCTCCGGTGTCTGCTGTCTCCACAGGATTTCCCTGTCTCCGCAGGGTCTCCCGTGTCTGCTGTCTCCGCAGGGTCTCCCAATGTCTGTTGTCTCCGCAGGGTCTCCCGTGTCTGCTGTCTCCGCAGGGTCTCCCGTGTCTGCTGTCTCCGCAGGGTCTCCCGTGTCTGCTGTCTCCGCAGGGTCTCCCAATGTCTGTTGTCTCCGCAGGGTCTCCCGTGTCTGCTGTCTCCGCAGGGTCTCTTGTGTCTGTTGTCTCCGCAGGGTCTCCCGTGTCTGCTGTCTCCGCAGGGTCTCGCGTGTCTGCTGTCTCCGCAGGGTCTCGCGTGTCTGCTGTCTCCGCAGGGTCTCCCGTGTCTGCTGTCTCCGCAGGGTCTCCCGTGTCTGCTGTCTCCGCAGGGTCTCCCGTGTCTGCTGTCTCCGCAGGGTCTCCCAATGTCTGCTGTCTCCGCAGGGTCTCGCGTGTCTGCTGTCTCCGCAGGGTCTCCCAATGTCTGCTGTCTCCGCAGGGTGTCACAATGTCTGCTGTCTCCGCAGGGTGTCACAATGTCTGCTGTCTCCACATGGTCTCCGGTGTCTGCTGTCTCCACAGGATTTCCCTGTCTCCTCAGGGTCTCCCGTTTCTGCTGTCTCCGCAGGGTCTACCATTTTCGCTATCTCCGCAGGGTCTCCCGTGTTTGCTGTCTACACAGCCGAATTTTTGTCGGAGCTAATTTTCACATTCCCTACCAGAATCTCTCATCGCGGCACACTGCACTACTCCCCTAAAGAAATTCCCTTGTGCAGTCCTGTTGGCGAATAGTTAACACCACCCCTACAAGTACCCTGTATGTAAGTCACGTGACAGGGCAACCGTTCGGCACCACAGCATCACTTAAGATTGCCTTCGGAGGTTTGTTCTCTCAGTGTATTGTGCATGGTGGTAGCCCAGCTACAGGCACCGGTGCACACGCCACACACCAGCCGTCTGCAGCGGTACGTCTCCACTCTGAGCTGCCAATCGCACGGACGTGCGTGCATGCTTCATCAGTTCGCGGCTTTCTTTGGTGGCCGCGCTGCCCCTCACACGCGATATGTGTATACGTCCGTGGTGGCCAGCCAGGCTGTTGGTGGGTGCCTGGGAAAGTCTGCAGGAGGTCGATGTGGTTGGTTTGTATTCGTGGATGTCGACGTGTGTACTTTTGAGTGGCTTTGTCTCCCCGCCCCCACCCACCCAATGTTGGCTTGGCTCCCCAAATAATGTTAACTTTTAACATGGACCCTGTGGAATGCACCACACCTCATTCAAATTGAGTCCACCAGTTTCCTCTGCTTCCACCATCCACCAGTTTCCTCCATGTAATGTCCTTAATCCCCAGTAATTTTCGGAAATTAACACCCGTGTTTGTATCTCCAGGGTCCGAGGTACTGATTGATTTATTATTTGGGCTTAAGGGGCATCAACAAATCTTCCTCTCATCTCCCTCTCACTCGCACTCTCATTCTCGCTCTCACTCTCACTCTCGCTCTCACTCTCACTCTCACTCTCACTCTCACTCTCTATATCAATATCAATATCCATATCCATATCCATCACCATATCCACATCCATCACCACCACCGCCATCTCCATCTCCGCATCCGTATCCATCTCCGTCTCCATCGCTCTCGCTCGCTCTCTCCAGATGTGAGGGCATGACGCATCTCTCGCCTGATTCATCCTGGGGCCGGGAGCCCTTTGCAGTGTGTAACGCCATCCCGTGTTTCGACAGGGGCCTGTGCAAGGTGATCCACTACAGTGACGTGCACAAGGTGCGGGAGTACACGCCCACCACGGACACCTTCTTCTACGTGCTCACCTACAACCCGGAGACGCGCAGGCTGGCGTCCACCCAGGGCGAGATCAGGGTGGGGCCGTCCCACCAGGTGAGTGGCTGTGTCTGAGGCTGGCGTCCACCCAGGGCGAGATCAGGGTGGGGACGTCCCACCAGGTGAGTGGCAGTGTCTCAGACTGGCGTCCACCCAGGGCGAGATCAGGGTGGGGCCGTCCCACCAGGTCAGTGGCAGTGTCTCAGACTGGCGTCCACCCAGGGCGAGATCAGGGTGGGGCCGTCCCACCAGGTGAGTGGCAGTGTCTCAGGCTGGCGTCCACCCAGGGCGAGATCAGGGTGGGGCCGTCCCGCCAGGTCAGTGGCAGTGTCTCAGACTGGCGTCCACCCAGGGCGAGATCAGGATGGGGCCGTCCCACCAGGTCAGTGGCAGTGTCTCAGGCTGGCGTCCACCCAGGGCGAGATCAGGGTGGGGCCGTCCCACCAGGTGAGTGGCAGTGTCTCAGGTAGGCGTCCACCCAGGGCGTGATCAGGGTGGGGCCGTCCCACCAGGTGAGTGGCAGTGTCTCAGACTGGCGTCCACCCAGGGCGAGATCAGGGTGGGGCCGTCCCACCAGGTGAGTGGCAGTGTCTCAGACTGGCGTCCACCCAGGGCGAGATCAGGGTGGGGCCGTCCCACCAGGTCAGTGGCAGTGTCTCAGACTGGCGTCCACCCAGGGCGAGATCAGGGTGGGGCCGTCCCACCAGGCCAGTGGCGGTGTCTCAGACTGGCGTCCACCCAGGGCGAGATCAGGGTGGGGCCGTCCCACCAGGTCAGTGGCGGTGTCTCAGACTGGCGTCCACCCAGGGCGAGGTCAGGGTGGGGCCGTCCCACCAGGTCAGTGGCGGTGTCTCAGACTGGCGTCCACCCAGGGCGAGATCAGGGTGGGGCCGTCCCACCAGGTCAGTGGCAGTGTCTCAGATGTCTCGTGTCGTTCTGGTGCCACTAGGGATGTCGTATTATGAAAACGAGCGTAGGAAGAGAGAATGTAAAGTTTATTTAAGAGCATTTGAGGTTCAATCCGGACATTGCAAGACTGGAATCCTGATATTGGAAGATCCTGGTGTGACAGATGATAATCACTGTGACAATTGGTTAACCAATGTGACGAGTGGTTAAGGTGTTGGGCTCTGTATACCATGGTCCCGTGTTCAACACTCGCACCACTCGGGACATTTACCAATCCCGCTGCCGACCGGCGAAACAGTGTGGGCGGCGCCATTAGCCGTGATCGTGCATAAAATGCGTCGTAAACCACCCAATACACAACAATAAACAAACGAAGCTTCCTAGTACCACTCCCGACCCCCCCCCACCACACGTTAGCGTCCCGACTAGGCCGTGGCCTCCGTCACCACCCCCAGGCGAAGCTGCTCGAGTACCACTCTCCCTCCACCACCACCACCACCACCACCACCACCACCACCACACGTGAGCGTCCACACCAGGCCGTGACCTCCACCACCACCCCCAGGCGAAGCTGCCCGAGTACCGCGGCGCGCCCCACCTGGGCATCCCGCCGCGGCCCACCGGCGCCGACGAGGAGCGGCTATGGGTGCCGGGCCGCGCCGGCGACACCGACCTGCTCATGTTCCTGCGCGCGGCGCGCTCGATGGCCGCGTTCGCCGGCATGTGCGACGGCGGCAGCACAGACGAGGGCTGCGCCGCCGCCAGCCGCGACGACACCACGCAGAACGCCATGGACGTGGTGAGCGCTGTGGTGGTGCAGTGGTGCACCCTGTGATTGTGCGGTGCTGGCTGTTGTGATGGAGTGGTGCACCCCGTGATGGTGCGGTGATGCCATCGCGGAACGCCGTGGACGTGGTGAGCGCTGCTGGGGCCTGGTGGTGGCGCTGTGGTGGAGCAGTGGTGGCTGCTGTGATGGTGGAGTGGTGGCTGCTGTGATGGTGGAGTGGTGTCTGCTGTGGTGGTGGAGTGGTGACTGCTGCGGTGGTGGAGTGGGGACTGCTGTGGTCGTGTATTGGTGGGCCCTGTGGTGGTGGGGTGGTGGCTGCTGCGATGGTTGGGTGGTGGCAGATGTGGTGGACCTTGGTTGTTGGTAGGGATAAGGTTAAGGCTGGTCTGACTGGACCAGATATACGGTGTGACTAATCATGTGATACGGGTGAAGTCGAGGGCTGAATTAGGCTGTCGTCAGGGGACAACCGTGCGGTAACGATGTGGATGGCTGTCGGGTGATGGCAGCAGCGGCTGGACCTTCTGATGTGATGGTGTGGCAGAAGCGCGGTGCTGTGACGTGGTATTGTGAGATGGCTGGGTGATGAAGCTGATGCCCTGACCGGATTGCCCTCGAACACCCATAGCAGCCACAGGTAGTGACAGGAAGGGAAACTGCTGGGTTTCGGGAATGGGCCTTTCGTGACAGTGATGAAGTTGACGTTAAAAACTCATACCAGCTCGATATTTGTTTTCGATGAGTGGGTCATGTGACGAATGAATTGTCTCTTGTGCGGTATGGTCAGGAACACCGGTGTATCTTGTTTCCGTATTGTATCGTAAGTAATGCAGGGAATGTTGAATCACATTATCCGTGGACACACAAACATGCACAGCCAATATCGTATGTAAGAAGTCGGCCACGGATGTGTACAGTCCACTACGAATGTGAATATGTAGCGGTGGGTTTCGTCTTTTTTTCGGATAGATGAGATGTTTGGCAGCCAACTTTGGCAAAAGGGACTAATCCAACGTCGCACCCCACGCCTCCCCATGCCATCCCACCGCCACCCCACCCCACCGCCACCCAACCCCACCGACACCCCACACCACACCACGGCCACGTCATCGCCACCCCACCCCACTCGCTCGAATATGCCACCAGTCAGAGCCCATGACCTGTGACGTTTTGCGGCTGACCGACCGCGTAGCGCTGCCACACTGACGAACACCTCTCTCGTACTGCTGAGACACTGATTCGCTCTGTCCACTGACTATCGCTCTGTCCACTGATATCGCTCTGCCCACTGATATCGCTCTGTCCACTGATATCGCTATGTCCACTGATATCGCTCTGTCCACTGATATCGCTCTGTCCAATGATATCACTCTGTCCACTGATGTCGCTCTGTCCACTGACCATCGCTCTGTCTACAGCTGCACCACGCCGGCTACGACCAGGGCCAGGCCCTGCAGGCGCTGGTCAAGAGTCCCGTGCCCGCCGGCGTGCATCAACGCTGGACCGAGGACGAGACGGTAGGCCGGCGGGGTCGGGCGCCTCTGCGGCTGCTCAGGGTCACAGTGCTGGGTCGTCGGGGCCGCGATGTCTGGTGTCGTCGGAGGTGGTCGTGGTCGCGGCGCTGCTCGGATCATGTTCTGTTTGTCGTGTGTTTGTGCTTGGGTCCGTGCGGGATTCGAGTTGTGTCGACTTCTGTGATCAGCGTACAATTTCATGTTGTTTGGTTCATACGTTTGTGTCTAGTTTTGCGGGAAAGAAGGCCATTCTCGTCGTCTTTCCACGTCGCTATGCAGGCAGTTTGACTGAATGTGAAGTATTGTGTAGTCAGGTATGCCTGGAGTGTGCTATGAGTACCATGTGTATACACTTACGACTAAGCTATGTGAGTGATCCAATTATGTCGTTTTCGTTGCAGAAGAAATTCGTGAAGGGACTCCGACAGTACGGAAAGAACTTCTTCCGAATTAAGAAGGAGTTGGTACCTCATAAAGAAACGGTAAGCTCGTGCAATACAAACGCAGAATATGCACTGGGAAGAACCACACTCCACAACATTCGCCACCTGTGACCTGCTGGTTTGAGTCTTCTGGCACCCGGCCAGTTGTGGTAACCACTCTAGCAATGGCCAGGGAGCTCACAGTGATTTATACACGTGGACCTCGTGCTCGGATGCGTTCTCGGAACGGCCGCCATGGGAACTACCGTCTGCTTCGATCGCATCAAGTATGGAAATGAGATGCGGTCCAATGCTCGAACACATCTGATTCCCCGCTCGGCGCGACCGCCGTGGCTGGCGCCAGTTGTGACGCTGTAGTCGGTGATGATGCTGTCAACAGTGACGGTGAAGCGAACTTCCTGACACCGCATGTAAGCCGGCGACACCCCAGATTCGCGTGGCTCTGTTGGTGATAGTGTGAAGGGCGATGGTGTGATGGTGTGAAGTGTGAAGGGCGATAGTGTGATGGTGTGAAGTGTGAGGGGCGATAGTGTGGTAGTGTGAGAGTGTGAAGGGCGGTGGTGTGGTGGTGTGAAGCTGAGCCTGCCGACGCCGGCCGCAGAGTGAGCTGGTCGAGTTCTACTACCTCTGGAAGAAGACTCCCGGCGCGCAGGGCAACCGGCCGAGGAACATTGCTCGGCACAGGCGCGCCAACGGCATCCGGCGAATACGGAGCCGCAAGACTGGGAACAGGGCGCAGAGGGATGACCCAGGTCAGTAGAGGTCGTGGGATGGTTAAGGTGACAGCAGGGTAGCGAGGCTTAGGATGACCCAGGTCAGTAGAGGTCGTGGGATGGTTAAGGTGACAGTAGGGTAGCGAGGCTTAGGATGACCCAGGTCAGTAGAGGTCGTGGGATGGTTAAGGTGACAGCAGGGTGGCGAGGCTTAGGATGACCCAGGTCAGTCGAGGTCGTGGGATGATTAAGGTGACAGCAGGGTAGGCGGATGAAGCAATGGGGGGGGGTTAAAGGTGAAGGAGGGAGGAGGCTTAGGATGACCCAGGTCAGTCGAGGTCGTGGGATGGTTAAGGTGACAGTAGGGTAGCGAGGCTTAGGATGACCCAGGTCAGTCGAGGTCGTGGGATGGTTAAGGTGACAGCAGGGTAGCGAGGCTTAGGATGACCCAGGTCAGTAGAGGTCGTGGGATGGTTAAGGTGACAGCAGGGTAGCGAGGCTTAGGATGGCCCAGGTCAGTCGAGGTCGTGGGATGGTTAAGGTGACAGCAGGGTAGCGAGGCTTAGGATGACCCAGGTCAGTAGAGGTCGTGGGATGGTTAAGGTGACAGTAGGGTAGCGAGGCTTAGGATGACCCAGGTCAGTAGAGATCGTGGGATGGGTAGTGTGACAGCAGGGTAGCGAGGCTTAGGATGGCCCAGGTCAGTAGAGGTCGTGGGATGGTTAAGGATGACCCAGGTCAGTCGAGGTCGTGGATGTTAAGGTACAGGGAGAGGCTTAGGATGACCCAGGTCAGTCAGGTCGTGGGATGGTTAAGGTGACACAGGGTGACAACCAGGTCAGTAGGTCGTGGGATGGTTAAGGTGACAGTAGGGTAGCGAGGCTTAGGATGACCCAGGTCAGTCGAGGTCGTGGGATGGTTAAGGTGACAGCAGGGTAGCGAGGCTTAGGATGACCCAGGTCAGCAGAGGTCGTGGGATGGTTAAGGTGACCGTATTGTAGCGAGGCTTAGGGTGACCGAGGTTAGTCGAGGTCGTGGGATGGTTAATGTTACCGTATGGTAACGAAGCTCAGAGGGATGACCCAGGTCAGTCGAAATCGTGAGATGGTTGATGTGACCGTAGGGTAGCGAGGCTTAGAGGGATGACCCAAGTCATCAGTCGAGGTTGTGGGATAGTTGATGTGACCGTAGGGTAGCGATGCTTAGAAGGATGACCCAGGTCATCAGTCGAGGTCGTGGGATTGTTGGTGTGACCGTAGGGTAGCGATGCTTAGAAGGATGACCCAGGTCAGTCGAGGTCGTGGGATGTCTAATGTGACTTAGGACAACGAGGCTCAGAGGGATGATCCAGGTCAGTTAGAACTTGGGATTGTCTGCGGATAAAGCGTGTGTCCTCTCTGTCTGTGTTCATGTTCAAGAGGGAAATATGTAACTGGCGAATGTGTGGACCATACACGCGCACACACACAGGTAGCCATGGTGTATGTGTACATTCGTTTAAATACTATGCGTGTTCCATTATTTGCGTTACATAGTCTGTCGGTATGAATGCGCTCGAATCAAACACATTCCATCCTGCTGTTCATCTCACCACTCGTCTCGCTGTTAGTACCGCTCCCTGTCCTGCTGCTAGAGTCGCTGCTTGCCCTGTTATTAGTATCGCGTCTTGTCTCGCCGCCGTATGTGCGCCGCTCTTTGTCTCGGTCTCACTGTGCAATGCTCCGCAGCTGCTGTTGGCTGTGATCTGAGCTCCACAAGCGAGGCCGAGAACGACGACTCTGACGACTCGGACACCAACGGCCGTGACTTGTCCGGCTACCACTGCCGCCACTGCTTCACCGTCTGTAAGTCCGACTACCACTGCCGCCACTACTTCACCGTCTGTAAGTCCGGCTACCACTGCCACCACTGCTTCACCGTCTGTAAGTCCGGCTACCACTGCCGCACTGCTTCACCGTCTGTAAGTCCGGCTACCACTGCCGCCACTGCTTCACCGTCTAATATACCGTCTGTAAGTCGCTACACTGCCGCCACTACTTCACCGTCTGTAAGTCGGCTGTCATGCCGCCACTGCTTCACCGCTGTAAGTCCGGCTACCACTGCCGCACTGCTTCACCGTCTGTAAGTCCGGCTACCACTGCCGCCACTGCTTCACCGTCTCTAAGTCCGGCTGTCACTGCCGATGCTAGTTTATCGTTTGTCAGTCCGATTGTCTTGACTCTCACTCAATGTGCATTAATCAAGCGGCACCAAGCGGTGCTGGCCCGAAAATAGTTGCTGGCTGGGCTGTTGGGCCGGCTATTTGCCGGCTGTTGTGCCGGGTATGGGCGGCTGTTGTGCCGGGTATGGGCGGCTGTTGGGCCGGGTATGGGCGGCTGTTGGGTCGGGTATGGGCGGCTGTTGGGTCGGGTATGGTTGGCTGTTGGGCCGGGTATGGGCGGCTGTTGGGCCGGGTATTTGCCGGCTGTTGGGCTGGCTATTTGCTGGCTGTTGGGCCGGGTATGAGCGGCTGTTGGGTCGGGTATGGGCGGCTGTTGGGTCGGGTATGGTTGGCTTTGGGCCGGGTTGGGCGGCTGTTGGGCCGGGTATTTGCCGGCTGTTGGGCTGGCTATTTGCTGGCTGTTGGGCCGGGTATGAGCGGCTGTTGGGTCGGGTATGGTTGGCGTGGCCCTCGGTGTGCTGCATGTTCCCCGTTCCTTCTACATTGACAGCTATGCGCCATACTCACCGTACATACCCGTGGGCATATGCAGGATTTCGTCAGGAGTGCGGCACGATGCAGATTTCGTGCCACACTAAGCAAGTTTAGGCGCGTGTGTTTGATTATGGTCTAGGAATGCGCATTTGAAAAAAAATAAGACTGATCACTTGGATGGACGCTAAATGACCTTATAGTCGTCGCGCCCTTCAGCCAAAGTAATTGAATACTGATCGCTTGACACGAACAGACCAATAAAGGGCGTGGTTCGTCTCTGCCATATACTTCAACACACTTCATAGCATCACGACAAGTGTTTCCGCTGATCGTGCCAGGTCCCAGCTTGCCTGCGTCGACCACATTCGCACGGAATATATCTCCGGGCACCGCGTAGAGTGCCTTCGGGACGAATTGTCCACTAATGTCAGGCAGCTTGCTAATTTTCGTCATCATCAGGACTGAGTGGTTCGTCAGCCAAGTTTACCATGCGCAAAAACAAATATTCGTGAGGGCAGGAGGAGGGAGCAGGGGTGAGTGGGAAGAGAACGCGTCCGCCGTGCCCCTTTGAATACGCCACCCCACTGAATACGCCACTGGCGCAAAATGACCCTGGCAGTCGGCGCGCCCCTAAACCCCAATTCATCATCGCCATCGCGCCGCTGTGCAGTGTACATACTCGGTGTGTGTGTTTCAGCGTCGAAGGGGTGGCACCATGCTGGTAAGGAGCACGTGCTTCTCTGTACGGACTGCCGGGTTCACTTCAAGAAGTACGGCGACCTGCCTGTGCTCAAGGAACCCCGACAGCCTCCCGCTATCACACCGGTCGAGGAGGTGGGCCGCATGCGCACCAGAACACGCGCCAAGGAGCAGGTGGGTGATGCTTGTGCAGGTAGCGCTCGCTGATGCTCAACAATGCATATGGGTACTAGACGAGTGTGCTTCGTGATGTGAATCTGTGATAAATGAATGCGTTTTACTTGTACAATTGGCGTCGCCTATAGCATGGCAGTCAGGCTGGGCGTCCTGGCACCTGCGTGCCCTGCTTAGGTTTGCTATATGACCTTCGCAGTCGATGCGCCCGTGAACTACAATACTACAATACCCTGCTTAGGTTTAGGTATGGTGGGAAACAGTAGACCTATGCAAGATATTCAGTGTCAGGACGGTCAGCCTAACTGCCAAGCTATTTGTGACGCCACTGGTACCTAATATGGTGGGAAACCAAGGATATTCAGGTGCCAGGACGCCCAGCCTGACTGCCAAGCTATTTGTGGTGTCAATAGTACATGTGTGATACCTTGCTTAGTGAATAGGCAGCGTGTGAACGTGACCAACTCTAGAATGGTAGATAGGGGTAGACCAACGATCGATACTGTTTAACTCGCGTTGTCGTGAGTTGTCCTGATGCTAAATATAACGCTCACTCATGCCGGATTCCCCGCCGAGTATCCTCGCCGAGTATCCTCGCCGAGTATCCCCGCCGAGTATCCCCGCCGAGTATCCCCGCCGAGTATCCCCGCCGAGTATCCTCGCCGAGTATCCCCGCCGAGTATCCCCGCCGAGTATCCTCGCCGAGTATCCCCGCCGAGTATCCCCGCCGAGTATCCTCGCCGAGTATCCTCGCCGAGTATCCTCGCCGAGTATCCCCGCCGAGTATCCCCGCCGAGTATCCTCGCCGAGTATCCTCGCCGAGTATCCTCGCCGAGTATCCTCGCCGAGTATCCTCGCCGAGTATCCCCGCCGAGTATCCTCGCCGAGTATCCCCGCCACTACTTGTCCGGTACGCCACAAGTCGTAGTTCTCACACTCTGCTCCACCGCCACACTGCTCCACCGCCACTGCTCCACCGCCACACTGCTCCACCGCCACTGCTCCACCGCCACACTCTGCTCCACCGCCACACTGCTCCACCGCCACTGCTCCACCGCCACACTGCTCCACCGCCACTGCTCCACCGCCACACTCTGCTCCACCGCCACACTCTGATCCACCGCCACACTGCTCCACCGCCACACTCTGCTCCACCGCCACTGCTCCACCGCCACACTCTGCTCCACCGCCACTCTCACACTCTGCTCCACCGCCACACCATGCGACACCATTTAGCCTCGTACCCCGTTTCATTATCATTCATCTCATTCATTCATTTCATTTACCTCGTCCTCATCAGCTCACACAGTGTTGCTCACGACCGTAACCGACGTCCGCGTGTCGACCCCTCGCGCGGCCGACTGACGCGCCCGCGCCGCCCCCCGACAGTCGCGCAGTCGGCGGCCGAACCGTGGCAGCCGCAGTCGCGCCAACACGCCCTCCGACACGGCCAGCAACTGCTCGAGCGGCTCGTCCGACAAGGGTCGGCCGGCGTCGCAGGCGGCGCCACTGTCGACGCCCGCGGCCAAGCGGCCGCCGCCGCTGGAGGACGCCTCGGACGCCAGCGGGAAGCGGCGCCGCACCACCGACGTGAGTGGCCGGGCGCCTGTGTGGGCCGAGCTGAGTCGGCCGCGTCGGGTTTTAGGCGATGGAGGTTGGTGTTGGTGTCTGTGGTGGAGGTTGGTGTGTGTTGTAGTGATGGAGGTTGGTGTGTGTGGTGGTGGAGGTTGGTGTGTGCGGTGGTGGAGGATGGTGTGTGTGATGGTGGTGGAGGTTGGTGTGTGTTGTGGTGATGAAGGTTGGTATGTGTGTGGTGGTGGAGGTTGGTGTGTTGTGGTGATGGAGGTTGGTGTGTGCAGTGGTGGAGGTTGGTGTGTGCGGTGGTGGAGGATGGTGTGTGTGGTGGTGGTGGAGGTGGTGGAGGTTGGTGTGTGTGGTGATGGAGGTTGGTGTGTATGGTAGTGGAGGTTGGTGTTGGTGTGTGTGGTGGTGGAGGTTGGTGTGTGTGTGATGGTGGAGGTTGGTGTGTGTGGTGGTGAGGTTGGTGTGTGTGGTGGTGGAGGTTGGTGGTGGTGATGGTGTCGGGCGGTATCAATTTAGAGGTAGGTATGGTACCTGTAAATTGATCAATAAGTATCAATATGGCAGGTGGTATCAAAGTACCGACAATAAACACGTATTTCTTCAGGCTTTCCCCACCAGTTAATCACCCTATCTTGTACGATCGTTTTTTGATTGTAGTTAGTTTGATTATGCTGATGCACGTGGCCAGAGGCATCTACTTTCAGTTCTGATGATGGTGATTCCCATCCATCACTGATACTACCTCACACTGATACCACCTCCGGTATGGAGGTGTTATCAGTGTGAGGTAGTATCAGTGATGGATAGGAATCGGCATGAGGCGATCTGATGTCTAGTTGCCAAGTGATTTATTTTCATCGGAATCATAGGACGCAGATAATAAAACCGTATTCGGCAACTATATCTGAAGTATGGAAAGTAATTATACGTAATCCTCGCTCTTAGCAAGCTCTGTCGAACATTGCTGCCGGCCCCAATTTCATACAAAATGAGGCCAGCAGCGCGTTTTTTTTTCAGAGGGGCAGAGTGCCCAAGCGCACTCTACCTCGTCTGTTGCTTGTGAAAATGGACATTTTATCACAATTAAATGGAGATGCCGGGTACATGAGGCGGTGTGTCACCTGTTCGTTCCCCTCCCCTTCACACGCACGTGTTAACCTGTTATCCCCTCCATATTACCATCGTGTGACTACGCTGCTGGCTGCGGCAGTGTGCTTTGCCACGTGGCCGCTTTTCCATGTGTGGGCCCACCAGCGTGAGCCGTACACTGAGCCGCCGACGCTGTGCCGCAGTCATCGGCCGACGACAGCATGAGCGACTCGACCAGCGAGCCGGACGCGGCCGATGCGGAGCTCGCCTCATCGCGCGCTTCGTCGCCGTCGCCGGACGAGCCGGACGAGCTGCCGGCGGCGGCGGCGGCGCCGCTGTCCGCGTCGCCGGCGGCGGCCGGCCAGCCGGAGCCGGCCGTAGCGTCGGCGCCGACGCCGACGTGGGCCGCCGCCGTGCCGGCGCCGGCGCCCGAGATCGGCGGCGAGGCGCCCGAGGCGCCCGCGCTCGTGCAGGAGCCGGCCGCCGTCGAGCCGGAGCCGCCCGAGCCGGCCGTCGTGGCCGACGACGAGCCGGAGCCGGACCCGGAGCCGCGCTCCGAGCCGGAGCCGGAGCCGGAGCCGGCGCCGGCGCCCACTGCGCTCCAGTCGGCTCCCGCTGTGGTCCATCCGGCGCCCACCGTGCTGCAGTCGGCTCCTGCGGCGTTCCAGCCGGCTCCTGTGATGCCTCAGTCGGCTTCCGCGGCGCTCCAGCCGGCTCTCGCGGCGCCAGCGTCAGCACCAGCGCCGGCGCCAGCTCTAGCGCCAGCGCCAGCTCCAGCGCCGGTCGTCGACGTGAAGCCGAGCGTGGCGCAGCTGGAGGCGGAGGCGAACCGGTGGCCGCCGCCGTCGCCGACCGAGCAGCCGCAGAACCTGACCGTCAAGCAGGAGCCGCGCAGCGACTCCGAGGAGGCGGCCGTCGTGAAGCGGGAAGTGCCGGCCGCCGGCCCGTCGGCCGCGCTCGGCACGCTCATGCTGACGTCGATGGTGACGTCGGAGCGCGTGATCGCGTCGATTCCGAGCCTGCCCGCGTTGCAGTCGCACCCGCCGATGCCGCCGATGCCGCCGATGCCACCGATGCCGCCGATGCCGCCGATGCCGGGCATGCCCGGCATGCCGCACGTGCCGGGCGTGCCACCGCTGCACGCTGGGCAGCCGCCGCACGTGCCGGCCTACCCGCACCACCTGTACGGCTACCCGTACCCGTACGCGTACCCGCCGCACTCGCGCTACCAGCCGCGCCCGCCCGGCGTCGGCGCGCTCGGCGTACCCGGCGAGACGCTCGACCTGAGGAAGAGCGAGAGCCGGGAGCCGGCGGCGGCGCTGTCGACGGTCACGTCACGGCTGGCCTCCGTCGCTTCGGACGTGTCGTCCGCATCACGCGCGCCGCCGGCGTCATCGGCGCCTCACGCCCAGCCACACCCACACCCACACCCGCACCCGCACCCGCACCCGCACTCGCACCCGCACTCGCACCCGCACCCGCATCCGCATCCGCATCCGCATCCGCATCCGCATCCGCATCCGCACCCGCACCAGCACCCACACCAGAGGTCGGTGGTTTACCCGCCGTCCAGCCAGCCGACACCTAGCTCGGCCCACGTACCGTCGGCCGGTCCGACGGTGGTGACGTCGTCGACGGTGGTAGTGCCGGCCTTGCCGACGGTGATCACCCACGCGCCGCCGCCGCTGCCGGGGCCACCGGGACCGCCGGGGCCGCTCCAGGGGCCGCTCCAGGGGCCGCCGGCGTCCGGGCAGGGCTCGGGGCCGCGCGCCACGCCGCCGGCCAGTCCGCGGTCGGCGGCGGCGCGCGCCCCGGCACCGGATGCGTTGCCATCCAGCCAGCCGCTGCCGCCGACCATCGCGGCGGCGGCGGCGGCGGCCGCCACGTCCTCTCTACCTCCGCCGGTGTCCGCGGCCGAAGAGGAGCGGCAGCTGTCGCCGCGGCCGCCCAGCCCGCCGCCCGTGCTCGAGGACTCCGAGTGCCACCGCAGCCAGAGCGCCATCTTTCTGCGCCACTGGAACCGCGGCGAGTCCAACAGCTGCGCGCGCACCGACCTCACCTTCAAGCCGGTGCCGGACAGCAAGCTGTCGCGCTGTCGCCAGGAGCGCCTGCGCCGCCAGAACGAGCGCCAGGAGAAGGAGGAGCGCGACCGGCAGCAGCAGCAGCAGCAGCAGCAGCAGCAGCAGCAGCAGCAGCAGCAGCGCAAGGAGGCGGCCGCCAAGGAGACCGGCCGGGAGAAGGCGTCGTCGCGCAGTGGGCAGGCGCCCCCGGACCACGAGCGGCTGCCGAGTCGACCTCCAGACCCGGCCATGCTCAGACGCGGGTGAGTGGCGGTTGGCCTCGCGCACGTACTGTGTTCCCGTGCGTGAAGCAGGTCGACAAGCCGTGTGTATCCGGAAAATACCGGTCCCTCTCAGCAATGCGTCCAGCAGGTGGTACACTCGGTGACTAGTTGTGATGACGGACTGAGGACCTGTATGCCCTCAAGCCTCTGTCATGGAAACAAAGCTGTCTAGGTTGTGCCTGTCATGTCGCCTGTCATGTTTATTACGCAACGTTCGTCGATGTTTCGACAACCGTGCTATCTACTGTGTCCATTACCTCATGTGGCATTGTTGCCCATTTCTGATTTCAGATTTGGTTTATTTCCTTTTTTCTGAAGAAAAAAAAACAGCTGTGTCTACGGAGCAGGATTAAAAATAGATTGTTACTGGATGTTTGTCACCTAGAACTTTACCCTTTTGAAAGCATTATCATTTCGACATTGAATGGTGTCTGACAATGAACTGCTCTGTGATGAAGGGTCCCAGACTCACTGGAAAGTGCAAACTAGGATTCTGATGGTACACGCTTGATGATACACATCCTCTCCGTACTCGGTTACCAACACTTTCCCTCTGCAAATCCTGGATTACAAAATACAAATCCAAGATGCGCCCTAAAGCCCAAAGTACAAGTGAAAATCCAGCCCTGCTACTGCCACCGCCAGTGCTGCGGCCTGTGCCAGAGACGGCAGCTGGGGGGGGGGCGACTGGAATACTTGGCCGACGCTGCCGTCAGTCTTGAGAGTCTGAGAGCTCCGTCGGTCTGAGGGTCTGACCGTGTGCTCCTGGCCACAGGGACTTCGGCCTCCACCGGCCGACGGGCTCGCCCGGCATCGGAATGTCCTCGGGCAGCCTGCAGTTCCCTCCGCTCCCTCCGCCCATGGACCCCATGTCGGTCATGGCATCCGGCATGCACCCGGTCGCCATGTACCCACGTGACAGGTCAGTGCTGCTGGACATGTACCCGGTCGCCATGTACCCACGTGACAGGTCAGTGCTGCTGGACATGTACCCGGTCGCCATGTACCCACGTGACAGGTCAGTGCTGCTGGACATGCACCCGGCCGCCATGTACCCACGCGACAGGTCAGTGCTGCTGGACATGTACCCGGTCGCCATGTACCCACGTGACAGGTCAGTGCTGCTGGACATGTACCCGGTCGCCACGTACCCACGTGACAGGTCAGTGCTGCTGGACATGTACCCGGTCGCCATGTACCCACGTGACGGGTCAGTGCTGCTGGACGCGTCAAACATGCGGCCCCGTGCTCTGCCGGTGGAGTGCTGGCTCGGGTCTCGTCGGTCTGATATCATGCAGTGTATTATGTCTGCTGTGAGATTCGCATGTGGTCACGCACCACAGCCAGAGGGTGACTAGAACAATCAACTGACGCTGTGGTAGGTCTGGGCTGAACGTGTGCTCCCGGCTACAGGGGTTTCTACTGTCCTACTAAACGCTGGATTGTATCAGGATAGTTGATCCATTCACTGGTCTTACGTCCAAAACTCCAGGCCGCTCATGATTACAAGTATTGCAGTCATCTGGATCAGGTGTTTGCCGTGGACCCACCGGTGTTCGCGCAGGGATCGTAGTGATGCTGGATGTTTCCGTGCGGACTCCTCGTTTGCATTGTCGGACGACCGGTGCTTCTACTGTCAGGATGGAGCTGGAGATGTTGGAGCGTCGGGAGCGCGAGATTCGGGAGCTGCGGGACCGTGATCTCAACGAGCGGCTGAAGGAGGAGATGCTGCGCGCTCGACCATTCGACCCGCACTGGCTGGAGATGCAGAGGTGGGCAGCGTTGTACGGACGAATGGAAAACCGTCCTGAAACCGTCCTGATCACTGCTGTACTGTCTCGCGAGAATCAACCAGGAGAATCGATTCGCAGGTTTTGCATCCAAAGAGCCAAACCATTCATGATTACACATTTGCCAGCCACCAGGACTCATGCGCATATGAACGACGCTCGTGAAAACCTGATCGGAAACAACAGGCATGTTCAGTACAATATGCAATCGGTACTAGGGGGGGGGGGAGGCGAGTGGTCTAGGGGTAAGATGCTCGTCTCACAATCGAAAGGTTGTGGGTTCGAGTATCACCTGTCGCTACTCTTCGCCCGCGACCAATCGGCGTGAGAGATTGGCGACGCTACATGACTCAATGGTCGACGTGTCGTAAAACCAATAACCAACCAATCGGTACTAGGTCGGTGGGTAAAAATACCAGTGTTCCTTGTAAAACGTAGGTTAAGACGTTGATCAGAAGAGTCTGTTAAAATATTTCATGTATGCATATCACATTCGACAACACATGACACCACTAAATCATGCTATTTCCAGGGTGGTATCTGTGAAGCAAATGGCCACCCTGTGCCGAACAGGTTTTCCCACGCCTCTATGTGCTTAAACGTTGCCTGGCTGATGGATTCTTCGATCTCATGGATTGGCTTAGCTGGCCAGTACGATTCCCGCCACCACCGTCACTGACGTTGACCTCTCTGTCTACAGACAGCAGATTATTCCGGTACTTCTTCCGCCACCATCGTCACTGACTTTGACCTCTCTGTCTAAAGGCAGTAGATTATTCAGTTACTGCTTCCACCACCACCGCCACTGACCTTAACCTTTGCCTACAGACAGCAGACGATACTGGTGTTGCTCCCGCCACCGCCGCCGCTGACCTTGACCGTGCCCACAGGCGGCAGATGATTCCGGTACTGCTTCCGCCACCACCGCCATTGACCTTAACCTTTGTCTTGCCGGAGCTGTTCCCGCCGCCGCCGCCGCTGACCCTGACCTCTCCGTCCACAGACGGCAGATGATGCCGGTGCTGTTCCCGCCGCCGCCGGGCGCGCTGTACCCGCCGCCGCCGCCGTCGCCAGCCGTGCTGTCGGCCATGGAGCGCGAGCGCGAGGCGCGCATGAGCGGCGGCGCAGTGCCGCTGCCGCCGTCCGACCCGGCCGACCGGCTCGGCCTGCAGATGGTCAACGCCGGCCTGCTGCCGCCCGACTACCACCACCAGCACTCGCACACGCACGCGCACACGCACCTGCACGTGCACCCGGGAGACGCGGCGGCGGCGGCCGCCGCCGGTCCGGCCGGCTTCCCGCCGCCGCGCTCTGGCCTGCTGCCGCCGCGACCGGGCGAGCCGCCCTTCCACGGCCTCTACCCGCCGGGCAGCCTGGTCGGCATGCCGCGCTCCTACGAGGAGCAGCTGGTGCAGGTGAGGCGGGCGCGGTCGGTCGAAGGCGGCGACGTGCCGCTCGGCACTCGTCGCCACCGCCGCCATGTGCAGGCGGTCTGACTGATAATACATAGCGAGAGTATACTATCAGAGCACGTAACGGTTCTGGGGGAGTAAGGCGCGACTGTGCATTCAACTAGCGAGGCGCTGCGTTTAGCTGATGTTCTGAAGCGGGGAGTAAATCCAGCTGCGGTGGGCCTTCCATCGCGCAAATGTTGCTTTCAACTGGTGGAAATTGATGAAGTATGTGATTAGCTGTCCACTCCAAAGGTGTTGCTAAGCGCACTACCAGGAGGTTCGCAAGAGCCATGTTGCCTGAGGTGCTCTGTTTCATTCATCTATTTTCTGTTGATGTCCGAGCTCACCTTGTTATCCGCGACCTTGTTTTATGCAGTGGTGCATCCTTTCAACACCCAGCGATGTTATACTCCCCAAGCATAAGGCATAATCCCCTGTAGCTGCCACCAGTTCCGCATCAGACTCAGCCGCGGCTGGTCCGAAGCGGGTTGTCTGTCGCATTATCGTACCGGACTTGTCTGCATATGCCAGGGGCGTAAGGACGAGAATGCTGCGGGTTATACCGCCACTTTTCAGCCCTGAGCATCAAACCCAGCCATCATACTAAGGGAAGTGCGCTTCCATCGGCGCTCTTGGGTTTCCACCCCCTGGCCTTTCCCCATAATGTGACACGACAAACGCCGTTAGACCCAAGGTCTAGAATGGTTCGATCAAAGTGCCCACCAAGCCGTCGCATCATCTGAGTCTTGTAGGCGTTTGGATAGTCCATCATACTAACCGCACAACCCAAGCCCGGGCCCGAAATGTGTCCACGGTGGGTACTGCCGCCAGCCCCTCTGTTGCAGTCGTATTCAACAAACATCTGTACGTGACGTCATGTTGGCGTGTGACGTCACGCCACGTGTAACACGTGCCGGTGACGTGCCGACAGCTGACCGCGCACGCGGCCGCCCAGGAGCACATGCAGCGTCAGCTGATGGAGCGGGAGCGGCTGGGGCTGCCGATGCCGCACTCTGTTCCCACCTCGCTGCACCCGTCACTGCTGGCCCAGCATCAGGCGCAGCAGGAGTACCACAGGTCAGGGCGCAGGTCACAGGGGTGTCAGGTCAGCGTCACCGGACACAGGGGTGTCACAGGTCACAGGGGTGTCACAGGTCACAGGCGTGTCACAGGCCAGCGTCACCGGTCACATGGGTACCACAGGTTAATGTCATCTGACATGGGGGCACCACAGGTCAGTGCCACCTGTCACAGAGCTGTCACAGGTCAGTGTCACCGGTCACATGGGTACCACAGGCCAATGTCATCAGTACCACATGTTAATGGCATGAGTGCTGCATTTCATTGGCACCGCACACGAGTATTGCGGGTTTGGATCAGCTGACACAATCTGAGATCAGGGACGTCCAACTCGTCACTTCCTGCATTATAGGCCAGTCAGTGTCTGATATCAGAAACTGGTTAAAGAAGGCCAGTAATATCAGAGGTGTCCGGGGGTCGGTGTCTTATCCCAGAGGCCAGTAGATGAGTGAGAGGGTCTTACCCCGAACCAGATGGATGGTCGCCAGTAATCTCAGAGGCGTCCAGGGTGACAGGTCGGTGAGCTCAGAGGCGTCTATTGTGGCAGGTCGGTGATCTCAGAGGCGCCTATTGTGGCAGGCCACGGTCACAGGTCACAGGCCACAGGCCACGATCACAAGTCGGAGCCCCCGCTGTATCGAGCCAGTGCTCCCCTATTGTGAGCATGCTATTGCTTCTGCCTCGCTGTATTTTAAGAACGATCCTATGGTGTCAATTCTCTCAAACTTCATAATGGTGCGGATAGCTGTATTGAGCATTGCCAGATTGAAAATGATTATGAGAAGTAACGAAATGTTCATAGTAATCGAGAACAAAACAACAAACTGGTGATGTATATGTTTGGGTTCATCGTTCTTCGGAGACGGAGTGTACATGCACAGACGTTTTACGTGCGATATTTGTAGCACATGCTTAATGTATCAGGTCTCCTGCTTATATTGGCGGAATGGTGCTGGATGTCATCTAAGTCCAAGTATCAACCCAATTTAAATAGACATACTAATAGACAATGTAGCAAGTGCATGTGATTGAGACCCTAACAGTGTAAGAAAAGTCGCTATCTATCTCGATATACGAAAAACGTACGGGAGACTGACCTTTTTTCGCTGTTGGGGTCTCAATCACATGTACTTGCTAATATTTATATTGTTATGTCTGCAGTTAAATATGGTTCATATTTGAACTTAGGATGATAATTAAAACCCTTTCGTCAGTATTAGTACAAGGCGTCATGCATATAGCATATGTTACAAGTTTGTGCATAAAATGTTTCGGTATGC
The DNA here is from genome assembly GCA_034440615.1 of Ashinkailepas kermadecensis. NCBI lineage: Eukaryota > Metazoa > Arthropoda > Thecostraca > Neolepadidae > Ashinkailepas > Ashinkailepas kermadecensis. The sequence continues at coordinate 81,994 of JAOTOM010004649.1, read as the reverse complement.
GTGTTTCCGAAGAAGGTTCAAGCCCGAAATACATAAGGCCACTTTGTAATCTTCTTTTCTATCAACATGAACATATGGCTACTTATCATAATTATCTTTAATTGCCTCAAACTATGTCGCAATGTGCTCGTATTGGGTGGATTTCGCGCACTGACCGTTCCGACGGGATTCAGTGTGGCGCGTGAATTGCCAGCGCACCGGAAACCACAGCGTGGCGCGACAGGTCACAGCGTGCCCATGCTCCTCAGGATGCAGCGGGAGCGCGAGAAGCGGTGATGAAAAACGGCAATACCTGACGTGCCGCCGTCACACGACCGGGCGGTCGGTCGCCGGGCGTGCAGAGGCCGAGCGCCGGCCGGGCGTGTAGCCAGGCGGCCCCGTCGGCGGCGGTGCACGGTGCTGCTGTCGTAGCTGTGTCTCTAGATGTGACCGGAAGCGCGCGGTGTCACCGACTGTGATGCGACTCCGCCACCCGCCCAGTGGCCGTACAAACGCCCCTCGCCGTGCGAGGGCTTCAACTAGTGCCTGCGTGCGCCCCGCTCAGCCGACGGCCGCGCCCGCCGGCCGCCGGGTTCTGTTAGATCTCGTTATGTTGTAGATGGCAGGACAGTCGCCGCCGGCCGGGCCGTTTCGGTTCGATTCGATATAATTTATGTTGAGAGCGAGGCAGGTGTGCCGTGCGGACGACGTGTCGTAGCGTGTGCAAAAATATCCGTCGTTTTATAGCGTTTACTGCCCAAAGATGTAGTGGATATTGTTCGCCCCTGCCCGATAGTCGCTTTGTCCATAATCCATGACTGTGTGGCATACGTAAGCAAATGTCAAAAATGCATAATTTATATATTTTGTACTGTGACTGTGATGTGGGGCTTTTCTCTAATATCACCGTGAAGCATTCTGTTTTTGTCATTGTCTGGACGTGAAACTGACACGGCGAAATGCACGACTGAGGCTGCACTGAGAGGGCCGGCCAATAGGTATGGAGAATGTCGTCTGTGGTATCGACCACAATGCAACGGTCGCACGTCCACACTTGGATTGCCACCACAGAGAAGAACTGCGGACGAGTCGGACGTTGTGCCGACTGCAAGCGAGTGGAATCGGCGGCGAACGCTGCGGACAACCTACGGCGCGGTCATCAATTCGGTCCGCACCTTTTGAGCTGTTACGTTCAGCTCCTTGGAAGTACTGCTCCCTTTGTTTCACTGCCCACGTTGGTGGCACGTGACTAATTGTTGCAGATCAGCGCCAAGGTCGGCGGGGCCTTGAGCTGGAGGTGTCACAAAGGCGCAGTGTGCTCAATTGCCCACGATTAGCTGTGTGTAGCGTGGGAATGCTATCAGCCTGATCGTTACAGTTTGTGTGAAAATAATCGCGTTGCAATGAGAGAATGACCATGTTTGCTGGATCACTCGCATTAGTCTGGTGTTCAGCTCCCTGATCACTACACACTCAATGTAGCTTAGCATTATAAACCCAAATAATTAACTGAATGCATGTGATAAATAGTATTTTCTGTTGTCGCATGCAAATGGTCAGGTCACGGTCGCCACGAACTCAGCCCATCCGCACAACATGGTAGCGGTCGGAGCAAGGAAGTTCCGGTCGTCGTAATTCTGCCCGATATTTCGCGTGACGGCATCACAGAATGAGCTGCCTGCCAGCTCCTACAGTAGATCTTGCCAGCCGGGCTGCGATATGATAAAGGCGTGTAATTACAGTGCATCGGCAGCATGAGCAAATCTTAATTTAACTGCCTGGGTGATAATGTGCGAGCAAGCTATCTCGCCGGACTTCAGACTATCTTCGCTCTTCAGAATATCATCAAACCTCTAATCTCACTGGCAATCGGACACATTGCGCCGCTGGCTTTGCGCGCAATCAGGCCGCCTCCTGCCGTGTGTTTCGCCGCGCCGGCGGAAACATCGCACCCCTCATGAAACTGCCGCTTAGCAGTCTATTCCGACACCATTTCTTCGCTCAAATGAAGTGGATCCGCTTCAGCGAACTTCTATCGCTCTCCGGGGACCCACAATGTCGACAGCCAAGCACTTCCAACTTTTTCCATTTGCGTTGGGAAAACTCGGCCAGCAGTCTCCGTGTTGAGACAGGCGTGGCCGGGCAGGCCGGGGCGCCCGCTCGACGTGATGCCCGGCAGCGTCTTGCTGTGGTTGGATATCCGAGTGATATCTTCCCGCCAGATTTTGAACGCCATATTTCTCCCATGTCTCGGTAAACTCCGTCGACGGCTGGTCCGCTCGCACGCCTTTTTGACGTTTCTTGGACCGACAGTCATTTGCATATTAATTGAAGGGCTCGGCGGGTGACTAATCCAGCCTCCCGAACCGTCGGAGGTCGTTCGCCTGCGACGGTTAGAGCGTCGACAAGCGGGCGGGAGACGGTCGTCAGAGGCTGGGGTGGTCGGCAGGGGGCGAGAGACGGTCGTCAGCGGCTGGGGGGGGTCGATGGAGACTGAAGATAGCCTGCGGTGCTGTGGGGTGATCGGCGGGGACTGAAGGTGGTCGACAGGGATGCCAGATCGGCAGGGGCTGGAGGCGGTCGGCAGAGGTTGGAGATCGTGCCGCCAGAGCTAGACGTGATCGGCAGTGACTAAAGGGGGTCGACGGAGGTTGGAGGTTGGAGGTGGCTTGCGAAGGTTGTAGGGTATTGGCAGCGACTGGGAGTGATATACAGAGGTGGTCGGCGGAGGATGAAAGTGGTCGGGAGGACGAGGAGTTCAAGGCTGTCTGTCGTAAATGTGTGGAAGTTGCCTTTAGGGCCTGAAGAGTGTCAACTGGAGACAGAGAGCTACAAAGAGCTTCCGGTATCCATGGGAACGGGAAGTGCATCCACGGGATCGGATATGAATGGACTGGGATTACATTCTAACGGGGCCCAAGAATTCGCCGGCGGTTGTTCTGTGGAATATGCTGTATATCACAAGCGCAGCCAATGCATCCAGCAGCCTTCATAGCCACCTAGCGCCGTCTGCTGGATTGAGTAAGGCTGATGGCGCGTCCGTGCCGCTGACAGTGACGCGATGTCGACGGGTTGTCGGCAGGAATGGGAGAAGAAACGGGATAGTCTTGGCGTCAGAAACAGGGTGGCGGTGGTGTCAGAAACAGAGTGGCGGTGATGTCAGAAAAAGTGTGGCCGCGGCGTCAGAAGCAGGGTGGCAATGGCATCAGAAACTGGGTGGTAGTGGTGTCAGAAAAAGGGTGGCGGTGGCGTCAGAAACAGGGTGGCGGTGTCATCAGAAACAGGGTGGCGGTGCCGTCAAGCAGGGTGGCGATTGCTGTGACGTCAGAAGCATGGGTGGCGGTGGCGTCAGAAACAGGGTAGTGGTGACGTCAGAAACAGGGTGGCGGTGGTGTCAGAAACAGAGTGGCGGTGATGTCAGAAAAAGTGTGGCCGCGGCGTCAGAAGCAGGGTGGCAATGGCATCAGAAACTGGGTGGTAGTGGTGTCAGAAAAAGGGTGGCGGTGGCGTCAGAAACAGGGTGGCGGTGTCATCAGAAACAGGGTGGCGGTGCCGTCAAGCAGGGTGGCGATTGCTGTGACGTCAGAAGCATGGGTGGCGGTGGCGTCAGAAACAGGGTAGTGGTGACGTCAGAAACAGGGTGGCGGTGGCGTCAGAAACAGAGTGGCGGTGATGTCAGAAAAAGTGTGGCCGCGGCGTCAGAAGCAGGGTGGCAATGGCATCAGAAACAGGGTGGTAGTGGTGTCAGAAAAATGGTGGCGTTGGCGTCAGAAACAAGGTGGCGGTGGCGTCTGAAACAGGGTGGCGGTGGCGGTGGTGGTGACGTCAGAAACAGGTTGGCGGTGGCGTCAGAAACAGGTTGGTGGTGACGTCAGAAACAGGTTGGCCGTGGCGGTGGTGGTGACGTCAGAAACAGGGTGGCCGTGGCGTCAGAAACAGGTTGGCCGTGGCGTCAGAAACAGGTTGGCCGTGGCGGTGGTGGTGACGTCAGAAACAGGTTGGCCGTGGCGGTGGTGGTGACGTCAGAAACAGGTTGGCCGTGGCGTCTGAAACAGGTTGGCCGTGGCGTCAGAAACAGGTTGGCCGTGGCGTCAGAAACAGGTTGGCCGTGGCGTCAGAAACAGGTTGGCCGTGGCGGTGGTGGTGACGTCAGAAACAGGTTGGCCGTGGCGTCAGAAACAGGTTGGCCGTGGCGGTGGTGGTGACGTCAGAAACAGGTTGGCCGTGGCGTCAGAAACAGGTTGGCCGTGGCGTGAAAAAAGGGGGGGGGTCAGAAAAGGTGGCCGGGCGTCAGAAACAGGTTGGCCGTGGCGTCAGAAACAGGTTGGCCGTGGCGTCAGAAACAGGTTGGCCGTGGCGTCAGAAACAGGTTGGCGGTGGCGTCAGAAACAGGGTGGCCGTGGCGTCAGAAACAGGTTGGCCGTGGCGTCAGAAACAGGTTGGCCGTGGCGTCAGAAACAGGTTGGCCGTGGCGTCAGAAACAGGTTGGCCGTGGCGTCAGAAACAGGTTGGCCGTGGCGTCAGAAACAGGTTGGCCGTGGCGTCAGAAACAGGTTGGCCGTGGCGTCAGAAACAGGTTGGCCGTGGCGGTGGTGGTGACGTCAGGAACAGGTTGGCCGTGGCGTCAGAAACAGGTTGGCCGTGGCGTCAGAAACAGGTTGGCCGTGGCGTCAGAAACAGGTTGGCCGTGGCGGTGGTGGTGACGTCAGGAACAGGTTGGCCGTGGCGTCAGAAACAGGTTGGCCGTGGCGTCGTTAAGCTGGCTGAGTTGAGCGTCTGAGGCGCCAGAAAGGAAGATCAGCGCCGCAGAGGGCTTAGCCAGATCATGTGCGATTCGGAGAACACCACAAGGTCGCAGCAGCGTCCACACGCACATTATGGAAGCCTCTACAACGGCTTTCACTGGGCGACGTTGACATGGTTGCAGATGTCAGCTGTCGTGACGGCCGTCTGGTGACATGTGACATGTCACCAGATCGGCACGCTGCATAGCTTCCGACCGTGAATCGTGGTGTAATAGCCACACAACGGGCGGCTAATTTCGCTTACCTGCTCCTCCCCCACCACCCCACCGCCCTGCTTTTGTATGGAGCGCCAGACAGTCGGTTAGTATTGACGCCATACATGGTATTTGCATCACCGTGAGGTGGGTATTAAACAGGAGTCCCGCAGTCAGGGCGCCGTACGGTCTGGAAATGAACCTTCAAGCTTACCGACCTTAAGCGCAGCAACGCCCACCAATGGAAGCTGTCCTGATCCTGAAGGCTACGCTTAGCCACCTTCACTGGCGCACATGTCCCTGACACACTATTCTGCCGCCTTCATCGAAGGAAAATCAGAGTAACTAAGCTACTAAAGTTGTAGAAGCGTCACAGGAGCAAGACAGATGTACGTGCTGAAATTAATTCATAATGAACGTAATTAAATCAAATCATTCCTATCACGCCATACTGTTTTGATCACGTCTGCTGCGATTGATGTATTGGATTATGCTATCGCGCAAGCAATCGGAAATCACGGGAAATGTATTTGATTTCGCTCATGCCCCATATATCGCCAGTAGTGCTGTTTCAAGCGGACGCACAGGTTGTGCGCGACCTAAATCATCACTTGCAGAAAATGATCGGCCCAACGAATGTACCAGCACAATGCGGACCAGCGCAAGCCTGACAGGCCATGATTCTTGAGCGAATGCCGCTGATGTCTTTACGTAATGTCTCCGGATGTGCCAAAGCACCGAAGCCACCACTTCCAGTCTGGCGGATGGGAATTTTATCGGCTCCTGCGAGGCCTACATTAGACATCTCTGACTATAAAAGTTGGTTGGATGACCACGAGGTCCCAATTCCTCCATCATAGCCGAGTCCGAAGCGCGTAGTATAAACTGCGTCCAGTCAGTGCGGAGGGCGTGACTTAGTTCACCAGGTGGACACTCTCTGCACTGGTTGTAGGAAAAGATGATGAGCTCGGTTGAAAATATGAACTGTTTATCCATGGCACTAGTCAAGCAACTGGTGGTAGGGGTCAAAGGGCGTCAGTTTTTTTCCTAAGCGCATTTTTTATGTTACACCGCGTAAGCTACCCTAGAGATCGCCTTCAAGTTGGTAGTCGTCTGATGTATCGTCTGGATGGAAGGTTGTTCTTTTCAGTGCATTAAATTTGCATTGATGGTACTACTATTTTCGGAGACATTTTTCTCCGCGATAGATTACACTGATGTAGGTGAGTAATTTTGCGTCGACGTCAGATAATATTCAATTCCGAGGACGAGTAAACAGAACATGCTCTGAAATTTGCATTCATTAGATATAGTCAGGAACTTATTCCTCACATTCGATGGATATTGATAGATAACATATTGTTCACAATGCCTTTAGATCCTTTCGTGTGTTGCATGGAACTTAGTTATAAACAAATCAAAACGACTGAAAAAAGTGCAAGTGATATTCCAGTGGTGAAAAACTCCGGTAATGATTTTCCATCGTTTCCCTCTTTATATAGAGATATATTTACCTGTAGATCTGCCTAGCCCCACCCCCTCCCTCTTGGAGACGCTTATGGTCTGGCCCTTTATGTTGTACTGTTTTGAAGTTCTCATTGAATAATTTCGGCATGCAAATAAAGTAGCAATCCGAGCCGAAGCACAAACGACGAAGAAAACTAAGCACCACTTTTTATGCATTCATTAAGTCTGTGTCCATCGGGCCTTCCATTCCATTCGTAGTGTGAGGTGGCTGAGAGCATGCCCCCGCAACTGCGTACCGGCCTTAGCCACATCACAGCAGTACATCCACATTACAGCAGTATAACCGCATCACAGCAGTATATCCACATCACAACATTATAGTCACATCACAGCAGTATATCCTCATCACATCAGTATATCCACATCACAGCAGTATGTCCTCATCACAGCAGCATATCCACATCACAGCAGTATATCCACATCACAGCAGTATATCCACATCACAGCAGTATATCCACATCACAGCAGTATATCCGCATCGCAGCAGTATATCCACATCACAACAGTATATCCACATCACAGCAGTATAGCCACATCACAGCAGTATAACCACATCACAGCAGTATGTCCTCATCACAGCAGTATATCCACATCACAGCAGTATATCCACATCACAGCAGTATGTCCTCATCACAGCAGTATAACCACATCACAGCAGCATATCCACATCACAGCAGTATAACCACATCACAGCAGTATAGCCACATCACAGCAGTATAGCCACATCACAGCGGACGGGCGCCGACACATTGTCGGCGAGAGGTCGACAAACTGCGCCGACCGCAATCTTGCCGGTAAGCAGGACTGATGGCGGCGATTTGTTATCGAGTGATGCCCCTCGCCGAGCGTCCACGAGCGTCCACGTCCACGCCAGGAATACGAATTCATCGCGCCGAGCCAGTCCAATGAGCGTCACCGTCCGCAGTAGAATGGACCACGATCGCTTCCTTTCTCGGGGCGTGCGAACACGGTCCTCCTGTCTGTCACCAGTGTTGTCGTGTAGGCACCCATGGTGCCCGCGGAGGCCGAGCGCTGCAGATGCGGTTCACCGCGTGCGTTCTTCTGCGGTCGCCGTTTCTGCCGCCGTTGAAGTCATGTTGTGACAACCCATAGCCCGTCAATCGGAAGTTATCTGAAGCTCTGCAGACATCGGCACGTTTTTCCGACAGATGAAGACCAGAATTACTATGTTGAAGGTTCTCCCCGGCGTTGGCACTAAGCCAATACTAGCTCACGGTTTTCGTCGATCACTATGCGGTTTATAACTCACTCCTTCCTCCGTCAACTGACAGGCTCGATTATTCGTATTTTGGAAGCGTCGCGCCTCAAATTCGGGAGGGTAAGGAGAGAGATTAACCTAAGTATGTGCGGGATGCTGGGATAATTACGCCACCTGGCGAACAATGAACACGTGCTCAAAATTCAAACACTACCGGTCGACGCTTCGACGATTCCGCTACGCTCGGCTCTCCCCAGATGCCTCTTCCAAGAGCGTTGTGCTTCTTAAAAGAGGAGCTAAGGGTTTGGTGACAGTTGTGACTGACATTTGGGCTCAGGAACGCATTGACTGCACGGATCCCATGGCGTCTAATCTAGTTCACACTGTCATGCGCAACACACAGTGCATGCTTCCATTAGTGTTGGCATTTAGTTAATTTCACGCTGTGCGCGGCACATTTAGTTAATTTCACGCTGCGCCCGGCACATTTAGTTAATTTCACGCTGTGCGCGGCACATTTAGTTAATTTCACGCTGTGCGCGGCACATTTAGTTAATTTCACGCTGTGCGCGGCACATTTAGTTAATTTCACGCTGTGCGCGGCACATTTAGTTAATTTCACGCTGTGCGCGGCACATTTAGTTAATTTCACGCTGTGCGCGGCACAACGCGTAATTCCATTAGTATTGCGACCAAGGATAAAACTGCACTACGGTAGCGTTAGGCTTAGCAGGAGCCTGCAAATTCTAACGCATGCATTCGCAGAGCGGCAATATGTTGAGCGCTATCTGAGCACAACTTCCAGAAAATATCAAATACAGCGATGCGACACTACTGCTACACCAAAAACGTCCACTGACTTTACTGCGACACAACATGAGTGTGAGTGCAAATACAGCGACGCGACACTACTGCCACACCAAAAACGTCCACTGACTTTACTGCGACACAACATGAGTGTGGATGCAAATACAGCGACGCGACACTACTGCCACACCAAAAACCTCCATTGACTTTACTGCAACGCGACACTACTGCTATACCAAAAGCGTGCGCTAACTATACTGCGACACGACATAACTGTGAATGCGAACACTGTGTCTCGACATTGCCGCTACACGACGTTACTGCGGCGAGACACGACTGCTGTGTCTCGACATTGCTGCTACACGACGTTACTGCGGCGAGACACGACTGCTGTGTCTCGACATTTCCGCTACACGACGTTACTGCGGCGAGACACGACTGCTGTGTCTCAACATTGCCGCTACACGACGTTACTGCGGCGAGACACGACTGCTGTGTCTCGACATTGCTGCTACACGACGTCACTGCGGCGAGACACGACTGCTGTGTCTCGACATTGCCGCTACACGACGTTACTGCGGCGAGACACGACTGCTGTGTCTCGACATTGCCGCTACACGACGTTACTGCGGCGAGACACGACTGCTGTGTCTCGACATTGCCGCTACACGACGTTACTGCGGCGAGACACGACTGCTGTGTCTCAACATTGCCGCTACACGACGTTACTGCGGCGAGACACGACTGCTGTGTCTCGACATTGCCGCTACACGACGTTACTGCGGCGAGACACGACTGCTGTGTCTCGACATTGCCGCTACACGACGTTACTGCGGCGAGACACGACTGCTGTGTCTCGACATTGCCGCTACACGACGTTACTGCGGCGAGACACGACTGCTGTGTCTCAACATTGCCGCTACACGACGTTACTGCGGCGAGACACGACTGCTGTGTCTCGACATTGCTGCTACACGACGTCACTGCGGCGAGACACGACTGCTGTGTCTCGACATTGCCGCTACACGACGTTACTGCGGCGAGACACGACTGCTGTGTCTCGACATTGCCGCTACACGACGTTACTGCGGCGAGACACGACTGCTGTGTCTCGACATTGCCGCTACACGACGTTACTGCGGCGAGACACGACTGCTGTGTCTCAACATTGCCGCTACACGACGTTACTGCGGCGAGACACGACTGCTGTGTCTCGACATTGCCGCTACACGACGTTACTGCGGCGAGACACGACTGCTGTGTCTCGACATTGCCGCTACACGACGTTACTGCGGCGAGACACGACTGCTGGGTCTCGACATTGCTGCTACACGACGTTACTGCAGCGAGACACGATTCCGAATGCAAGTCCTGCAGCGAGATGCAGCATTATTGATATTCTATAAGGCTAAGACTGCAACAACTTGGGCGCAATATAGCTGATGCGACTGACCCCCAAAAATCCCAACTACCCACGAAACAACTACGAAGCGAGCGACGTTACTGCTGCAGAAAATCAAATTAACTGGTTGTATTGCGATACGATAGGACTCAGAATGCAAATACTGCGACACGGTATCTGCGCAACTGCAAACACGGCTACGCGCGATATTGCTGCAGCTGCTAAATTTTCCACCGACTTTACTGCGGCGCGACTTTCCTGCGACTTCGAAAACGGCTCGGCGGCACCAGCACGACAGCAATTGCTTCTGGGAACGGCGGCAACCGGGGTGGGAGTCTATTACCATAACCAGGGGTGTCAAAACTTGGTAGCTACTAGATCTGGTAATGACAGCATTGCACATTGGATATGCACGGATGCATTGCTTTTTTGTAGATGACAAAAGGGAAGAACTTTGTCAAAAAGCTACTGGTGCTCAGGAATATCCGACTAACTTGATCCCCCATCGCCACCAAAATCTCCTCGCATTTTGGATATTTCACTTTCAGATCCTGGACCTTGCATCTGTCTTTTTTCGGAGCAATGTCAAGGAACTCACCTGAGTTGGCCATTGGGAGATTCGCGAGATTCGCTTACGTTTACTTTGAATAACATGGACATCTGTTCGGTTGCACAGAACAGAATATCAAGTAAAGTTGCAAGACCAGTAGTGATTGGCTAAGCTAAAACCTTCTTAGCGAGGACCGAGGAAGGTACATGTATCTACCTATCTGGAATGACAATTTTCGGTCCTATTTAGAAAGCCACCTTTCATAGTGCATATTTCATCATCTATTCCACCGACAAATATGCGACCATTTGACCCAGAGTTGTCAGTCAGAAATTCCGCCTTTGTCTTGCAATTGAAGCAAGGACGCTTACATTTCATTTTTATATTTTATGGACTATTCAGATTATTTGTTCAATGAAAAACGTTTTGGAAGGATTTTAAATTACCCTTATCATCAGGTTTAAATTCATACTTGTCTAGTATTTAGTCATACTTGCCTTTCAGATTATTATTCAGCGCTGCATTATGAGCCCTAACCGACCTAACATGTCAAGTGACGTCACTAACTGGACCATTGTGATATCTGTAGCATACATATCTGCAATGCTAAGCTCTCTAGCCATAGCTGATGACAATTTCAGGGTGCTCAGGCAAAATGTTGCTAGTGCTCTCAAGAGAGGTGGTAGTGCTCAAAAGAACGCTTGGGGATGCTCGATCATCCCCAACAGGATAGGAAGGTCCGCGACTGAACCCAAAAGTAACTACCGGCGCATGCCGACACAGCTATCCAACACCTCTAATGTCCAAAGTATTTCTTAGCTGCGTCTAAAGCTATGTCCGTGAGATCGCATGTTGAAGATGCTGGAAGAGGCGGAGGAGATGAAGGGATATAAGCGATGGCATCCATTTATCGGCTAATGCTACTAGATATTAGTATGTACGTACCTATCTACCTTCCTCCTATGTTCATGTATATGCTCCCGAACTGCAGTTCGAGAGCTATATTCGCCCTCGTTTAGATTGTCTCACAAAGACGCACACGCAGTGAGGAAGTCAGTCTCACTAAACAGACGAGACAGTCTAAACATCGGAGACTATAGCTGAGGTGTTTCGGTGAGACTATAGCTGAGGCGAGGCTACCCTTCTATCCTGTCCAAACTTATCGCGTCCCTGGTTTGTCCCCCCCCCCAAATTTCGAAACCGTGGCTACACCCATGGTTCTAATAGTGATGGATGGGGTGAGATTTATGCTAAGTAGGTGTGCATGGTACAGTTCCCTTTAAGCAGGCATGGATGGAATTGGAAAATTATTGGCATGGCACTCGAGACAAGTGTTTGCTATGCGGAATCGAGTGAATAGGGCTGGATAGGTAAGGTAGATAGGCATTGATGAGTGTGTGGCATGCTGGTGGATGGTTTCTTTGAGATTTGGGATGGGTGTTGGTTGGGGTGATGAGTGTCTTTTTGTCAAGGTTATGGTATCTTCCCTTTACAGACTTAACCTGGATGGGCCCTTGCGGCTCTTATTAAGCCTGAACACCTTATGACTTTGTGACTTCATCACAGTAGCCGGTAGCCATCCAAAGCCTCCGGTAGCCATCCAAGGCATCCGGTAGCCATCCACAGCAGCCGGTAGCCGGCTCGCTGGCGACCAGCTGGCCGGCCGGCGGCCATGCACGTCACCCGCACCGAACGCAGCGACGAGCATTGGGCCCATGTCAGTGGGGCACGGTTGGCGACATTCGCAGAACTCGTACCAAGCTGGCGTCGTGACCGATGCGTTTCGATGCGTCGACCTGCAGCCCCGTTCAAAGTTGCACGGTAATTGCGGACAGCCCGACAGATACTCAGTCATTTCAGCGAATTTCTATGACTGAATGGCAGTACTGGTCATTAGTCGTATTTCCCGACATGGGCGACAGTCATTTGCCGGCGGAATGACGGCTCTAATAGTGCTGTTATTTCCCCCGTTAGGTCCAAGTGATTCGGGCGGGCGTCCAGCCGCCGTTTCACCGCACTTGGACTCGCACGGCGCGGCCGACTGTGTTGGCCGGCACGGGCGCCGCGGGTGGCGCGATGGGCCCCGGGTCGCTACAGGTCGCTACACACGGTCACATGCGGTCGCCACACACGATAATGCGTTCGCGAGGTCTCGGCCGTATTAATGGGATGTTCACAAACACTGGCCGCACCAATGCCCCGGTTCAATGACCATAAAGTCGATGGAGCATCGCCGGTAATACAGCCGGTGTCGACGGCTGAGTTTGGTTCGCCGACGTTTAATTAGCCTCACCTTGGCCTGCTCAAACCACCGTATGGTGTGACATAAGTCGCCATGTGATCACGCCCACTGCTCAGTGAGGTCACTGACGTGCTCTGACGTCAATGATGTCCATTGCGTGTGCTGCCCGGCCAAGTTTTAAGTACAAACATGCTGAACGTACAACCTAGATCAGTGGCCAAACGGGCTTTTGACTCAAAAGCGTCCTTTCAGAGCTCTAGCGCACTCCCCCCCCCCCCCCCACCTCCCGCGGAACGAATTCTTCCGCTGAAGACCCTGTCCGATGAAATGAACCCTCCCCTTCCCTTCCCACCCACGATAATAATTCCTGGAGCCGCCTCTGAGCGAGATGTGGTAGTTCGTTCGCATCTGATCTAAAAATGCATCGGTCTAGGCGCTTCAGACACAACCTTCATATTTTCAGCTGCACCTAGGTCGCCATCAGCAAACCTAAGAGAAGGGGAATGACCCATTTCCTCCCGAGATATATTCTTTATTCACACAATTCTCGTAGATTTGTGCCCTCTGGTGCCCTCACATAAATCCTCTCATCACGTCTAGATGAGCCTGTATGCGCCACGCCCTATTTCAAGCCCGGAACGCTATTCTATTCTAATTATGCATTGCTCTATGCATTTTCAACGATGTTTTCTCCCTGTTCTCTTGCGAAATTGATCTCGCATTCGATAGCCTCCACAAGCATAAATTGAACAGCTTCGATGTTCGTGAAGTAGCGTACTATGAACTATCCGTTGTAGTGGTGCAGCATATCATGGCAATACATTGAATTTGAATTATTTCGTCACAATTCATCGTACCGGCTCCGTCCGATTCAGAAAATCAAAACCAAATTTAGGATATCAAATCTGGTTTCTGTATTCTGCGTGGCAAGTTTTGGTCAGCAAGCCATCCAAGGTGCGTCAGCAATAACCAACGAATATGAGCCTCACATTTTGGCCACATCTGAGGAAAAATCTCTGACCATAGCTCAGGGAAACTGTGAGAATAGTACACAAACACAATGAGATGTGATTACACCCATATCACGCACCCATATTATTGTGATTACATCACGCACCCATTATTAATCACGTTAAAATAATCGGTACTAGTTTAACCGAAAATAGTACGGTTGCATTCTTCAGATTTGCAAACAATTCCCGAACTGTTACCTATTCGATCAAAGCTATCGAAAAATGTTAATCGTTCCACCCACTGGAGTGGGCTATTTTGCGAGAATTCACGCAGAATTCGGATGATTTTGCCTGTTCTACCTAACCACGTTTGTGAAGAAAAGGCATGGTGACATCGTTGAGCTGTGGAAATGCCCCTGAATACTCTGCTTCCCCATCCGCTTGGTAAAGTTCCCAATAACTCCCTGCATATCAACTTCCACAGCATACCTACCTGGCGAAACCTTCATGCCTTTTCCCGACAAACAAATTACCGCTCTGCTTTTCTGTTTCATCCGTCCCGTGCAGCGCCAAGTTTCGATGCACGTGCTACAGAAGTTTCTCGCCGGGAAAAACAACCACTCAGCGGTTAGCCAGCTGACGCACCGATCGGCGGACTGACAGGGCGCTGGCCTGCTGCGACAGAAATCTGCAGCACTCGTACTGAAAGCAATGGGCGGAATGCGAACTATACGTGCCACTTTTTGGCACTGTGGTACAGTACAACAACCCGTAAAGTGGCACGTGTGCTTTTTGCTGTGCCATATCAGAATTTGCCGTGCCAGTGCCGGTCTAATTCCTCATTCCTTTATGACAAAAACATGATGCCCCCTCCAATGGTGAGGCCGGTGACAAGGGTGTGGCGACCACTCACTCCAATGGTGAGACTGGTGGAATGCCCTCAGTGTTCAAGAGCTAACACTTGTGATCTCCGTTCTCGCGCATTCTGCCACCGCGCGTGGTACCCTACGCCTCGCACGCAGTTCGCACATATGGTTGCTCGTACATAAAGTCGTTCGTACGTAAAGTGTCTTATTGCTAATACGAGTAAAACGAAAGTAGACAAGTCAGCTATCAGTCACACGCACGCTACAGTACAAATAGCATACGGTGCGATGGATCGCCGAGCTGCGTGACGGCTTTATTACATCGCCCTGCACAGGTATAGTCAGAACGCAGTGGAGTACCATGACAAGATGTTGCGCCGTACATGGGCAATCTAGCATTGGTTGGTCATGAGTGATATGCGCAGCGCAGTCCCCGTCTCGCAGTTGTAGCGGGTGACGCTAGCACCGCCATCACTTTCCATCCGAGTGCAGACATGGGAGCACGGGTGTCACTTTGATACGCCAAGGGGGCAACTGCCCCCCCCCCCCAATCATTGATGTTGCCCCTCAATCAGACCGAAGCTCAAGCATTGAGCCTATGGAGGCGCCCTTGTTTAACGCTCGAGTGCACTTCCCGACCCCCGCTCCACGAGTTTTATTTTTCTGCCGATGGTGTCGCTCTCCGGATAAAAATGTCATCAAACCATCAGTTACCCCCGCAATCAATTTCACAAAATGACACCCATGTGTGGGAGAATGTGATGACGAGATCGGTGTTAACGGCAGCGCCTCACGTCGCCGATGCCTTCCTCCCGCGCATCTGTCCGTCGGGACATTGAACTCCTCAAACACCCGACAGCCAAGGATATCGAGCTCTCCGAGCTCTCAAGCTGGCTGGACGTCCGGTCGCCCCACTTCCCCACTGACCGCCCAGCCTGCCAACCGTGGACACCGCGGTGGCTCGGCATCCCTTCCGTGTCGTGGTGTGCAGTTTGAAGCTGCCCGACTGCTCCACAGTCATCCGATCGCCGGTCCAGTATCACAATTCACGCACGGCACGTGTGCCACGTGCCGCTGCCACGTGTGTCACGTGCCGCTGCCACGTGACAGAACAGGCTACAGTTCGCTGACGGGCACCAGGCGGGCGGCGCCGCGGTCCTGCCTGCAGGCGTCGCGATAACAGTGGGCGGCCGCCGCCGTCGGCGCCGTCGACCGCTTCTGCCGGCGCCGCACGCTCAGGTGGTCCCGCCACGGCAGCACGTCCAGCATCTTGCGCAGCCGCTGGCGGCGACGCCACGCGAGCGCCGCGGCGGCGGCCGCCGCCAGCGCGACCAGCGCCGCCGGCAGCGCGACGGCCAGCGCCAGCCGGGCGCCGCGCAGAGCGCCGCCGCAGCCGAGCTGGCGCGCGTCCAGGCCGCGCACCGGCCGGCCGCGCAGGGGCTCGGGAGCGGCGCAGGTGGCGCCGCCGGCGGCCGGCGGCGGCAGCTCGGCGAGCCAGCGCAGCGCGCAGTCGCAGCGCCACGCGTTGCCATCGAGCCGTGCCTCCAGGCGCCGCCAGTCGGCGGCGCCGGCCGGCAGCGACGTCAGCGCGTTGTTGCGCAGGCCGAGCCGGCGCAGCCGGCGCTGCGCGCGCAGCACGCCGGACGGCAGCCGGCTGAGGCGCGGGTTGTCCTCCAGGCCGACCTCCTCCAGCGCCGCGCAGTCGGCGAACGTGTCAGCGTCGACGGTGGCCAGCCGGCGGCAGCCGCGCACCGACAGCAGCCGCAGCCGCACCAGGCCGCGGAACGGCGCCCGGCTGAGCCGGCCGAACGGGTTCCGGTCGAGTCGGAGCTCCTCCAGCGCCGCCAGCTGCGCCCAGTCGACCGCCGCCAGACGCTGCAGGCCCGTGTCGGACACGTCCAGACGGCGCAGCGCGCGCAGCCCGTTCAGCCCGCCTCCGTCCAGCCGCAGCGCGCCGTTTCCGGCCAGGTTGAGCTCGACCAGGTCCGGCCGCAGCGCGCCCAGCCGGCCGGCCGGCAGCTGCACCAGCCCGTTGGCGGAGAGGTCGAGCGAGCGCAGCCGCGGCAGCAGCGCCAGCGCGGCGGCCGGCAGCTGCCGCAGCTGGTTGCCGGCCAGGCTGAGCCGGCGCAGGCTGACGGCCCCGGCTAGCGCGCCGGTCGGCAGCCGGCGCAGCCGGTTGTCGGCCAGGTTCAGGTCCTCCAGCAGCGGCGTGGCGCGCAGCAGGCCGGCCGCCAGCTGCCGCAGCCGGTTCGAGCTGACGTCCAGCACGCGCAGCTGGCGCAGCCCGTCGAACGCGGCCGGCTCCAGGCGTACCAGCCGGTTGCCGCGCAGCCGCAGCTGCCGCAGCTGCGGCTGCAGCGCGAACGTGCGCGGCTCGATGCTGCGCAGGCCGTTGCGGCTGAGGTCGAGGTGCTCGAGCGCCATGTACGAGTACACCATGCTGCTGCCGAGCCGGTCGATGTCGTTGTCGGCCAGCAGGAGGCGCTTGAGGCGCGGGTTCAGCGTGATGGGGAAACTGGCCAGCTGGGCGCCGGTGCAGTTGGCCTGCAGCGTCGCGTCCTCGCAGCGGCAGCGGCGCGGACAGAACGCCGCCGACAGCGACAGCAGCGCCGTCAGCGGCAGCAGACGGAACCAGCCGGCCGGCGCCATCACGTCACCATGCGGCTCGTCTGAAACAGATGGTGACATCATTGGGACGCATCCACCTGCCCGAAGACCACTGGAATTGGCAGAGGGAGAGAGAGAGAGAGAGAAAGAGAGAGAGAGAGAGAGAGAGAGAGACAGAGAGAGAGAGAGAGAGAGAGAGAGAGAGTCAGGGAAACAGAGTAATTCTGTTATAGCTAGATGGTGTTGTTAACTGAAGCATGGTGATATTTGATCATAGGTTGCTCTTCCCGCGATTTAGTTAACACACGGTGTGTTTCGAGAATCATGCGATTCCTCCTTTTAGCCGGCTGTTGTCGGGTTGATAAATCACGATAAATTACGCCAAATTTTGGTAACTTGTCCAGTTTGGTCTTAACCGCATCAACCCACTGCGAAGATACTTCACCAATAATATACACAAATGACACCTGTTTTCGCTGTTTCGTATTGTGTCGCAGTCTGCTCCGAAGCTGGCTTTGGTAATTGTTAGCTACGGGGTCCTCTCAACTCGTTTGCTGCCCCCGCCTGGCCATTCACATCGGAACACATCAAATTACCCCTGTTCGCAATGTTCAAATGCTCACTAATGCTCAAATGCTTACGAATGCTGTGTACCTTGACTGTGCATAGCCATTGTATGCTGTGGTACCGGTTAAAGTTAACAGACTTATCAGTGAGAGTTGCTTTCCTGAGCACCACCGTGTTTACGGATCTCCCAGAGATCCACTTACTGCTACGTTTAGAAACGGTGGGTACCATGAGCGCCATCACGATTGTGAACTGAACATCCGAAAGTGCACTATTGAGATGCCGGTGCAATTGTGCAATGCTTGCAAAAGTGCCGCTGACCTAACTTTTCGTTGACTGTATGCTGGCACGACTGAAGTGTGTTTAAGCTTCTTTATAAATAAATTAAACACCACCACCCGGATCGAACTTCCCATTGCGGCACCCTTATTTTGCTTCAAAGCTTGGCTAATGGCATGCAAGTACGTTGTGTTGAGACGCAACCAGAGCAGACGAGACAGACCCTCAACTTCCACATATGGTCCGGCCCTGTAGGCACTCATTTGCCATTTCCCTATCTTATTTCTCTTTTGCAATTTCACAAGCTACCTCAACAGAAACCGACGTAAGCAGGCACTGCACGTTAGACGAAACCATTATTTCATTGTCTTTCGATTTCGATGTTACAAGTTCTACAAAATCCTTCGAGCATTTGATACGGTGCCCAGTCTGCCCAAATAACGTTCATAGATTGGAGCCAAATGCATTGAGAAGTGCCAACCCACTGCCAGCTCTATTGACGTCACTATTGATCCAAGTGGAACTTCCGACCTATGCATATTGAGTAAGCCATAAAATCACGGGTCCGATGGATCAGATGAATGCAACATAATGCAAAATGCATACATATTGTGCCCTACACAAGTCTCCCTTCGTTTCCACGTGTTTGGGAACCTCCCGAGCATGGCACGTACACGACCTGCGGATTTTCACCGAATGTTCAAATGTGTCACTTGTGCACACTACGTCAGTAACCTTTGCCCGATATTAATACTGCGCAAAAACACAAACAGATTTCCCATCATCACCCGGTATAATAATCTGTGTATTGCGATGTTCATGTCTCACGATCTAGAGCAGCGGTTTTCAAAACTAGGGTTAAACCCCTCCGAAGAGGAATTTCAAAACTGTCAGGAAATTGTTAAGCTGCCAAAACGCACGAAATGTTGCAAGCTTACGTCCTGTCTGCAATATTCTCGGGAAAAGAAATTGATAGATGTTTCTCGAACGAAAGAACAAATGCGACAGCGTCTGCCCACGTTTATCGTGCGGCATATGGTCCACCGTACTCGCTGCCCACGCCATCGCCCCTGTCCGCTGTGCCGTGTTCCCGCCCCTGTCCGCTGTCCCATGTTCCCGCCCCTGTCCGCTGTCCCATGTTCCCGCCCCTGTCCGCTGTCCCATGTTCCCGCCCCTGTCCGCTGTGCCATGTTCCCGCCCATGTCCGCTGTCCCATGTTCCCGCCCCTGTCCGCTGTCCCATGTTCCCGCCCCTGTCCGCTGTCCCATGTGCCCGCCCATGTCCGCTGTCCCGTGTTCCCGCCCCTGTCCGCTGTCCCGTGTTCCCGCCCATGTCCGCTGTCCCGTGTTCCCGCCCCTGTCCGCTGTCCCATGTGCCCGCCCATGTCCGCTGTCCCATGTTCCCGCCCCTGTCCGCTGTCCCGTGTTCCCGCCCCTGTCCGCTGTGCCATGTTCCCGCCCCTGTCCGCTGTCCCGTGTTCCCGCCCCTGTCCGCTGTGCCATGTTCCCGCCCATGTCCGCTGTCCCATGTTCCCGCCCATGTCCGCTGTCCCGTGTTCCCGCCCCTGTCCGCTGTCCCATGTGCCCGCCCATGTCCGCTGTCCCATGTTCCCGCCCCTGTCCGCTGTCCCGTGTTCCCGCCCCTGTCCGCTGTGCCATGTTCCCGCCCCTGTCCGCTGTCCCGTGTTCCCGCCCC
This sequence comes from Ashinkailepas kermadecensis, assembly GCA_034440615.1. Taxonomy (NCBI): domain Eukaryota; kingdom Metazoa; phylum Arthropoda; class Thecostraca; family Neolepadidae; genus Ashinkailepas; species Ashinkailepas kermadecensis. The sequence continues at coordinate 62,302 of JAOTOM010004649.1, read as the reverse complement.
TGTCCGCTGTCCCATGTTCCCGCCCCTGTCCGCTGTCCCGTGTTCCCGCCCCTGTCCGCTGTGCCATGTTCCCGCCCCTGTCCGCTGTGCCATGTTCCCGCCCCTGTCCGCTGTCCCATGTTCCCGCCCCTGTCCGCTGTGCCATGTTCCCGCCCCTGTCCGCTGTCCCATGTTCCCGCCCCTGTCCGCTGTGCCATGTTCCCGCCCCTGTCCGCTGTCCCGTGTTCCCGCCCCTGTCCGCTGTCCCATGTGCCCGCCCATGTCCACTGTCCCATGTGCCCGCCCATGTTCGGAGCACCACGCCCGCTATTCCATGCGGCCTGCCGACGGCAGCTGACCCATTCGCTCGCCTTGTCCGTTGACCCACATGCTCCTCATGTCCACTTCCCCATGTGTTCGCCCACGTTTGCCGTACCATGTGGCCAACCGTGTGCGTTGTCCCATGTGGCCAACCGTGTGCGTTGTCCCATGTGGCCGACCATGTGCGTTGTCCCATGTGGCTGATGCGCGACCTTCCACCTGGTGGGCCGGGGATGGTCGAGTGGTTAAGGTGTTGAGCTCCGGGTACCAAAAGTCCCGGGTTCAACACTCGCACTACTCGAGACATTTCCGAATCTCGCGGCCCACCCACGAAATAGTGTGGGCGGCGCGATTAGCTGTGATCGTGCATAAAGTGCGTCGAAAAGCACCCAATCAATAAACAATAAACCGTCCCACCCGGCAACATCGGCCGGCGTCCACTGGGCGGCCCAGCCACGTCCATCAGTAGACTATGGCATGCGCGACAGACGGCGGATTTCGGCCGCGGCGCCGACTCCGACGGAAGCGCGGCCGCGTCGCCGTCGACGGTCGGCCGGCCGGCAGGGGCCGCCGGCACGCGAGGCGCGCATTAGGCGGCGTCTAATAGGCCGGCTGACCAGTGCTGACCAGTGCTGGTCGGTGCTGGCCGGTGCCAGCTCCCGGGGGTGTGGGGGGGGGGATGCGCGTACGCCGCGGCCGACACGGTCGGCGCCGTTCTTCCCGGAGCCTGCCTGGCCCGGCCCTTCCGCGTCTACGAAAGCGATGGTCGCGGCGTGGCCCGCGCCAAGTTGACGCGCCGTTTCCGCCCCGGCTGAGACAAATGAGCGGGGTGGGGCTTTGTTTGACATTCGCTCGACTGAAACGAGCTCACTCGTGTCGATTAAATGGATGTTCGAGCCGTGTAAAGATCATTTACGCAGATAGGGTCGAAGCCCCAGGAGACCAGCACAGCCCATTTGCGTCAGTAGAGCCGAAGCCCGCGAGCCCGGTGCAGCCCATTTGCGTCAACAGAGCCGAAGCCCGGGATCAGCCCAAAGTTTCGCGAGATGAAAGTCTGCATACAGCCATTATCTTACATTGATGTATGCAGTGGCGTGCAAAGGGGCGATGACGGGTTCGAGTGGCCCTTCAGGCGACCCCTTGCGGGCCCCTAGGGCCCCTCAAGGCGTAGGTGCTGGGAGCCCCCAAGGGCCCGCTGGGTCGAGGTGAAGGGCCCATGGACCGACGTGAAGGGACCCTGGACAGACGTGAAGGGTTCCTGACCCGACATAAAGGGCCCCTGGACGGACAAGAGGGACCCCGGGCTGACAGAGAGGACCCAGGTACGACGAAGGAGGCCCCGAATGAACGGAGAGTGCCCACGGACAGATGTTGAAAACCCTGGGATGGACCAGCATGAAATACTTCTTGGTCGACGGAGGAGGTCCCGGGTCGTTGCAATGGCCCCGGAACTGCCGGAGAGGGCCCCGGAGACGACATGGCCCCGGAGAAGGCCCCGGAGAGGGCCCCGAGCCAATATGGAGGACCCTCAGGCTGACGGCGGAGCCCAAGCCGAAGAAACGGCCCCTGACCTGACGGAAGGGCCCACACTTTTGAAAATTGGCCACCGACCTGACGGAAAAGACCCTGGGTCGCCAAAGAGAGGCCTTGGGACGACGGAAAGCGCCTCTAGTTACCGGAGATAACCCCGAGCCATCAGGCAGGGTCCAGAACCGATGTGAAGAGCCCCTGGGCCGACGGATGGGTCCAAGCCCCGGACCTGATGGAGGAGGTCCAAACTGTTGAAATAGTGTCTTTAGCTTGACAGAGAAGGCCCTTGGCCACAAAAGAGGGCCTCTGAGCCGATGGAGAGGGTCCCAAGCTGCAGGAGGGCCCGGAACCGTTGGAGAGGGCCCAGGGCTGGTATGCAGGGTTTCTGGACCGACAAAGGGGGCCCAAGTCGCACAAGGTGGATATAACTTGATGGAGGTGGCCCAAGCTGTTAAAAGAGGGGCTTCCGGACGGTAGAAAACGGCCCTGAGCCGTGTGAAGGTGGCCCCTAAGTTGACAAAGAGGGCTTTGAACCGGACGTGCAGGGCCCCTGGGTCGGTTTCGGCTCACACTGATGGAGAGGAGGCCAGAGTCGGAAACGGGCCTCATGCCGATGAAGTGCCCCCCCCCCCCCGAGCCACGAAGGCGGCTCGGGTCGAAGAGGAGGCTTCTCAGCACGACGTAATGTCTGAGGGCCCTCAAGGAGTATGTGCAGATATACAATTGGGAAAAATACAAATGCATCTAGCAAATTGTGTGAACATGGCCCCTAAGACCTGAAGACGGCCACCGTGAGCCGATTTTGTCCGTAAAGCCGATTTCGACTATTTTCAATGGACCGACTTTTATGGTATGACTCAGCCTGACCTAGAGAATACATTGTATATATGAAGTATATCTCATATGTGAACAAAAAACTTTAGCCTCCTCAGGAGTTTCGCGCGTGTCATGGATTGCCTAGCGGGGCGGAAGTTCGCTATTCTCATGGGTTTATGTCCCTACATTATTTAGGAATGTCACTTATTTAGTGACACTAGAAAGGAATTCGACATGCAAACATGACGATTAATCGATCGTGCAGTGAAAATCACCATGACGGTGGAATATGTTTGACATTTCCGAATGCAATAGCCAACAAATCAACACATGCGATTTTCTTGCACCAAAAATATAATAGTTAGTTCGCAGAAACCATTGTTTGGCTGAAATGAGGCAGAACAGTTTGCAAAATAGAACATCTGTTAGATATCGGTTGAAATCGTTCGATATCGGTTGGAATCATTCGATATTGGTTGAAATCGTTCGATATCGGTTGAAATCGTTCAATATCGGTTGAAATCGGTTGATAACGGTTGATATGGAAATTGTACTTGGACGGTTCAAGGGCTTGCATTCAGGGAGAAGAGACAGATGAAGATGGAAAGGAAGCGGCAGCATTTCCAGTCCTGATACATCTATCTGCGTTGTTCTATAAATTGATCGTGCCTCGATTGACAGATGAAACAATTTCACAAGTCCCAGTGGCGAAAATTGAATAGCTTCAGACACTATTCACAGCCAGACGTCAAACTGATGGAGACCGTTTGGAATGTGTTCGGAGAAGAGGCTGACTTCCGGAATGTCAATTTAAGCCTGAACTTCAAACCTGAGGCGGTTATCTCTCCATATTTGCCGGCCCGAAATCAGCCAGCACTGCCGGGCCAAAATCAGACAGACGGTTGAAAGCCCATGTCGGAGTGATTAGCCCGCCCCCGGGAACGCCCCCGGGAACGCCCACACTGCGGGTCATGGGGCTCGTGCAGCGCTGTTCACCCACCGGCTCGTCCGTACTACGCTTCTCTGATATGTGTTCAGATATTTGGATTCCTTCACGAAGCATGCAACTGCGCAGGCCATGCAGCTATGCAGCGTCGCCTCTCTTCCGCTGAACGGGAGCGTGTGAAACGAAAATCCCGGGCGGCTGGCGAGATTCAAACCCGGGGCCTTCCGTTTACGAGGCAGGGAAGTGTTTGGGACACAAGCACCAAATCCGCAGACCGTCAGCGTCACGTGACTGGGAGCAGTGTCACGTGACTGGGAGCGAAATGCTGGCGTGCAGTTTTCAACCTCTTCGGCAGCCAGCTGAACCGAAATTTTATGTTGCTCACAAGTATCTTGGTCGATGATAGCCCACCAGCGAACATCTAAATGCGCTGAGAGTAGCTTGGTATTGGTCTCACTCGGAAATCGCATCTCGCCGATCCGCTTGTGGTGGGAAAAGAAGGACGCACGATTTCATCACAGACTTATGCTTCACGAATGGGACAGTTCGCGCTTACCTAATGCGCACCTTACCTTACCTAACGCACACCTTACCTCACCTGGCACACCCCTTACCTTCCTAACGCACACCACGGTGTCGATATTTCAACACACTTACCGTGACTTCCTAAGCGTTGATTGCTACTGAATGTTTGCACAGACAACTTTTCAATTAGAGCAATTTTCGGCCTGAACTTGAATTACGCCATTTGACTTTACATTACCATGTTCATGAAGATGAATTGGGTTTTCAGTCGGACATGCATGTCGAGCTTAGCGTGCATGGGAAGGTGCGAGCCACGCGGCACATGGTCATTGACATGGCCCAGCGGCCCATACACGTCCTCTCAGCGACATGGCCCAGCGGCCCATACACGCCCTCTCAGCGCTGCCAGATGTCAGGTGTCAGTGCTCCATTGTGACGAAAGTCGACCCGTACCGGAGGGAGGGGAGGGGTGATAACGTGACACCTCGCTGCACCCAACCGGGACCCTGTCAGCTCAATTCAATTGGATTCGTGGTCGTATGCAGGCTGTCATGTCAGCAGGGTGGCATGTTCAGAGGGACAGCACCGAGCCGGTTGGGAAGGTGCCAAATGGCCAGCAAGCAGTCGACGTGCAGGTAAATTCAAATGTCAACTGAGGGAGGTGTCTTGTTCAGTGGCACGCAGTGTGTTGAGAGGGTACCGTGCTCACTGTTCAGTGGCACGCGTTTTTTTTTTTTGGTGTGTTGAGAGGGTACGTGCTCCTGTTCAGTACCAGTGTGTTGAGGGTACCGTGCTCACTGTTCAGTGGCACGCAGTGTGTTGAGAGGGTACCGTGCTCACTGTTCAGTGGCACGCAGTGTGTTGAGAGGGTACCGTGCTCACTGTTCAGTGGCACGCAGTGTGTTGAGAGGGTACCGTGCTCACTGTTCAGTGGCACGCAGTGTGTTGAGAGGGTACCGTGCTCACTGTTCAGTGGCACGCAGTGTGTTGAGAGGGTACCGTGCTCACTGTTCAGTGGCACGCAGTGTGTTGAGAGGGTACCGTGCTCACTGTTCAGTGGCACGCAGTGTGTTGAGAGGGTACCGTGCTCACTGTTCAGTGACACGCAGTGTGTTGAGAGGGTACCGTGCTCACTGTTCAGTGGCACGCAGTGTGTTGAGAGGGTACCGTGCTCACTGTTCAGTGGCACGCAGTGTGTTGAGAGGGTACCGTGCTCACTGTTCAGTGACACACCAATGACTGACACCATTTCGTGGTGTCAGTCCACTGCCACCACACGGAGCCAGCCACTGCCCAGAGCACGGCACGTCACGGCCTCACATTGAGCCACTGCGCCTGAGGGCGTGCCGCATGTCCGTGTGATGCCACCACCAACATGGCTCCTGAGGGCGTGCCGCATGTCCGTGTGATGCCACCGACCAACATGGCTCCTGAGGGCGTGCCGCATGTCCGTGTGATGCCACCACCAACATGGCTCCTGAGGGCGTGCCGCATGTCCGTGTGATGCCACCGACCAACATGGCTCCTGAGGGCGTGCCGCATGTCCGTGTGATGCCACCGACCAACATGGCTCCTGAGGGCGTGCCGCATGTCCGTGTGATGCCACCACCAACATGGCTCCTGAGGGCGTGCCGAATGTCCGTGTGATGCCACCGACCAACATGGCTCCTGAGGGCGTGCCGCATGTCCGTGACCCCACCAAATGCCTGATGCCACCGACCAACATGGCTCCTGAGGGCGTGCCGCATGTCCGTGTAATGCCACCAACATTCCTGAGGGCGTCCCATGTCCGTGTGATGCCACCACCAACATGGCCCTGAGGGCGTGCCGCATGTCCGTCCCCCAATATGGCCCCTGAGGGCGTGCCGCTGTCCGTCGATGCCACCGACCAACATGGCTCCTGGGGGTGCGGTGTGTCCGTGCGATGCACCCCAACATGGCCCCTGGGGGTGCCGCATGTCCGTGTGATGCCACCACCAACATGGCTCCAGGTGCCGCATGTCCGTGTGATGCCACCGACCAACATGGCTCCTGAGGGCGTGCCGCATGTCCGTGTGATGCCACCACCAACATGGCACCTGAGGGCGTGCCGCATGTCCGTGCGATGCCACCGACCAACATGGCTCCTGAGGGCGTGCCGCATGTCCGTGTGATGCTACACCACCAACATGGCACCTGAGGGCGTGCCGCATGTCCGTGCGATGCCACCGACCAACATGGCTCCTGAGGGCGTGCCGCATGTCCGTGTGATGCCACCGACCAACATGGCTCCTGAGGGCGTGCCGCATGTCCGTGTGATGCCACCACCAACATGGCACCTGAGGGCGTGCCGCATGTCCGTGCGATGCCACCGACCAACATGGCTCCTGAGGGCGTGCCGCATGTCCGTGTGATGCCACCGACCAACATGGCTCCTGAGGGCGTGTCCGCATGTCCGTGTGATGCCACCACCAACATGGCACCTGAGGGCGTGCCGCATGTCCGTGCGATGCCACCACCAACATGGCTCCTGAGGGCGTGCCGCATGTCCGTGCGATGCCACCACCAACATGGCTCCTGAGGGCGTGCCGCATGTCCGTGTGATGCCACCACCAACATGGCTCCTGAGGGCGTGCCGCATGTCCGTGCGATGCCACCACCAACATGGCTCCTGAGGGCGTGCCGCATGTCCGTGCGATGCCACCACCAACATGGCTCCTGAGGGCGTGCCGCATGTCCGTGTGATGCCACCACCAACATGGCTCCTGAGGGCGTGCCGCATGTCCGTGTGATGCCACCACCAACATGGCTCCTGAGGGCGTGCCGCATGTCCGTGCGATGCCACCGACCAACATGGCTCCTGAGGGCGTGCCGCATGTCCGTGCGATGCCACCGACCAACATGGCTCCTGAGGGCGTGCCGCATGTCCGTGTGATGCTACCGACCAACATGGCTCCTGAGGGCGTGCCGCATGTCCGTGTGATGCCACCGACCAACATGGCTCCTGAGGGCGTGCCGCATGTCCGTGCGATGCCACCACCAACATGGCTGACACGGTGTGACATGCGATGCGTCACCATCAGATGAACAGGGTCGCCATCCGATGAACAGGGGCTAAGGAGGCTGGAGTATTCCGATCAGGAGCTAACACATTCTGCCAGGAAGTGATTGTGTCCTTCCGACGCACAACGAACGTCGGATTGTCTTGTTGTCAGTGATTTGCTTATCACAGATTTAGAACTGATGTAGGGTATTAGGTTAGATTGTTTTGAACAATTTTGACGGCTGGAGTTTTCAGTTAAATGCAAATTATTCGTGCTTATTGATTTGATTATATTCTTACAGCTTTTGGTAGAAAAATTGATCGTGCCCAACACTGGAGCATATCTATCCTGCGCTGGTATAACACACACTTTCCGGTAACAAGCCTGTGCGATGAAAACGCAAGAAAAAACATCAAACCGAATAATTTACACACAAGGGGTGGGCGATGCAATCCCGCAGACCGTGCATTACTGAACAGCTCGTTTGCGAGAATATATGGTACACGAGCACGCTACTCCGGCTGCCGGCGCACGCACGAGCACGGTGTCGGCAAACACCAGGCGGTGGATTCGGAAAGGCGGGTGCGGTGGTTTGAGTGTTGCTAAATGTGCAGGCCACTCACACGGTGGCTCGTCTAGGTACAGCGCCAGCCAGAGCCTGACCGGCCTCTCCGGCAGAGGGGATGCTGGGTGGGGAGCGAGCCAGATCAGGCGCTGTTGGCATTGTTGGTATTGTGTATTGGTATTCAGCAGGCGCATGTATGGTTGGCGTATTTGAATCGGTTAACACAGGAGCGATTGCACCGCCAGCATACCCAATACATATACAGCGAATGTGTTCGAGTTTTTTCTTGCGCTAATTTAACACCCAAATTATTCATGACTTACATGTTACTGAAATACCTCATCTGGTTAATCAACTTTACTGAGTACAGCACTCAAACGCAAGACCCAGACTTCGTTCTCAACGTTCTATATGCATTTAAGTTCATCGCATGGTAATAATACGAAGTAATTAACTGATGCAACATCTCTATTTAATTGTCGGTTGCGTAAATGTTCTGTTTAAATGTCTGTGTTTCGTTTGCAAGAAGATAGAAATTCTGCTCTCGCAAAGTCATTTCCTAATAGACGAAATTATTCATTTTCACAACAGCTGAAATTCGCTTCATGTGTAATTATTTTGGCACCAATCCCCTACCTCTTCCATTTATTAAAAAAGAAGCGTTTGCATTCGGACGGCACATGTTGAGGAAGGCTGAATGCGCATGTCCAGGGAGGCTGAAGGCGCATGTCCAGGAAGGCTGAAGGCGCATGTCCAGGTACGCGCACATGCAGCACAACGATGCATGTTTAACTTCAGTTCCGGCCTTGTATTAACTGCATGGCTTTGGCTCCGTCTGGCGACCACACGCAATGTAATTAGCCAGTATGGTCGATACGATGCACGACATTGAGCGAGGCATGCTGTACGCGACATTGTGCACTGCACATGCGCAGACGTTCAAACATCCGAACGACTGCAGCGTTCTTGCTGCGCAAGCCAGCGACGAAGGCGTTGACCGAAGCCAGCTTCATTCCAATGAACTGCCTGACCAAGGTCCTCCCTGTATGTGTTTTCGAGAACTTCATTGGTCTATTTCCCTGAATAATGCCTGCCATCATGATGCTAGAACCATTGCTGCTGTATATAGCTACCTGTGGGAACATTCAGCAATCAGTGGTCTTCTCACCGATGGGATTTTATGAAGACTGTGGCGAAAAAGATGTCAAAACTTGTTTGTTCAAAGTCAGCAATGGATTTTCACTCTCTGCATCACTAATAGTGTATGTTTACCACTATGCCCTCGCATATATCATTCCCATGCCCAATGTTTTGCCATGAAAAACATATAGACGATGTCGCAAGCTAGGCGGGCCCGGGCCCTCCAGCTGGACGCGAGGGCTGGGAGGAAGGGGGGGGGGTCGACCTCCCCTGATCATCTTCTAAAGCGAGCCAGCTACAAAGACAAACGTGGTACCATTGGAAAGGATTCTAAACAAAGCATCATAGTGACCTCATGTTAAAAATCAGGTCACCGAAGGTCACACAAGCTCACACGTTGGAGACTACTCCATCTTGCGATCCTACGTACTTAAATAAAAAAAATGAAATGAAAAAAATAAAATCTTCAACATTGAAACATATTGCACCGGGAACACGAAGGTACCATCTTCCGTATATCGACATGGAATTTATAACGGTCAGAGGTCAAGGTAATGATCTGGAAGTGCGGAATATCGATTGACTGTAATGTGAAGCATTGAGTTGGCAGTGCTGCATTGAGGCTGATGTATCTCTGTGGGTCAATTCACGTACCAGATGATTTCGAGGCGCAGACGACCATCAGTGGGCACAAAGATCAGGGTTGTTTCAGGTCAATTCATAAATATTGATATGAAACTTGTTGATCTGGGATTAGTTGAAGCCCGTATTTTGGTTAGAGCATTTGAGCATGTGATTAGAACATGGGTGAGATGCCAGGTGAGGTCGGGTCAGGTCACGTTAAGTAATTTTAAATGCTAGCAGTCGCGAGATGAATCGGCTTGTTATGTAAAATATATGTTGAGGCAAGGTAGAATGTGGTCAGAAATTGCACAGGATGTTCCATTAAATATTTCCATTGAATATAGATGATCTATTCAAGAATTATTTCACACGACTGGACCTGAGACATTTAGATTAGATCCTCTCTACATCGACATATTGATGGATATTCATGGGGTAAGCAAACTGAATAAATCTGCAACGGCATCGCAAACGCGGCGAGAAGTGTTGTGACTTCACGCTCGCATCAGTGCCGATTGTGTGCAATATTTAATTAACAAATGTGCTGCTGTAGGATAAAATATGTCGGAGACCTCGTGAAGAACAACGGTCGTATAATTTACCTTGAGAAATTCCGGCAAGGCTCTTCTATATGCAGAAACAATTGTATGAGAGCCATGCTAGTCATCAGCGCCATGCCGATGTTGTGGTAGAGTAAAATGAAGTCTCCAAGGCGGCGACCGATAGATCCTGGTGAAAGTGCGAAATTCCCTGAGGCTACGTGCCGAGGAAAAGTTCTGCCAAGTACGCGATTAAGAGCAAAAGACTGGCATGGACTGCAAACAAGCATATGCATGCCAACGACCTTTTCCAGGTGGGAATACGATGGAATGGCCCAGGTACTTTGGTCCAGCGTTTTGTGCACACCGTACCCCTGCACCAAGTTGACGAAGTCGTAATCGTTTCAATTCCATTTAATTAATCGATTCATTCAAACAAGATGTTTGCATGTTCGTCGACCTGTGGACAGGTCCATGCGTCAACAATGGGAATCCATTGACACAATGGGTCGTTATTTCTACTCTTCTATAGTCGTGCAACGCTTTTGGGATGGGGTATTTGGATCCATAAGCCAAACATATAACCCAGACAAAGCAATTCAGTTTACATAGCACATTTTTTCGGTGTAATTTGGGGACGGGGGAGTAGCGGTACTTATGCTGATAACATTCCCTTCAAAACATTCCTTACACATATGTAAAACCCCGGTACAAATGATATTGCTTAATGCTTTACAAGGACATCTTAACAATGTCTGTGCCACTGAAAGGATGGCTGCCGTCGACTGTGATGGTAAATTGGAAGAGCTTAGATCTAAATGGAGACTTTTTCAGGACAACGATTGGCTCGAGAGGCAACAATGCCGCGCATGATATGTGCATCGATGTGCGGTGTTGAGAGGATATAATGTTTTGTGAGACGCTACGTCGGTGAGTTTGCGCTGTGCTTGCTGAATATTGGATGGATGTGCTGAAGCGCAATATTTTTGCGTAGGTTAGATACGTGCGATCAGTTCAAAACGTGGTTAACGGGGTTAACGCGGTCAGTCAAGTGCGACCGGCGTTTGTAGCGCTTTATTGCCTATGACAGTAAATAACACGCTACTGGAACACAACATACACTGATGTAACGTTGTTGCCTCATCCTTAATCGTTTGCACAGGATGAAATAAAAAAAAACACCAGTCAATGAATTCAAACTTCCAGGAGAGAGGCTCGGATATGACGTCATTGTAACGTCACCATTTTTATGTGCATGATTTCCTTTTCGTTAAAGTTGGCAAAGGAATATACGAAAGGGCACTGAAAGCTTGAATTCCGTATCTCGTTACTTGGGAGATATCGCAAAACTTGATCAGGAGAAGCTCTTACCCCACCCCACCAGGCCTGTTCGGGTTAATCAACGATTGTCGTGGCTGACAATCGGCAGCCTATGTCGTCTGTATATTTAGCCTCTACACGGACGCGCTTCATCACGTGGTAGCCATCCTCTGGGCGTGACGCCGTCACACCGTGGAATGTCGCTGTGTCAGTGTCGCTGCCGACGAGCAGACCAACCGCCGCAGGGAATTAATCGCCACCGCGGTCGACGGCGTCGACAGCGCGGCCGGCGCCGGGCGCATGGGAGCAGTCAGGGGGTCAGCCGTACTGTCGGCGGCGCAGGGGCGCAGTCAGGGGGTCAGCCGTACTGTCGGCGGAGCAGGGGCGCAGTCAGGGGGTCAGCCGTACTGTCGGCGGCGCAGGGGCGCAGTCAGGGGGTCAGCCGTACTGTCGGCGGAGCAGGGGCGCAGTCAGGGGGTCAGCCGTACCGTCAGCAGTGCGGCTGGCCCCGAGCGCAGGGGCGCAGTCAGGGGGGGCAGCCGTTCCGGCGCGGGCAGTGTCGGCGAGGCGCTCGGTGGCTCGGTTGCCGGCTGGATATGACGTCATGTGACGTCATGCTGCCGGCTGGAGAGCCGTGCCGGGTGAATGCCAAGTGCGGGGATGACCTTATTTTAGGAGCTAGTCTGCTAGGTGTATAACGAAGCTTATAATCTGTATATATTTTCCCTATAACGCCCTTGTGTCACCAAGTATGAATGTAATCTCCGGTTCGGCGGCATTATTCTGGTAACTTAGTAGCCATATAGAAATGATTATAAGTCTTGCTCAGATACGGTAGCTCGGGCGGTGTGTGTGCGAACGAGTGGTCAAATGACCCGACTGGCTTTCGAGCGGGAACAATGTTAGGGTCTCGATGTCGCGTCCACACGCCTCCAGGATTATTTTCCATAGGCCCACACCGCCAGGACTCCGACAGCCATAGCTTTGGTGACAATATGCCTAATAAGCAATCCTCAGAACCTTCTGCCGGGTCAGGTACAAAATGTATCTTTAAAAGAAAAAGAAAAAGTAGACCTTCAAATAAAAAACACTTGAAAATATTCTGCTCAAAGCGGGCTTGAACAAGCTGACAAAAGGCGCATCAACATGCATGCCATTGTCTTTGGAGCAAAGTACAGCGATCTGAGCACACAATAAGGTATCACAATATTCCTGTGGACTATGATGACAATATTCCACAATATTCCACAATATTCACCATATTCCTGTGGAATCACCCCATCACCTGCCGGGCAGCTGCCCCAGCGAGTTAGCCTCTCCGAGGTACCCGACGACATTTAATACTGCAGCCGACACTGGGAGCAGTTCCCTGGGCAGCTGCCCCAGCGAGTTAGCCTCTCCGAGGTACCCGACGACATTTAATACTGCAGCCGACACTGGGAGCAGTTCCCTGGGCAGCTGCCCCAGCGAGTTAGCCTCTCCGAGGTACCCGACGACATTTAATACTGCAGCCGACACTGGGAGGCACTCCCTGCGGATCAAATTTCACACAGACTGAGCGGTCGCTGTGCCTGCCAGGATATCAGCAGAGGAAATTGGAGGCGGCAACGAGAACCACGTCACCATCCAACCGTTGGAGCGTAATTGGGGCCGACTTCAACCATCGCCGCGGGAAGCGATGGCAGCTCCACGGGACGCCTGCGCGCTCTATTGCGGGCTTCCCGTGGTAGTCTGATTTCAATGGTGTTCAGCTCTGGGCTGGGTGGGGCGGCGGACCTGTGCAAATAGGAGAGCACGGAATGACCGCCCGTTCATTCAGGAGCGCATGCCACGCCAACCGCCTGTCTTTGTCCCGCTGACGTTCCGCTGACAGCCTAATTGCGCCCCGCCAGCTCTCCACAGTGGCCCGCCGGTTGCGGCGCGCAGTTATTGCGTGCCGACATCTCAGTTTGGTCATCTGCTTTATTGGAAGTCGGATACAGCAGTCAGTTCACATCAAACAGCAGCTGCCCCAGGTGATCTCCATTGAAAATGTTAAGAGATTTTGTGGCGAGGGTCGCTTTTTATTCATTTCGAGCAGCTGCTCATCCGGTTATGTACCGGGCACTCAAGAGACTTCATGTGTGGGAACATTGACGGCGAGAATTGTGGGCCCATGGGCTTGTCGCGTGTCAGGAGGTCTGGTCCGGAGGTCTGGTCTGGAGGTCTTGTTCGGAGGTCTGATCTGGATGTCTTGTCTGGTCTGAAGGTCTGGCTTGGTCTGGAGGTACGGTCTGATCTGAGGGTCTAGCCTAGTCTGGAGGTCTGGAGGTCTGGTCTGGAGGTCTGGTTTGAAGGTCTGGCTTGGTCTGGAGGTCTGGGCCTGATCTGGAGGTCTGGCCTGGTCTGGAGGTCTGGCCTGGTCTGGAGGTCTGGCCTGGTCTGGAGGTCTGGCCTGGTCTGGAGGTCTGGCCTGGTCTGGAGGTCTGGCCTGGAAGTCTGGCCTGTAGGTCTGGTATGGAGGTGCGGTCTGGAGGTCTGGCCTGGTCTCGATGTCTGGTCTGGTCTGGAGTTCTGGAGATCTGGTCTGGAGATCTGGTCTGGAGATCTGGTCTGGAGGTCTGGTGTGGAGATCTGGTCTGGAGATCTGGTCTGGAGATCTGGTCTGGAGATCTGGTCTGGAGATCTGGTCTGGAGATCTGGTCTGGAGATCTGGTGTGGAGATCTGGTGTGGAGATCTGGTCTGGAGATCTGGTCTGGATATTTGGTCTGGAGATCTGGTTTGGAGATGTGGTCTGGAGGTCTGGTCTGGATGTCTGGCCTGGTCTGACGGCCTGGTCTGGAAGTCTGGTCTGGAAGTCTGGTCTGGAGGTCTAGTCTAGTCTAGATGTATAGTCTGCGCTGGGTCGGCGTATCACTGACGTCGAAGGTCAGTTTGGCCTCCGTCTCAGCCGCTGGATTTCAAGGAATCCAATTGGTTGAAGTGGGTGGTGGATAGAAGCCTATAGTTTTACATTACCGGCGTATATGAGTTTCAGTAAAAATGTCTTCTCTAATACCTGTCACGAAGCAGTACGAAATAATCCAGCGTAATAGTATCGGCTTAATAGCTGCCAACGGCATGAGGAGCGGCAGCGTTGATGAGCTTCCTAGAACCACATCAATTTACCATTGCTAGGTGGTGGATTGGAGTTTAGGGGTGTAGGGGTGGTGGATTGGAGTTTAGGGGTGTAGGGGTGGTGGATTGGAGTTTAGGGGTGTAGGGGTGGTGGATTGGAGTTTAGGGGTGTAGGGCTGGTGGATTGGAGTTTAGGGGTGTAGGGGTGGTGGATTGGAGTTTAGGGGTGTAGGGGTGGTGGATTGGAGTTTAGGGGTGTAGGGGTGGTGGATTGGAGTTTAGGGGTGTAGGGCTGGTGGATTGGAGTTTAGGGGTGTAGGGGTGGTGGATTGGAGTTTAGGGGTGTAGGGGTGGTGGATTGGAGTTTAGGGGTGTAGGGGTGGTGGATTGGAGTTTAGGGGTGTAGGGGTGGTGGATTGGAGTTTAGGGGTGTAGGGGTGGTGGATTGGAGTTTAGGGGTGTAGGGGTGGTGGATTGGAGTTTAGGGGTGTAGGGGTGGTGGATTGGAGTTTAGGGGTGTAGGGGTGGTGGATTGGAGTTTAGGGGTGTAGGGCTGGTGGATTGGAGTTTAGGGGTGTAGGGGTGGTGGATTGGAGTTTAGGGGTGTAGGGGTGGTGGATTGGAGTTTAGGGGTGTAGGGGTGGTGGATTGGAGTTTAGGGGTGTAGGGGTGGTGGATTGGAGTTTAGGGGTGTAGGGGTGGTGGATTGGAGTTTAGGGGTGGGGTTGGAGTTTAGGGGTGTAGGGGTGGTGGATTGGAGTTTAGGGGTGTAGGGGTGGTGGATTGGAGTTTAGGGGTGTAGGGGTGGTGGATTGGAGTTTAGCGGCGCGTCGAGTGCCGTGGCTGGGATTCCAGTGAGCTCCAGTGGACTCCACAGACCCTAGTGGGCTCGGTGCAAGTTTTATCGCGCTAAAGCGAATGGACTGAACCCCAGGGCTGCTATTATCTGAGTGGGCTCCGGCGGACCTGACGTCACCTGAGAGGGCTCCGGCGGACCTGACGTCACCTGAGTGGGCTCCGGTGGACCTAACGTCACCTGAACTGGATCCGGCGGACCTGACGTCACCTGAGAGGGCTCCGGCGGACCTAACGTCATCTGAGTGGGCTCCGGCGGACCCAACGTCACCTGAGTGGGCTCCGGTGGGCCTGACGTCACCTGAGTGGGGTCCGGTGGACCTAACGTCACCTGAGAGGACTCCGGGGACCTAACGTCATCTGAGTGGGCTCCGGCGGATCCAACGTCACCTGAGTGGGCTCCGGCGGACCTGACGTCACCTGATAAGGCTTCGGCGGACCCAACGTCACCTGAGAGGACTCCGGCGGACCTGACGTCAGCTGAGTGGGCTCCGGCGGACCTAAAGTCACCTGAGAGGGCTCCGGTGGACCTAACGTCACCTGAGTGGGCTCCGGCGGACCTGACGTCACCTGAGTGGGGTCCGGCGGATCTAACGTCACTTGAGAGGGCTCCGGTGGACCTGACGTCACCTGAGTGGGGTCCGGCGGATCTAACGTCACCTGTGTGGGCTCGGGCGGACCTAACGTCACCTGAGTGGGGTCCGGTGGACCTGACGTCACCTGAGTGGGCTCGGGCGGACCTAACGTCACCTGAGTGGGGTCCGGTGGACCGACGTCACCTGAGTGGGCTCGGGCGGACCTAACGTCACCGGTGGGCCCGGGGACCGACGTCACGAGTGGGCTCGGGCGGACCTAACGTCACCTGAGTGGGGTCCGGTGGACCTGACGTCACCGAGTGGGCTCGGGCGGACCTAACGTCACCTGAGTGGGCTCGGTGGACCTAACGTTACCTGAGTGGGCTCGGGCGGACCTGACGTCACCTGAGTGGGCTCGGTGGACCTAACGTCACCTAAGTGGGCTCCGGCGGACCTAACGTGACCTGAGTGGGCTCCGGCGGACCTAACGTGACCTGAGTGGGGACCGGTGGACCTAACGTGACCTGAGTGGGCTCCGGCGGACCTAACGTTACCTGAGTGGGCTCCGGTGGACCTAACGTCACCTAAGTGGGCTCCGGCGGACCTAACGTGACCTGAGTGGGGTCCGGCGGACCTGACGTCACCTGAGTGGGCTCGGGTGGGCCTGACGTCACCTGAGTGGGGTCCGGCGGACCTGACGTCACCTGAGAGGTCTCCGGCGGACCTGACGTCACCTGAGTGGGCTCGGGTGGAGCTGACGTCACCTGAGTGGGCTCGGGTGGAGCTGACGTCACCTGAGTGGGCTCGGGCGGATCTGACGTCACCTGAGTGGGCTCCGGCGGATCTAACGTCACCTGAGAGGGCTCCGGTGGACCTGACGTCACCTGAGTGGGCTCGGGCGGACCTGACGTCACCTGAGTGGGCTCGGGCGGACCTGACGTCACCTGAGTGGGCTCCGGCGGACCTGACGTCACCTGAGTGGGCTCCGGTGGACCTAACGTCACCTGAGAGGGCTCCGGTGGACCTAACGTCACCTGAGTGGGGTCCGGTGGACCTAACGTCACTTGAGTGGGCTCCGGTGGACCCAACGTCACCTGAGAGGGCTCCGGTGGACCTAACGTCACCTGAGTGGGTCCGGTGGACCTAACGTGACCTGATTGGGCTCCGGTGGACCTGACGTCACCTGAGTGGACTCGAGCATGGTCTGGTGTCACTTCAGCGAGGCTTGGCCGGACATGGTCTGGTGTCACTTCAGCGAGGCTTGGCCGGGCATGGTCTGGTGTCACTTCAGCGAGGCTTGGCCGGGCATGGTCTGGTGTCACTTCAGCGAGGCTTGGCCGGGCTGGGTCGGTGTGCTTTAATCTCAGCGGGCCCAGATCGACATGAATTTGTGCTACGTCACATGAGCGGGGTCAGATCGTGCTGAAGTGGTCCAACATTACCTGAACGGGTTTTGGCTCGGCCTGTCATCAGCTGAGTGGGCAGTGGGTTGCTGATTCAGCAGGTCTCGCATCAGGTCGGCGAGGCAGGCTGTGTTGGCATGACGTGACCTCCGGGACCGGCTCGGTCTCCCGCCAGGTCGGCGAGGCAGGCTGTGTTGGCATGACGTGACCTCCGGGACCGGCTCGGTCTCCCGTCAGGTCGGCGAGGCGGGTTGAAACATGATGAGCTATCCTTTTCCCGCCCAGGAATAAGCTTTACTTTATAAACTTCATCCACCCCATGACCCGTGTAGTTTTCCTGCACTGGACGCGGGTCCGAAATGCCCACTGCTTAGAAACTCCACTCCCTTTTTGCTTACACGTAGCCCATCTAAGCCAAGCATGTCTGGTGTCCCCAAATGGCATCCCAAATATCTTAAAACCTCTATGTCATTTAACACCCAAAGCTTCGCCACTCGATAATTCATTCCTGAGGCCCTGCAGTACCATTCATCACTCGCTGCCACCCTTGAAGGATTGACATCCTCACGCCTGTCCTCCAAATTACAACCAACCTGCTTATCAGGGCCCTGCATACTTCTTCCGTTTATTCCAGTCTAACCTCTATTCATTCACACCCACATGCACACCGACTGCTGCTGCCGTACTACTACTGCTACTCTGCATAACCATGGGCGTTTAATGACCTCGTAGTCGGCGCGCCCTTAAGCCCAAATAACCTATCAATTCTCTGCATAACCATCCCCAGTCTGTCCCAACATCCTTAACTTGGGCGCCTGGGAACGGTTTCGAGCCAGTTTGGGTGGGTTCTTATTACAGGAGGCATGGCCTGTGCACCAGACCGTGAGTTCCCTATCACTAGAACCTCCCTCTCTAGATCCGACCCTCTCCTCACTCACACCCCATCCCACTGGCATGACTCTTCTGTTCCCCCAAATCCGCAAACCTACTGTGTAGCTTCAGGCTCGGCTTCCCTTTCTTCAAAGCAACCTAGTATTCATACGTCTTGTGACCCTCCTCTCTCCGCGAATATCCTGGGCCGCATTACTACCACCTCCTCCGCCACCACTCCAGACATCCTGTGTCTGACCTGCTGCACTAACATTACCTACATTGGGTCACTTTATTATCCCTTAAAGTACTCCACCATCCTTCATCCTTGTCAGCATCTCGATCATCTTACTCACATCAGCAATGACGCCCAGGTAGTCGTACTGCCCACAACTATCTCATTCCATTTTTACTAGTTTCTGTCTTTCTCAAACCATTATTTCCTATTCTGCTTAGACCTGCATGGATCTGTAATGAGATCACCAAAACACCGGACAAGGGTGGCGCATCTCAATTACGTTAGTGATTCAATTTATTTCCCACCTGGAAATATAATTATAACACTGGGATATGTCATGCACTGAAGCTGGTATTTGCATTTTCCTGCCTAACATCTCTACATGCGCTTGATCGTGGCACCGGATCTGGCGACTCTGATGACCTCTATCGAAGAAAAAATCCTGATCGCGCGCCTGCGCGTATTAGTTCGACCTTGAATTGAGTCGAGTTCAGCTGGAGCATGCTATGAGGCGCATATCGAAGGAAGTCACAACGAGATGCGTAAATCTCCGATATTCCGCCCGGCCGACTAGAATGTGGCGATGGCACTTCTGGCTGGCCATGCGACGGTGCACCTAATATCTTGCAATGGTACTCATGGAAAATGAGTCAGGAAGTGATGTGTCCAAGCCCTCCTGAAAAGATCGAGTAAATGATTTAGGCCATATTGCCTGCAGTGGAATAGTCTAGACGAAGCATAGCTCCAGTATGTGAATGAATAATTTATGGATTGAAGAACATAAGGAACAGACGCACAGAAGTAATATAACGGACAGACGAAACAGACAAACAGAATGTACAGGCCAGATTGATGGTAAGCTAACAGAGTAACGGATGCGACCTAAATCGCACATTACTATGACTAACCAACAGAAAAACAGACAGGACGGACGGACGGACGGACGGACGGACGGACGGTCGGTCGGTCGGTCGGTCGGTCGGTCGGTCGGTCGGTCGGTCGGACGGACGGACGGACGGACGGACGGACGGACGGACGGACGGACGGACGGACGGACGCATTCATGGATGGACTGATTAACGGACAAACTGACATAACAGATGAATGAACTGACCGAAAAAAAAATGGATGGTGTCACAAAAGCGTGGATAACCAGGGATGTACTTTCGCGAAGAGAGTCGTGGAGAGGTGACAAAATGGAAAATTGTCTCTGATTATGCCTCCATACATCTGTCCGTCTATTTGTCATTTGGATGGGGTCGTTGCCATTTGGTTATTTCTCCTTGTCACAAGATATTTCTGGAAGTCATTATAACTTTCGATGTGACGTGCTACATTGATTATTTCCGTGGGCTATCAGGAAACACTGTGCATATTTTTGCTAAAAGCATGAAAACACAACGAACCAAAATATACTACTTGAGGTTCTCAGGGAATACAGTGATTTTAGATGTTCAGAAGTGGACAATTATCTTTGGGTTGTAGAAGCCTTCAAGTTGGTTGGATTGGCAGTGAAACAACCACCTCTCAGTTAGGTAGAACTCTTTACCCCTGCCGACGATCGATGAACGTGTGGGGCAAGTCAATATCAGACTGCATTGGAGAGAATACGGATGCTGATTTATTTCGGATATAAAATATATGACGTGGCGCCTCACGGACGCGAGCGTTTTTAGTTTCTCTTCCTTTGAGCATGTTCATGTGGCCTTGGGTGGACTGATGGATAACTGATGGGGTAAATATGAAAATGTAATTCCTTCTCAAATTTCCTTTAAAAAAATGTTTTTCTGGTGTTGTCTAATCCAATTTGAATTGACCTGATATTCATTTGTTGGGGAATCAACTACTTTTCAGATGTAAGCACTTCACGTTGAGCTGCTTGTATCTCAATAAATAGTTAACTCACCAAGAAATCAACAGCAAATATACTCCAAGGACACCAAATTAACACCAGAAAAGACCATATTTTGAACAATGCAATGACCTGGACTAACATAAACCAACCACACCTATTCTACGGATGCTGGATTCCCTACAGCCTACGGATGTTGGATGTCCTAAACCTTACCGATGTTGAACCACCTAAAATCTACTGATACCAAAGCACCTAAAATCTTCCGATCTAAAATGTTCCGGTAAATGTGCCACAAGACCACGTCTACCACACATACCGCTTCTGGTAGCTCATCATGATTGCGAAAGAAGCACAAGGTCATCATTTTATTGTTTTATAAATTCGCAACGACCCGCAAATAATTTCGTGCACGTCCAGAACACGCCTTCCGCACGGCTGATTCCGCAAGTAGCCGACATGGATGGCACTGCGTATGTACATACAATCACTTTACAGCCGTTGAAATTATACATTTCAGTATTATAATACGAAGCCATTGTGAAGGAAAGAAAATGAACTGATAAACGGGGTTTTATGGATACACTATAAAGAATGTATTACACAATATATTTTGAGGTAAAATATGTCAACAACAACAGCTCTTTTAGGGAGCCAAATGCCCAGTGCCCTTCAAATTATCCATTTCAGTGTAGTAATATGAAACTAGTGTGACTCTAGGACCATAATTGCATGAAGATAGTTACACAGATAAAATGTTATGCATTTGTTGAAATATAAAGTATCAATATAAATAATACATTAGCATCAATGCCACCTAGAATCGTGGCTAGAGATCCAGGGTGGGTCAGGGGGTGGGTGGGTTTGGTACCCTGCAAATGTTAATTTGTCATTTTCCCTATTCAATCTGAAAGTATGTCTTGAAAATATGGATCTGGACCCCTGGCTTCATGATAAATCTCCAGCCATGCTTCGAGTCTTATGGATCCGGATTTGATTGTTGTATGAGACTCCCGGATTTGGAGAGGACACATTGTGAAATTTTAAATCGGGATATTTATTTCTGCTTCTGACATCGAAAACTTCTAGTTGTATTTCACAGTCAGTTTTTAGAATATGCATCACATAGTATTAAGCTTGCTGTCATTTTCAAGAAACTCCATTCAATACTTTGGTAGGGAAGAGCGAATCATTTCCGGAGAGAATAATGTTCTGGATGCCAAACGTCGAGGATATGGCCGTGTTTCCAATCCTGTCTCTAGAGCCGTACGAAAATTCGAGAAGCGAACGTTTCGTTTCTTCGACGATTCGTGGCGTGGTTTTATATAGTGACTATTTTGCCCGTGTGTGATTTCTCCAAGAGATGGCAGGGGAAGAAGTTGCCTGGTAAGCTTCATACAGTCCAAGCCGTACATTTCGTTTTGCGATTTGTGAGGGCGCAAATCGTATTTTATTCGTGCATCAATACCGTTGTTTTTATGGAGTGCTATCCCGTGCTACGTATTTCATCTTTATTCCTTTCTTCGTGGGTTTGTGTATGCTTAACCCACGATTCTTGTTTTTCCCTTCCTCGTTCATGTCTTGTGTTTGGGTAGCACGAGCGCGGCATGCTTTGTCATATGTTCTGTTTTGCGAAAATATTAATGAAAATGAGCATTGATCTAAAATGAACAGCTAACTTTGGAAAATATACAGCCGAAGCCCCTAGACACTTTCTGGAAAAAAACGTACTATTATGGTGCCTTCTGATGCGTTTTCAATTAATTTGATCTGTTTTAAAAGAATTAACAACTATTCACGATATAGCAATTCAAGTTCGGTTCGGTAGTGGATAACGTACTGCTAGACACATATATTACAAACAACTCACCATTGGTGGTACACACAGTGATCACGAAAGAAACGCGAAACGTCGGTATGGTTATTTTGTACAGAAATGTACCAAAACAGTGCAATAGAACACGGCTTAGAACCAAAGGGAACTTAAGCGCGGCTTGACTCAGAGATTGGCGCCCGCCTGAACGAGACAGAAATGGTGTGACTCCGCATTGCTGCACAATATACAGGATACTCGGTGTATATTTAATTTACATATTTCAATACCACATCACTGAAATATTGTAAATATATGACGAGTATTTTAGCTGTCTTGTTTGATAAACAACATTCCATGAACTTATCAAAATAGACATTAAAACTCGTGAACATAAACATGAATTGTTTTTACGAGTCCGTGAATTGCTCCAAGATCCATAATGACGTCACAAAAACAGTCGGTGTTTTTGCAGTATCGGCCGCAAGTGGCGTTCTTTTAGATAGTGAATATCTCGCAGTCGCTTATGTGATTTCCAAAAGAATCGATAGAGGAAGAAGTTGCGTGTAAAGAAAGCATACGACATTTTAGACATTTACACGCAATATCTAAAACCCAGGAGCATCTAAGAGCCATTCTTCGTTGTATTAAACGAGGAAGAAGTTGCTAGATAAGCTTCAACAAGTCCAGCCCATACATTTCTTCCCGATTCGTACTCAGGGGCTTCTTCTGTATAAATACCAAAGTTGATGAGGACGTCACTACAGGCCACTGCCACTGACTTACCTGCATACATACAATTATCGACACCATCATGCGGATGAAGACTTCGTTCAGCACCTACATCCGCCGGCGTTGACTGTCCGCATACGTAATGACTGCTTCAGAGAACACCTATGATGGTGAACTGGTGGTCACGTGGCAGCAAGCTCTCCGAAAAACTCTTCACACCACAGGACGGTGCCGCCACCCCACCCGACACCCGCCGGGCTCCCAATACGACTGCAGCCCACGAGGAAACTCGGCTGCTGGCGGTTCCCTTCTAACGTCACACGACCGGTGGGCCAATCAGCGGCCGGCTGAGTCGACGAGGCAGTCAAAGCTTCGCCGGTGTGGAAGGTGTGGTTAAGATGCGCAGTGTAGAGGAAATGGAGAGCAGCTCGTATGGCTGGTAATCAAAGGCGGTTCCAGCCGACAATCGAGAAGGAAACGGTTCCCTGGGGGTGACGAAGTGCAGGGTCGAGCGGAAAATTACATCTAATTCCGAGAACTTACCGAATTTTGGGCGACACGAGAATGAGTTTCTCTGAAGTATTATTTCCCTGATAAAATGTGTCTGGAGCCGAAAAATATAGCAGGGATTACATTCTTATCAAACTTGGTCCTCTTGGAGGCTGACCTCGCTGCCGCCCCTCCCCTCCTTGGATCCACTCCTGACTGGACTCTTCAGCTCTCGTGCCACTCTCATGCAAACTGGTCGTATATATATATATATATATATATATATATATATATATATATATATATATATATATAGAATAAAGATTTGAACGAGGAAGTCTGTTCGGAAGGGGTTAGGGGAATGGTCTACTCCACACAGATGTAAATTGCCAAACGGTTGGTGAGGTACAAGGATATTCGCATGCGTATATCCTTGTACGTATGCACATGGAGGGATAAGGATAGAGCGGTGGTACGTCAGTCAGTTCTTTGTGGATGCACTCCCAGGCGGCACAAATTACTTTTATGGTCCGGCATGCCTCTAAAAAAAATAACTTCCCCCCCACCGATGCACTCCATGTTGAGTTCACTGGATTGTGCACAGTACAGTGCACCTTGGCTATGGTCAAGGTTATGGTCAAGACCATGGGTGTGGCAGGCAATCGAGCAGGTTTGAGGCCGCCTCCAACAACACCCTAACATTAACACAACGACGTTGTATTGGAGGAACTGACTTCAAAACAGTTCCTACCTCATCAGCTTCAGACTGGTTCGCATCGTTGCGTTCAGGACATGATCAGTAGGGCCAGATCATACTCAGAGCGTGATCAATTGAGTCAGATCATGCTCAGGGCGCGATCAATATTGAGGGGACGGCAGCATACCGGGCCCTGTGTCCCGGCCGTAGCCGAGCAGCAATTAATCTCCACCCACAGGAAATAGTGTAGTTCTCGCTACCAACTTCAGCCGAGACTGCGAATTTATGAGATCGCATCGCGCCATATAAGCGACTTAGAGCTCGGCAATGGTAGCCGCCGACTCAGTTTCAAAGTCTCGTCGGCGCTCGACCCAAGTCTTCGGTAGCGGGACACACACTAGCGGACATTGAACCGCCTGACCCCTCCTCAATGCAGACTCGCTCGCAAGGAACGCTGACGCACAGAAGCATCGCGTCCCGCCCATCATTGCCGGACCTTTGCAGACGCTTGTAAATTGGGAAGCTGTCATCATTCGTGACGAAATCGGTGGCATATCAGCAGGCAGACGCCGCCTGAGCGTATATGGGGTGGCCAAATCACGTGGGCGAGAAACTACCCCGTAAATCTACCGAACAAGGCAGCCGGTTTGCTACATAGAACAGCAAGTGCCAGCACAGTCGGATTTGATAGACGCCACGAGCCGAAACGCGACTGAAGCATTTCTACGTTACAAGCTGTGTGAATTTGTTCCCTCACGGAAATACACTGGCTATCGCTATTCCGTGGAGAGCGCGAAGCAGCAGTGCCCCGCAGGGATGTGACAATATGTGTTGGGTGGGGGGGGGGGGTGGGGGAAGCAACAGTGTCCAGCAGGGGTGTGGCAACATGTGTTGGGGTGGGGGTGGGGGTGGGGGTGGGGGGGGGGGAGCACCAGTGCCCAGCAGAGTTGTGGCAACATGTGTTTGGGCGGGGAAAAATAAAAACAACAGTACCCTGCAAAAGTGTGGCAACATGTGTTGGGTAGGGGAAAAATGAATTATGAGTTCATTCAAGTTCTTGGAGAAATTAACAATTCATTAAGTGGTTGGCCCCCATTGGTTGCATGTTTTTGCGTCCGACTTACTTATCGGCACCAATCATGCTTCGGCTGGGTGCGAGAGTGACAACAACAGCGGCATTTTGCGATTTGTGCATGCGCTGAATTCATGCAAACAAATCATGCACATGCGTGCTCACGCATGCGCAGTCTGGACTGAGTTCGGTCCGCTGTACTGCGCATTGCAGCATAGCAGGATTACAAGTTGCAGTGCGAAGCTTCTCTTCATCGTCGTACGCTGGAAGTTCTTGGCTACCATGGCGTGCTCAACTGTAGCATAATTCACGGTGTACTAATTTCATCAAACATGGTTCGACCGTGATTCTTCAACTCAATGGCGTGCATATATTACCCGTGTTGAGCTGAATAGATGAACTAGGGATGGACGGAGCACTAATTCTGCCTCCTGGAAGTATGGAAACTTATAGGAAGCAGTAAATACAAAACCACTATGCAAGCACAAAGTGGACAATGACATACACAAATCATACAGTGAAAGGCATGCCAAATGCTCTTTAGAGAAAGCAACGGATGTTACAATTCACAAACTGAGTGATGGTGCAAGGAAATGCGCCCATAGATCAACAGGGAGGGAGTGGGTGGGGGAGTGGGACATTGGCCTACTCAGCTATCCCGGCTCAAATAGCAAATCCTTGCAGTTTCGATGTCACCATATATTTCAATTCGGACGCGAGGGTTGAAATGACCGTGGTTCATCATATCCCACCCGGGGCTGAGTAGGACAGTCGAGACAAAGAAGAGCGCATAAACTGACACCATTCCCAGGCGACGCCATTTTGCCATGTATTAGGACAGCGTTGTAGAAAACTTCGCTGAGATACAAAGTAAAAATTGCATTGCACTGCGTGGAAACTGCCAGCCAGAGTTATTGAGAAGTTGTTGAATGCAACCAGTTCGACGAGTAAAATTGCCAAGCAGTGGCGCTGCCAAGGGTGTTGTTAAGGGAGACACTAGTCCTTCCTTAGCAACACAAATTTACAATAGATCAAACAAGAAATTTTGGGATTTGCACCATGGACAGCCAGAAATGTTCGGCGCGCGATGCTCGCCGAAAGCGTTCTACATGACATGACTTGTTTGGTCGAGCACCATGAAAAAAATAGGAAGAGAAGGGAAGTAGACAGATCTATGTACTGATAACTGAATTGTGCATAAGCTGCGTCTAGGTGCAAAAACGCAGCACTCCTACATGAAACCAATTTTTTCGAGTTAATACTGTGGAAGCATTTGCAGCATATGAATTGGTAAACAGATTCTTTTACCGTGGCAGTATTGGTAGGAACCGGCTGACACTAGCTAGCCTACACTACCACCTTCATTTCGAGGAGGTATCAGACGCCCCGACTCCTGACTCCTGACTTCTAACATCTTTGGCCATTGCCTGCCTAGTAAAGTGCCACAACTGACATCTGTGAGTGAATATAATACCCCCAGCGCGGTAGGAAATATCTCTAACATCTTTGGCCATTGCCTGCCTAGTAAAGTGCCTCAACTGACATCTGTGAGTGAATATAATACCCCGGCGCGGTAGGAAATATCTCTAACATCTTTGGCCATTGCCTGCCTAGTAAAATGCCACAACTGACATCTGTGAGTGAATATAATACCCAGCGCGGTAGGAAATATCTCTAAGGCGAATTGTATTGTTATAGCTAGATTCAGAAGAAAAAAAACAATTTATCCATGAATCCATGACATGAAAATGAATAAAAATTTGTCATATAAAACAGACTCACTGATTGCCACGCTGTGATTGTTTTCCTAGAAGTGATGGTTTAGAGACCTAGCCAAATCATGATTGCAGGAATATCCTAGACACCCACACCTATCCAGCCAAGCACCTAAGTATATCAGGCCATACTAAAATATGAAAACAAACTTAAACGTATGTTGTATCAAACCAATGGTATGACTCATGTGATTTTATATGACATGTAGTCGGAAGCTGGAAAAACAGCAATAATGAAGGCAATGGGCATCAGGATATCATTCATGGCAAGCCAGAGCAATCTGGT
The DNA here is from genome assembly GCA_034440615.1 of Ashinkailepas kermadecensis. Lineage (NCBI taxonomy): Eukaryota > Metazoa > Arthropoda > Thecostraca > Neolepadidae > Ashinkailepas > Ashinkailepas kermadecensis. Next base: position 35,220 of record JAOTOM010004649.1, on the reverse strand, counting down.
AAAGACAAAAGAAAAGGGAAGTTGTGACGCCATTGGTCCTCATTTTATGGCACCATGATGACGATATTCGGCGGCCGACCGAGAGAAGAGGCTGAGGTGCTTGTATCTCTCCAGCACCCTCAGCGACCAAAATATGAGCAATCCCACGGAATTTCGCTAAATTCTGATTAAAAATGGCAACATTTCGCAATGAAAGGTTAAGTTTTCGATTGGTTTCTTGGTACTCGACCATGGGAGCTCGTGGTGCTGACGATGAGTACTCGTAGTACCGACAATGGGTGTTCGTAGTGCTGACCGTGGGAGCTCGTAGTACAGCGGCCAACTACAGTCATGCTGGGTATACTCATGCTGATCGGCTGCCGAGCCCCATGGACTGTTCGCCAATATAATTGATGGAGCGTAAATGCGCTCACGTGGACTGTGTATTGTCGCCGTCACGCTATGTCGCGTTGATTGCTCGCCTTTTTCTCTCTGTTGCTGCTAGTGCTCATCATGGCCTTCCTCTAATGTACTTGCAGTATGTCACGTTCTTGGCATTGGTATGGTGATGCTATTTTAAGTGCACTGAACGTACGCTAGTAAAAGCCGAGTTCCATCGGACTAGATCTTGAAGTATGCGACGAACGCCGAAGGATGAACCGTAAACCTGCAATAAAACCCTCCCGAATACACACCCACACCCAACTTTTCGTACCAGAACCATTGCTTGCTAACAATGTGCATTGTGCATGTCAGCGCTAGCCATCTTCGTCGTCTTACCACGCACGGTTCTGCCTGCATCCCTTATCCGCATCTCTGCTCCGGCCGGTCGGTAAATGGCAATTACCCGGCCGCCGCTGTCGGCGAGCTCTATCTCCGCGGTGTGGCGAGAGCAGGTCCAATTGTCTGGTGCACTCCCGCGGCACCCCCCCCCCCTCCCCACGGTCGGTTCCGGTAAGTAGCACACCCCTGCTGCAGACAGAATTGCCTCATAGCGTCCAGTTGGCGTGCGTCTCCGGACGATGGGGTGGTGTGGAGGGGAAAGGTGTGGCGTCCGTCCTCCTGGCAGCGGTTCAGTGCTCGCGGGAAAATCGGCCAGGCAGACCAAAAACTGAGCTCGTCAAGTAGTGATTACGTGATGCGGCCGAACTAAATGAAACCCAACTTCGCATCCTCTTAATCGGGCCTGACCATCTGTCGTAAGATTTAATCAATATCTAATCAGATCTGATCAGATGGCAAGGCCTGGTGACACGTCGCGACACCACCAGTACTGGACAGACCTGATCGGATACGATTGGATCTGATCGCAGATCAGGTGTAATCAGATGCGATCGGGCCTGGTCACAGTCGACGAGATTCACATTTATGATCTGGCTTGATGGCCTGATGGCCTGATGGCCTGATGGCCTGATGGCCTGATGGCCTGACGGCCTGATGGCCTGATAGCCTGGTGATCTGGCTTGATGGCCTGATGGCCTGGCATGGTGGGTTGATGATCTGGCCTGATGGTTGGTGATTGATCGGACCCGAAGAAGCAACACCTCGCGGAATAAGATCGACCCGAGATCGATCCAGCCCCGATTATGACTGATGTCCAGCGGAGGAACTGATGTCGAGTTGTCGGGATGTCGGGACTGATGTCGAGTCCCGAGACGGAATCCTGGCATCAGGAGTGGCAGATGTGGGGGTCGGATGTGGAATACTGGCAGATGTGGGGGTCTGATGAATATGGCAGATGAGCCGGTCGGATGGAATACTGGCAGGGTGTGATGTGGAATACTGGCAGATACTGGCAGATGAGGAGTGCCGCCAGGGTGGTCGGATGTGGAATACTGGCAGATGTGGGAGGTCGGATGTGGAATACTGGCAGATGTGGGGGTCGGATGTGGAATACTGGCAGATGAGGAGTGCCGCCAGGGTGGTCGGATGTGGAATACTGGCAGATGTGGGGGTCGGATGTGGAATACTGGCAGATGTGGGGGTCGGATGTGGAATACTGGCAGATGTGGGGGTCGGATGTGGAATACTGGCAGATGAGGAGTGTCGCCAGGGTGGTCGGATGTGGAATGCTGGCAGATGTGGAGTGTCGCCAGGGTGGTCGGATGTGGAATGCTGGTAGATGTGGAGTGTCGCCAGGGTGGTCGGATGTGGAATGCTGGTAGATGTGGAATGTCGCCAGGGTGGTCGAATGTGGAATGCTGGCAGATGTGGAGTGTCGCCAGGGTGATCGGATGTGGAATGATGGAATGAATGAAGTAGAGAAATGAACAACAGCGAATGTGCTCAAATAGGCAATAGACCTAAGCCCATTGAAGATCATTGACGTACCTTGCCTTCAAATGATCTTTTTCGGTTTCTCAGTCACTCCGGAGTTAATTTGGATGCTGAAGCTGAATTAGGCGTCGAATTGCACCACTGCATGCAAGCAAATAGTTAATTTGCGACACTTTTTTCTTCAGAAGTTTCAAAAGCAAGACCAAACACTCCACCCTCAACCGACCGTTGACCCATGAGCGAAGATGCGGCACATTGTACATTGCTATCATCCCAAGATACTCATCAGTAATGTTTTGATCATCTCAGTGGAATATCTGCCATTTATTTTACACAGTCGATTGAACCTGAGATGTTCAATCTTGTAACGAAAAATTGGCAAGCTCTACCGTTACGTCAATCAGCAACCCAAGGTGTAGAAATCAGGCATTCATCTTTGTTATGTGCAATGCGCTGCTACTTTTTGTTTCACCTTGTCAGCACTGTACTTTGAAATGGAGGAGAGGCGGGGCTCGCAGGGTGAGGACGGAGGAGAGGCGTGGCTCGCAGGTTAGAGGACGGAGGAGAGGCGGGGCTCGCAGGTTAGAGGACGGATTAGAGGCGGGACTGGCAGCACACCTGTGCCCAGCTACTAGCGAAGGTGCTAAATTGCTGTGCAGATTAATACGAGGACAACGGAAAAAGAGCCACACAAACCAAGAAAGGAGCATAGAGTGGGATTCTGAATAGTTAATTTAACAACGGTTGGTTGTACCCGCAGTACACGCCTGTTCGGCGGCACAGTATCTGCATTTTCAACCGGCGGCAGCTGGACGTCGGAACTGAGCAAACTCTCAGCGGTAAATTACCGGCCGATCCGTCTCTTCAGTCTCCCTAATGGGCGTCTGAGGGACAAGTTCGTGGTCGCGTTGAAGCACGATCCCAGTTGGAGAGTTAGTGTGTGAGCTGGAACCTGTCCCGAGAGGCAGACGGTGGCACCGAGACTGTCGGCTGTGGAAGTTATTACTTCGTATTGTTCAGGTTCTAACCTCAGTATTTTATCGTTTGCTTCTCGGCGGCAGCAGATCTTGCGGCAAGGTGTGCGGGTATGATAAAATATGTCCCCAGATAAATTGCTTCCCCTAATTATCTGAGCAAGATTTAAGCAGTACATAATTAGAAGGCGGCGAAGCATCAAGCAAACACCCTGCCATATGTAGTATATGCAGTAGAATATTTGTTGCTAGGATAATTCAACATCAATTTACAAATGCATAGCTGAAGTCAAAAGGCATATTCTACACTTTATTCTCATGAAACGAATAATGCAAATTAACCCGCTCAGCAATCCTATTCATGTACAGCTATGCTAGAATCGTGTCGACACGGAGTTCGGATAGGAGGGACGATTTAAACATACAGAAATCGACGATTCGTGCGACGTGAAATCGACGATTCGTGTGCAGCTTTAAGCATAAAGCATTGTCAAACTACAATCACAGATGTAAATGTGGTTTTGTTCCAACTGAGATGTGCTTGATCATGTGATCCTGAGCCTGAGATAAATGCGGCCAACGCTACGAATCCATGCGATCCAACGTCTCACTCTTCGTACCGACATGAGCCCAAGGCTAAAATGATAGGGAAAGCAGCATCCACGGAGCGTGGTGATCCGTTCAAGTTAACCAATGAAAAGTATTTAATGTCCATAAATGACATGTGGTGTTCACAATCCGACACACAGGTAGGCAGGTGGTAGACCTAGAACAAACCTCAGCAAATCAACTTTGATTAGCAAAAAAACGAGCCCGAGTGGAGGCGTTTGAAGGTCATGTTTGAAGGTCATGCTTGGAATTGTCAAACCTCTGCATGTTTTCTCGACGTCTCGACGTCTCATCGTCGCACAATATGCTGTGAAGTTGGTGTGAAGATATTGGTGTGGCGTGCCACACCTATATATTTAGTGTTGGGGTGAACAGCTACCCCGTGGAAGTCCACACACCGGCTCCACTGAGGGCTCTGCTGCAGATGCTCAGATGCAAGCGCTGACCGAGGATTTGGCCAATCGGGTGAAGATTGGGGCGGGCAATCATGACAAATTGGGATCGCACTGATCGCACTGAGATCGCACTACACATGAACTGTAGCGTATTAGTTGTCCATGGGATGCAACCACACGCAACTGAAATAGCCCGGGAAATAACTGAACAGCGAATTGTGCCAATTAATGCGTGCTTATCCGGACGTGCCATGCTGCCCACAATGTGGAGTAAGACATCATACATTAGGATCGATGCTCTCGCGTAAAAATACGACTTGATACGCATACGTCCATGTGCGCAATTCGGGCGTCGTACTGAGCCTCATTAATCGCTAACTTCATCGCTGGCGTCCTCGTGAACTTGATCTCAGCAACGAGATTGCTTCAGGTCACAATTATGGTCGGAAATGACCTGACCTAAATACACCCTGGTATAGCAGTTGATTGATTTGTGCGATGCGGCCTGTGTAACTTCCACGTTATTGTTCCCAACAAAACCAATTGGAAACTAAAATTTGCTATGATGAATATCGACGTTTTCGGATGCTGAGGCGAAAAGCAAAATTCTTATTAATCGAACATGGGGCTATATCACTGTACTGTAAGTTCAAGTAAATCGTGATCAAATACACCCGTGTTTGCCGACGGCACCGTTTGTGTACTACTGGTACTACTAGAATACGCTACCACGCAGCACGAATCGCCATGCAAAATTTAGGAGCAAATGACATGCAGTGTGTGATTGTGTGTGTATGTGTGTATGTACGCTTGTGTGTGCGTGTGTGTACATGTAGGTGAGTATGTGTGTGTGTGTGTGTGTGTGTGTGTGGGACATGTGTGTGTGTGTGTATGTGTGTTTGAGTGTGCCAATGTTCTAACCGCATGTCTGTACAGCCATACATGCTGCAACCAAGATGGCTTCAATGCCCTCGTGCAGTATCAACATTTCATCTGTTCTGCTTCTTGCTTCCAATCACAGTTTTGCCGATCGCATTCGCATACACCCGTCGGTTGGATACGTGACGAAACACAGAAGACACCTGTGCTGGTGTAAAACTGTTGCCTTGCCCACAGGCACGATACATTTTCTATCTGCCGAATAGAGCAAGTGCGTGCTGGGTGGCAGCCCACCAGCACGGAGCTGGACGACGCTTGCTGTCCATTCTCACTTCGTTTCTAGCGCGCATTCCACTCCCGCCTATCCCACTCTCAATCGCCTTCCAACTTATTGTGCCGTTTACCCTGCGTCACACTTCCGATCCGTTCTTATCCTGCCACCGCTACGTCTGTTCCCCGCAGCACATTTGGCCGCCATTCGCTCCCGCCTCGCCCAGCGACGGGCTTCGATCGTCGCCCGTCCGGTGCGCGCGGTGCCGAGCTGTGTTTCGGCGGCAGGCCGGTTTTGTTTGCCGATATTAATATTAATCTGAGTGCAGCGTGCCGCCCCCCCCCCACGTCCGCCCCACGCCAGTTGTGCCGGCAGCCAGCGCACAGGCAGCCGATGGATAAAAGCACGCCCGCAGATGTTTGCCGAGTACTATCAATAGTGTATCCAATCAAGGGTGCCCCTCGGGCCAATTGCGTCCCGTCATCAATCATCAGGCAAATCCCTTTAGGACGATGACAACGTTGTGTACGGAATTCCAGATGAAGCACAACACAAAGTATAACCACATTCGGTGTTCGGTGCTGATCCGTCCCCTACGGGCGAATGACCTTTGTCTGGGCGGTGGAAAACGGTGGAATGATGCTGAGAAAATGGGCGCACGTGTTCTCCATGTTTAGCATCGATAACGAGAACGTCAACCGCGAATACTCGTGCAAAAAGAAATCCCCTTGAAGCCCTGCCTGAGCGCATTATCCAAACAATCTGGTCGACAGCACCATCGTTGTCGAAGCGAGGCTGAGATCATCACGTGTGGCGACAAATCCCATTACAAAGACAATGTGTGCTCCGGAGAAGGAACGAATGCACGCAGTTGGACTGTGGCGCAAGCAAATACAGACAGAATATAGACAAATACAGACAGAATATAGGCAAATGCAAACCGAATATATACAAATACAGACAGAATATAGACAAATACATACAGAATATACACAGATACCGACAGAATATAGACAAATACAGACAGAATATAGGCCAATGCAAACGGAATATATACAAATACAGACAGAATATAGACAGATACGGACAGAATATAGACAAATACAGACATAATATAGGCAAATGCAAACGAAATATATACAAATACAGACAGAATATAGACAAATACAGACAGAATATAGACAGATAACGACAGAATATAGACAAATACAGACAGAATATAGGCAAATGCAAACGGAATATATACAAATACAAACAGAATATAGACAAATACAGACAGAATATAGACAAATACAGACAGAATATAGACAAATACCGACAGAATATAGACAAATACAGCCCGCACAGTGAATGGTGCTGCGTTTTGACAGGACAAAGGCGGCGAGATGCCACAGGTTCACTGTGGTTTGTCAGGATCTGGGGGGGGGGGAGGGGAGAAGGGGTGGTATGGGTGGGGGCTGCAACAAATCACGAGTGGTAGAACGAGAAATAAACAACGAATTTCAGAAATTGCATGGGAAGGTGCAGTATGGATATGCGGCGGAAGTGGAACTTTATTCAGTGGAACTTTGAGAAAGGCCTACTTTGGAGCAACCATAAATACTACATACACTAAACAGCAGGCATGCACGCTGTCGATTAGGGACGAGCATATGGCTCCTCCCTTGCCCCCGGCGGTATATACTGCATATATTCACCTTAAGACGTACGCAAAATATGGCTTTATAAGTGTGACAGTTCTATGAGACAAGGCTGGGAGCATTGTGCTTTTCGTGTGGGCATTAATCGAGCACAAAAACTTCCGGGAGCTAAGAATTTACGTACGTCAATGACGTTCAATCACAGGAGCCTAGCTAACAGTCTCACAGCGTCCATAATTTATGACGCCCTCACCGCTATGGGAGTGATAGAGAACGAATAAGTGAGAAGCCCACGGCTCAAGGCATCTAAAGATAAACACAAAAATGAACTATGCGTCAGCAATGACTCTTTGACATCGACGAAAAACTACCGCTGTCGGGAAGGCTGTGCTGTGACAATGTACCGCACGAGGGCTGCAAGTTACGCAAACCCAGCTAAGTGTATTCGCACGAGAGCTACACGTTTCACAAACGCCCCTAAATGTACACACATGTATATAGTGGCGAATCCAGGAGCCGTGTGGAATGGTGGCAATGTCACTAAATTCTCCTAATTTTTGGCAGATAAATTAACATATTTCCGGACACCTAGGCAAATTATATGAGGAAAATGTTATTTTAAGACTACTCCTAACACCCCTAGGTATTCAAATTCCAAGATCCAAAATTGATATAAACGTTGTGAATTTTTGGCAACCAAGTTAGTTGAACAAAGAGCTTCTGCATACATCACCGCCTGCATGCGAACATTAGCGTGCATGTTTGCAACACAGAATGCAATGCACGGCTATGAAAACAAGAATACACTCTGAAAACAGGAAATCTTTCAACACGACAGTGTCACAAGACGGATAGCACAGTGTTGTATTTATTTTGGCTTTGCACCAGGACCACCCTTCACCAAGCGTGCTGAAGTAGCCAATCAAACCTTCGGCCGTTCACCAGAACCGAACTCGAGCACAGCGCAAATGCGTTACAGACACCACTTCTCACAATGTCGGTGTGATAATAATGCGAGCAACAGGGCATCCTCCATCCTCTATCATCAAGAAGTGGAAGTGGTGAGAACCCGCCTATGTCGGCTCGCTCGTTCTATCTGTATAGTGTACTCTCTGCCTCTCCTCATGTGCCTGCCTCCTGTTCTGCGTGATCACTGAGTGTTGGGCGATTCCAGAGGCAAGGTTGGTGACACCAAGGTAGATACCCCAAATTGTTCACCACATCCCCTCCCATTTGGTAAAAACCGGTACACTCGTTTATCTACGGTCCAGATTGCGATTATGATATTTTTGTTTCCTAGGTCAAAGGGGTCACGAGAAGTCAAAGGGGTATTACGGTTAGGAACTTTTTCAGGTCACGAAGAAAGTTCACAGAAAATCATTTTTATAATTTTAGTGGTAGCAATTTGCTTACCAAGCGTGTACACTATTTGAAAGCGGAAGATCTGCCCAGTGCAATGCAAATAAGTATGGTCTTGTCATGTCAACATTTGACCTCGTGACCTTGGAGCTTTTCATTGACATCGTGACCTTGTGAAAAGTGATATTTTGTTATTTCGTTTCTTGCTGATAGATGACTAACCAATTGTCTATCAGCTGACGTGTTGTTTTTCTTTTAAATCCGAATTCGTAATAGGTCACAAAGGCCAATTGTTAGGGCTTAACATGAGGTCCAAATAAGGGTATTTTAAGTGACAAGGAGCATAGTCGATATCGATGCCATTTTATGATCTACTCGGTCATAAATCACGATGGTGATATTGTTAAAGTACGCCAAAAGTCAAAAAGTGCATATATGGGTCAGTAACCTGACCTCAATATAGTGAAATTGTGTGCATTATAGAAGTGGTCGATGTTGGTCTCATTTTAAAACCATTTTATTATAGTTCATGATTATGTCAGGTTTAATTGCCGAGGTCACTGTGGTCACGAATGAGTCAGCGACCTGCACTTAAGTTGAAGCTTAACGTGTGCATTATAGAAGGTATTCGATATGGAAGCTTTTAGGATCACTTTGTTCGGACAAAACAACAAGGTCTTAACCGTGTCGTGTATGGCCACATGGGTCGATGTCGATGACTTTTGGATAATTTGTTTGTTTTTAACGATAGCACAGTGCTTTGCAGGATTTAGTCTCGGTCTGGTCTTCTCGTGTCACTGGGGCCTGTTGGCGCGTGGACCACGAGTTAACGTCGCTCCGTCGTCACCATTTGGTCACGGTCTGATTTTTTCGTGTCACTATAATGCACATATACATATACATTTTGTGTCGGATCACTCACCCATGTGTGACCTCTATGACCGCTAATACACTTACATAGGTCACTATCTTGGTCTAGGGGAGGAGTGTGTTAAAATGAGACCCATATTGGTCATGTTCTGCAATGCAAACAAAGTCACCATTTCGAGGTCAGGTCTCTGACCAAGATGTGATCTCCATGACCTCTGCCGTACTTAGGAATATCATCATCGTATTTTATGTGCGAACAGCTTTTAAACAACACCCATATCGGCCATGTTCGCAGTCACAGTATGACACTGTCAGGAGGTCATGTCAGACCCTGATATTTCACGCCAGTGACACATTATGGGGTCAACTTTGCAAACAGAAATATTGACTCCAACAGTTAGCAAATTGATGGGGCAATGTTTTGTGGACAAGGAAAAAATCAAAATATGACTTCTGCGAAAGGTCACGACGCCAATAAAAGGTCACGAGTTGAAATAGCTTAAAGTTGACCTCAGCAAATCACAACTATTTTTCTTGCATTGCATAGATATTCCACTTTCAAATGATATATAAGTTTGGTATGCTAATGGCTACCATTAATAAGAAAGAAAACCTTTACATGTACTTTCTCCTTGACATCAAAATTTCGGTGACCTGTGACTCATGACCTTTGATACTTAGAAAACTAAAACACTCAGAATCATAATCTGGGTCATCGGCAACCACATGAACTCATTTTAGTGAAAATCGGAGGGGTGCGGTGAATACGCTTTTGTGATTTGTACTGGAATTCCCCTTCACCCTTCACTCACGTGTTTTCCTCATGTGCCTTCCTCCCGTTCTGCGTGATCACTGAATGCACCCTTCACTCCAGTGTTTCCTCGTGTGTGCCTTCCGTTCTGCGTGGTCGCTGGATGCACCCCATAAATTACGAGCTGAGGTTTAAAATCCGAGAAAGAATGGGAAGGAAATCGGATTTAATGTCGTACATTCAGCCAACGTCCCGCGTAATCTCCCCATTCGAGTGCAAATTCTCTCCGCCCCGTCCTCTGTCCGCCGTAAGCAGCGCGGACAACATTGCCTGTTGAGCGTTCGACGGGAAACGCCCCCGTCCAGACGGAGCGGCAACAATGCTGACTCGCGCTAGCAACGTGCCAATCGAGACAGCCTGCAGGCAATTGGCTTACGCTGTGTGGTGCGAACACAATCAGACTGCTATTCTTTAGCCCGCAGCTGCTCTGGGGACGGGGGCGACTGGGGGGTGGGGGTGGGGGGGGGGGTCCGCAGCCGCCGCTCCACACGGCTCCCACCAAACACGGCGGCCGTCGAACGCGCCGCGAATTCCTGCTACATTGTTGCTGCCCGTAGAAACTGGCCGTCGTGCTGCACAACGATCGGCTCGACAGGGGCGGTATAATTTAGTACCTCACCATCGTGATCGGCTCGACAGGGGAAATATGATTTAGTACCTCACCAGCGCAATCGGTTCGACAGGAGCAGTATGATTTAGTACCTCACCAGCGTGATCGGCTCGACAGGGGTAGTATGATTTAGTACCTCACCAGCGTGATCGGCTCGATAGGGGCGGTACGATCTAGTACCTCACCAGCGCGATCGGCTCGACAGGGGAAATACCTCATCAATGCAGCCAATACTGAGGAAGTGGGACTAGGCGGTAGCTGCACATGGTGGAGGAGGAAACGAACGGCACGCCGACTCGGAGTGGATCTCGAGATAAGCTGACTTGCAGTGCACGGCACTGACGCATCCTTGCTCGTGCAGGAGTGTAACGAGAGCGAACAGCCACCCCTGGGAGGCGCGAGGGATCGTCCAACTGCTGGCAGAAAAGTCGTGCAGGCGTCTGACGACAGCCATCGGGCCGGGCTCAATTGTTTCCGAGATGGGCTCTTCATCAGATGGGCCGGCGCGCCCAACTCATCCGCTCCAGCGAACAGAGCCAGAAATCCCGTAAAGGAATGGGTTCTTCATCAGATGGGCCGGCGCGGTAGCCGGAGGACGGCGCGCCCCACCCAGCCGCGCCAGCGAACAGAGCCAGAAAGCCCGTAAAGGGATGGGCTCTTCATCAGATGTGCCGGCTCGGTAGCCAGAGGACTGCACGCCCCACCCATCCGCTCCAGCGAACAGAGCCAGACGCCCGTGACGCACCACTAATGGATTTGGCCGAGCCCGTCCAAGCCTGCCCGGCCTGCCGGCGTCCCCTCGGTCTCCCCTCCGCGACCACGCGCCAGTCCGGGAGCGGTGGCGCATTGTGCCCCGAGGCGGCTGACGACAGGGGGCTGGGTAGACCTGCACAGGCGCCAGTGCTGTCGTGCAGGATCACCCAGTCAAGGTGATTGATGAGCCGATGGGAAGAGAGAAGACGCACGATGATTACGAAACGAGTCGTTCCAGCTCAGCCCGCAAGTTTTGTTTCAAAAGCTTTGATGTTAGTCTTACAAATATTTGGCAAACACGCTTTGATTCTTGCTTAGTTCTCTGACCATGAGCCAGCGCGACAACAACTGGGAGCATAGTGTGCATGGTTGGCATTTTTCGGCGCGTCAACTGCTTCGGCTATATTGCGCTCGTGCGAGCGTCAAGGACTGCTGGCTCAGTAGCGTTCGAGTCCCAGTGTTTACGACTTGTGTTGTTTCCCACTTATTGGAACTGAAGTGTGAGTCAGCATTGTGATCTGAATTGGCCATTTTGATTCTCTGCAATTTTAGTTAGCTAGTTAATCAGTCGTCTGGTTTGATCATACAAATGCAGTTCGTTAGTAGGACCAAATTTATGTGCTGAATGAGAAGCAGGACACTTGGTGGGAGTCGTCGCCATTTACATGTCCTGTAGCCTTTCACCTGCAACCTTTCATGAAGTGGTGACATGATAGGTCATGCATTGCTATGATAACGATTCGAAGTTGACGATAGAGATATTAGAATAGATTCCAGAAGCAGGTATGTGGACAATATACAAATATATATATGTAGATATATATATATATATATATATATATATATATATATATATATATATATATATATATGTGTGTGTTAAAACACAGAACAATGGGAGCATAGCTTTATTCACAACGTTTCGGCTCACGCCTTTCTCAAGCTATGAACAATTTACAGGCATGGGAGTATTTGGCACTTGTCGTCTTTTTCTTCTTTTGTTTTCTTCTTTTTTCAGTTCTTCTCTTCTTCTTTTTCCCCCTCTCTTCCTTCCCAATTCGAACACAGGTCATGAGACATCAATCATAAAGCACTTCGCATGTGTTGACACTGAATGAACGAGACAGTGAAAACAGTACATTGAAAACGACCAAATAAGTACGACAGTGATGTATAACCTATCCTTTTTCAATATGTTCCACAATCAGTTCCGCTACAACACTTGCAATTTTGAAACTACCAGAAATACCATTGATATTCTCACGTGTGGCAATATACGCGGATTCCACTGTCTTCCGACACCTCTTCCCAAGTCCACGACTAAGAACAGATGCTTCTTTCCAATTTGGGAGATGGTTTTCTTCATCAACATGCACCACCATAGCATTAGAAATTCTATGGTATCTGAGGTCTGAACGATGTTCCCTAATTCTAGCCCCTATCCCCCGTCCCGTTTCCCCACAGTAACTTTTTCTACATTCTCCCGCGCAACGAATTTTGTAGACTACGCTTTTTTCGTTCACGTTGCGGACCCCTTTCTTGACTATGTCTTTGATTTTGACCCCTGCTGAGAGACTGATGTTGATTTTGTCTTTTGTGAATCGGGAGATGGTGACTGCTCCCTGTGTTTCCGGTACTGATATGCACCTTTTCGTCAAAACTCGTTGCTTGGCCTTTGTCATGCACATCACTTTGTTCGCTTTTTGGCGCAACTTCACTATCAGACCCTCTGGATATTTCAGCAACTTGAAAGACTCCTTGATGAAAATCAATTCTTCTGCGAGGCACTCAGGACTGCATATTCTATGAGCCCTTAAGAAAAAGCCCATTAGGACCCCCGTTTTTGTTTCAGGGCTGTGACCCGAGAAGTAGTGCAAAATATCGTTTTTGTTAGTGGGCTTTCTGTACACTGAAAATGTGCATCTGCTGTCACAGCGTTTGATCAGTGTGTCCAAGAAAGGAATCTCAGCCTCATTATCTTTTTCTTTTTCCTTTTCTAACGTGAATTGAATCGATGGATGTACCGCGTTAATATTTGTGTTGACCGCATCAAGATCAGTGTCTTGATCAACAATCACCAATATGTCATCTACGTATCTCAGCCAGAGTTGGGGCCAATCATAGATTTGAAATTGTCCGCTTCGAGGGTTTCCATAAACAAACATGCCAGAACTGGACTCAATGGTGAGCCCATGGTGAGGCCGTTGATTTGCCGATGTTCTTCCCCCTGAAACTGTAGTGCTCCAAATTCCACACATGTACGCACGAGCTGTATGAAATGACTCTTTGGAACTGGAAGCTCTAATTTATTTGACTTGTCTAAGGCCCTAGAAACCGCTTCCATGGCTCCCCCGATAGGGACATTCGTGAACAAGGATTTCACGTCAAAGCTTGCCAGCTTTTTTCTGGTGAAGTCTATATCTCGGATTCTACCTAGTAAGTCGCCTGAATTCCTTAGGTGGCTATCGCTTATCTGCCCTAGCATTTCTGACAAAGGTTTTGCTAGTTTTTTTTCGCCAGCTTATGTGGAGCACTTCCTATACCTGAAACAATTGGACGCATGGGTACATCAGATTTGTGAGTTTTTGGTAGACCTCTCATGGAAGGCGTCCTTGGGGACTCTTCTATTAGGTGTAGAAGTCCTTTTCCTTTCACTGATTTTGTCAGGATGGAGCGAGCTTTCTTCTGAAACTGGGCACTCTCTTTCTGTGCACTTCCTATTGGTACCGATTGGTATGTCACTGCATCGTCTAGAAGAGCATTCATTTTTGACACATAGTTACTTTGGTTTAGAACTACCACTCCTCCGCCCTTGTCTGCTCTTGTTATTAGTATCTGATGGTCATTGCCGAGTTCTTTCAGAGCTTTCAAATACGTTGTGAATAAAGCTATGCTCCCATTGTTCTGTGTTTTAACAATTTGTCATTCCATCTTAACTAGTACAAATATATATATATATATATATATATATATATATATATATATATATATATATATATATATATATATATATATATATATATATATATATATATATATATATATATATATATATATATATATATATATATATATATATATATATATATATATATATATATATATGCATATATATATATATGCATATATATATATATATGCATATATATATGCATGTGTGTGTGTTTGTGTGTGTGTTTGTGTGAGCGTGCGTATGTGTTGATCAGCAGAAATTGGGGACCTGTTATGCTCCCTAATCGCACTCCACCTTCCGCCATTAGATGGGAGGAAATATTCTGATGGTGTTCCCCACTTGTCATTTCCGGCCCATTCGCCGGGCAATGCACGTGTAATGGGATTGGAGGGGGCGGGGCACAAATCAGTGACAAATGGGCGTCACCGCGGACAGAGATGAACGGCGCTGCGATGCACGCACAACAGCGAGGCAGCAGCATTAATATGAGATGGCTGAAAGGCGAGGATAAATTTGGCCACAGCCAATATTGCCGTGCACACTGATGGCAGCAGGCGTGGTGCGGGCGGGTATAGAAGCAAAATAGTCACTATTGTCGGCACGTGCCAAATTTTCAGTGTCAGCTTCTGTTGTGTGGAGGGTAAATGGCGGAGAGTAGCGTGCTTGACGCATGACTTGGCAATGGAAGGATACTGGCATAAACAACGGACCCTCATACACGGGGGTTTCAAGATCTTGAAATGGCCACCAGACAAGCCTTGTAAATTTCATGAAGCTTTTGTATGAAAGTGAGAAGTTTATATTAGCTATGCATATGGGCGTTGATTTCTGAAAATCATTGGGGCAAAGCCAACATTAAAGGGGCACCTGCACCCTCAAAAGTATATAAAACAACACTCCCGTGCACATAAAAGAGAGAGAGAGAGAGAGAGAGAGAGAGATAGATATATAAGTATATATATATATATATATATATATATATATATATCTATATATATATATATATATATATATATATATATATATATATATATATATATATATATATATATATATATATATATATATATATATATATATATATATATATATATATATATACATATATATATATATATATATATATATATATATATATATATATATATATATATATATATATATATATATATATATATATATACATATATATATATATATATATATATATATATATATATATATATATATATATATATATACATATATATATATATATAAATATATATCGTTTTTCTCAGACTTGGACGTGAGGTGGAAGGGATTCTACAATGCATCTTGGATGTAAAATATCTGGGGCACGGCACAGACATAACGTTAAACTTGCTTCGAGAGTAGGGAATGGATTGAAAATCACACACTCGCCCTGCGAGTCTCCACTAGAGGTGACACATTCCCAACATTTGAGACCGAAGCCCGGTTAGGATTGGGTCAAAAGGCACTGAAGCCCGTCGAAAAGACTGGTTGTGTGATGCATGTTTTTTAAAGCTCATGTCACATAGGCAATTCACATCATATCTGAAGATCTCGTTCGCTCTCAGAACACGAATGGAAAGTGAACCTTCTTTTATCCAGACCTTAATTTTATATTAGCATTGAAAGCTTTGTTTGTTCGTTGCTGTCGGATACGGCCGTGTCTGCCGGGAACACGACGTTCCGTCGTTCTTACCACCCATATTTGACAGTCAGGATGGTAACCGCGTGCAATCACTCTTCTCGTGGGTAAACCATCCCTGTTTGATCTCAGACAGTAACCTTTACGGTGCACTCCTTGCCAATGAATACGACAACTTGATGATCTCGGTGGAATTAATCTTTGGTGGATTAATAATTCGTTTGTCGTGTGTGTCAGAGGTTGAACTGACTGCTACTTCACCACTCTTTGGCTTGGCTAGCTAGCATTTCGCCGTGAAAAGAGAGAATCTGATTGATGTGTCACTCTCCCATCTAATGTCGAGGAACAACAACTTCAATGAGTGTCTATTGCTAATAATCATCATTCAGTTATCTCTTGAAGTACCAGGGACTTGGGTATATGCCGTTTAATCACAGTTTACGGGCATCTTGCGATTTCGTTCTCGTTGCTGGGAGCTATGTACTAGATTATACGCTATGTCACCAGTAGCGCTGGGCATCGCTAAAGTATGATCTAGGAGAAACTTTAGAATCTTAGGGAAATTTTTATCGAAACTTTAGAAATTCGCATGGCAGTCATGAAATAAAAGTTTTTGGCAACGTCATATTGTGCCTATATATATATATATATATATATATATATATATATATATATATATATATATATATATATATATATATATATATATATATATATATATATATATATATATATATATATATATATATGTATATATATATAATATATATATATATATATACATATATATATATTTACATATATATGTGTATATATGTATATATATATATATATATATATATATATATATATATATATATATATATATATGTATATTTACATATATATATATATACATATTTATATACATATATATATATATATATATATATATATATATATATATATATATATATATATATATATATATATATATATATATATATATATATCTATATATGTGTGTGTGTATACAAATATTGTTCAATGCCTGCGACATAAGGCAGTCCGCGCTGCCGTGGCTAATGAGAAACCTGCAAGGTCTAACAGTCAGTCTAGTCAGTCCAGTCATCAAAGTCTAACAGTCCAGTAAAGACCAGAAAAACAAACCGTTTAGCTGACGAAAGCAGCCAACAAATGAAAACTGATTACGGAAAATAAAGAGATATTAACTCATCTACATGGAAGACATACACATTATTAATTTGGGTGCAAATATGATTACTCATCCCCGTTGACACAATTCCTTTCTCTGTCATCTGGTACATTAGAACATAGTTTAATAGGGATGGCATTCATAAGGATGAAGCCCACATTGTTGCGCATTTTCAACACCTTCATACTACCTCAAAATGAGGCGTGAATACTAGTGCGAAAAATAGGTACAAAATTTGGGGACAAGGGAATGACTAGTAACATAGCCGACCAGCTATGTCCAACACACACAGCATCCTGCGAATTCTTTTCTTTCTTTTCGCTTAACCGGTGTCACGCCGATCTAAGAGGAAGCAACTGGCACGTCTAGAGCGGTCGCCATTACAGCTATCACTTGGCTGCCTCTTTTCGTCATCACTGGAGCGACCGTGCTGCTGGAGCAGCTGTGGTCAGACCACTAGGAGAGCTGTGGCCGCTTGGGCGGTCGTCACCGCTAGGACGGCTGTGGCCATTGGGGCGGTCATGGCCACAAGGACGGCCGCCACCCCTGAAGTGGCGGTGGCTTCCAACCTCTTGGAAATCCCAATCCAGTCCTCTCTAGCGCATGTGACCATTTTCAATAGTTAGATGCCATCCCCATCTGTTTGGGGACCCTACCTAGTCCTTGACAGTCTTTCTAGCTTCAGGGGCTTTCTAGCTCTGAGCAAGCCCTCAGCATTCTCCACAACCATCTTTTGGTTTTATTGGTTTTCTTTCTTTTGCTTTTGTTTTTTTAGCGTTAGGGACTCTCCTCAGCTCTCAGGGGGCTCTGGTACCATTCAAGAACCCTCTCGAGCTGCTAGCAACCCTTACCAGTTACCGACAGCTCTTGTGGTTTCGAGAACATTTTAACTCTGGGGTTACCCTCCATATTTATAACAGCAATCAGCAGCCAACGGGGAATTTTTCTCTCATGGGATCTTGTTCGTCTATTAGGTGCTGCTCTCAATCTCAGAAAAATATCAGTCCAGTCCTCTCTGACTCTTAGAGTTCCTCTTCATCCCTCATGGACCTCTCATGCTTTTAGGCACCTATTACAGTCCATAATAGTCCTGTTCAGCTCTCATATCGGGGTAATTTCAGCTCTGAGATGGTCCATCACCACTCCTCTTCAGCTCTTAGTGGTCATGTTCATCCATAAGGTGCCCATTAAAACCCCAAAAGCATTCCAGCTCTCCCTATTTTTTCGCTCCTTCGTCCTGCCGGATGCCCCTCTTTCAAAAGCTTGTGCTTCCCCTATCACGCCAGGGACCCCCTGAGTGGCTTCGGCCCTCTCTGTCGGCCCATGGGCCCTTCATGCCAGCTCTGGACCCTCTCCGACGGCCCGGGGTCCTCTCGCGGCTAGGGGTTCTCTCTGTCAGCGCGGGGACTCTCCTTAGCGATCCAGGGTATCCACTGTCAGCCCGGAAGCCCTCTTTTAACAGCTTGGGACCCAGCTACAAGGCCAGTGGCCCTTGTACAACTTCGGCCACATCCGTCGGCCAAATAGCCCTTTCTGACGACCCAGGACCTTTCTCCGCAAGCTGCAGGCCCGTTTTCAAACGTTTTGGCCCTCTCCAACAGGCCAGTGGCCCTTTCTTCGACTTGGGCCCTGCCGTTAGCCCAGGGGCCCTTCGTGTTGGCTCGGAACCCTCTCCGTCAGCCCGGGTCCCTTTCAGCGATCCAGGGCCCCTCAGTCGATTTAGAAGCACTTCGCTCAGCCAAGGGCCCTCATCTTCCCGAGGGCATTCTCCGTTGACTCGGGGTCCTCTTCATCGGCCGGGACCCTTGCCGTCAGCCCGGGACCCCTATCGCTGGTTCAGGGGCCCATCAAGTCGGCAAAGGGGGCCCTTGCGAGCCCCTGCACGGACGATTTGAGGTCCCCTCTGACCCTCCAGGGGGCTGTCCCCTTCACCCCCGCTGGCTACACCACTTCATACAAAGCATACCCAGCATATATATTATATAGCCTATATACATACCCGGGCTTCTGTTTGAAATGTTCAGAATTTGCCACCTCTAGTGGAGTCTCGCGGGGTGAGGGGATCGTATTAGACTCTTCTTCCCCTACTCGAAGCAAACTTAGCATAAGGTCTGTGGCGTCCACCAGATATTTTACATTCAAAATCCATTATAGAATCCCCCTACCTTACCCAAAGTCTGGGGAAACGCGGCTGCGAACCATACCACATTTGAAGTGTGGCAGTAATATCGCTTTGCGGTGATGTAGCATGGCAGTGACGTCTGCAGCAGTAAAGTGTGTAGCGGTATTGTCGTGTAGCAGTATTGTTGCACCGCAGTGATGCTTGGAGCAGCAAAGTTTGCAGCAGCAGTGTGACAATACTGTCGGGGCGGGTTTTGCCGTCAACAGCAAATGCGGCAGCAGCAATGGCGCCAGGCTGATTACACCACAGGCTTTTATCGGCCGGAGGCACCGCGAGCTCACCCCGTGCCTCCGCAGAAACGGCAAGCTGTGTACACACAGCGCGACGTGCCTGTGTGTCTATCCTGACGCACGTGTGTCGACTCTTGTTGCGCCTCGGCTCAGTTGGCCACACGGCACCGCCGACACCGCAGTGAGCCGAAGTGCGCCGGGCGGCTGCGGCTCGGCGCAGAGCGGCCGGCGATGGGAGCGACATGGCGCCTCCACTGCGTCTCGCGCTGCTGGCGACGGCCACTGCGGCCGGCCGGCCGGCGGCCGCTGGTGGCCACCGGCGAGGGCCAGGTCAGAGGGGTGGCGCGCACCAGCCGCGCGGGGGCGCCGTTCTGCAGCTTCAACGGCGTGCGCACGCGCAGTCGCCGCTGGCCGGTCGGGGGTTCCGGCGGCCGGTCGGGAGTGGTCGGGAGTGGTCGGCAGTGCGACGGCGCCGCCTGCGTGCAGAGCCGCGTGGTCGGCTACCATACGCTGCGGTCCGACGGGGACTGCCTGTTCGCGAACGTGTACACGCCTCCGGCCGGCGGCGGTCTGCCGGCGGATGGTCTGGTCTGCCGGCGGCGGTCTGGCCTGCTGGCGGATGGTCTGGCCTGCCGGCGGATGGTCTGGCCTGCCGGCGGATGGTCTGCCGGTGATGGTGTTTATCGCCGGTGGCGACTTCACTCAGGGCAGCGGAGCTGAGGCTCGATTCGAACCTGACAACTTCACGGACGGCGGAGGGGTGCTGGTCACCTTCAACTACCGACCCGGACCGTTCGGCTTCCCAAAAATGTAATAAAATAAAGAAAATTTCCGGCTCGCGAAGCGCCGAATATTTTAAACTTGCAAATTTTTTCTTCAAATTTTGAACATTATTAGCGCATAGCTTTGTTGCTGATCAGTATTTTTGAAGACCTGGAATATATGTCGTGGCCAATTACGTTTCCTAAATACGTGTCCAGGCTTCAAGTTCATATCAGATCATGTCACTGATATTTAAGCCGAAATGTCCCGAAGGGACATGTATTTCAGGCTCTTTAGAGGGTTAAATACGAATTATTGCGAAGTAAAAATGGCCGATCGACAGAGTAATTTTGCACTCCAAGCTCCATTCTGATGTGGTCGGGGCTCAGAAATTCTATTAAAAAATTTCAGATGGAATTTCGAACTGCTAACTGTGCCGATGCCAAATATCAAGGTGATAGCGTGAACAGTTTGGGTGCTACCTCAGAAAACTCTCCGGGTGATGGCCAAAGTGCACCCCCCCCCCGCACTGTGATGGTTAAGTCAAATTTCATGACGTTAATGGCATCCGAAATGAAATCAGCAAGCAAATTTACCCTGAGTTGGCTATTTCAACTTGACATTAGCCGTCATTTTGGCCATCAAACCGCGTGGAATGCGAGTACTGTCAGTATGTTTCATGTCATATCTCATTGACCTCATCTGATATTGACCTTCAAACGTGGAATGCTATTGGATAATATAATTTAACCATGCATATAGTCCGATTTGTCAAAGATACCACATACTTACACAACTACGCATACAAATACTGCTCGAGTTAAGATCTCTGTTCAGATTGGCAGCCTGAATTGAGGTTACCTTTTTGTTATTTTTAATTGTATTTGGTCATCTCTCTATCCGTTCATATTTAGCTCTTGACGGCATTTTTGCATGACATGTTCGTGATAAATGTTTCAATATGCTATTGGCATTAAAAATAGCTTGGTAGACAGGGCGACCTGCCCATGCATGCCCTGCATGTTTATACTACACCGCAGCGCAGCTATGTCTGCAGGTCAGGCCACATGCCAGGCGGGTAGGGCTTTGACTGATCAACTGTGGAGCAAGCAACTTTGGACCATGTCGCACGGCCCGTTGCGGAGTTTTCCGATTCAGCCGGTCGTGTTTCGTCCATCTCCAGCCTCAGGCTATGCACATTGCACAGCCAGGCAGTAGAGTAGCTGGACCGGAGTTGGAGACGGCCGACAACTCCTGGACAGTCATGCTCTGTGTACGACAGGGACTCGTCCAGGGTTTCGACAGTGGCGCAGCCAGGATTTTCTTAAGGGTTGGGGAGCGACCGCCCAAAATAGCATGAAACAGAGAACGCTTTCGGTTTGCGGAGAGCACCGACAATTTTTTGTTTTGCGTGGTGAGAATCTCAATTTGTTGTTGTTTAATCCAGTGCATTTTGGTTGATAAGGAAGAGGGGGTCCGGGGTCCCCTTGGCTGCACCTCTGCTTCCAAAATGTGCTAATTTATCAATTGTGCTGTTAATCCATGGGTGGGACTACACATGTGATCCTGTTAATCCATGGGTACACCCATGGGTGGGACTACACATGTGATCCTGAGGACATGCAAAATGAGAAATTGAGTGCTGCTGCAAAGGTTGAAGGTCAGATACTTTTTTGCCTGCTTGATGCATGCACGACGGAGTGAGGATGGGGTCGCAATAAGCTGGGGTCGCACTTCGGCCCTTTACCACTGCACTAATCAATGTGTCTGTATGGTCCTTGTGTCTGTGTGTAATCATGCTCTTCTACATTAAAAAGGAAAATAAGTTTGCTTATTCGAGCATGGATTTTTTCTGCTTTCTGGACCCTGCTTTCGCGCGCGAGCGTGGCGCGCGAGCGTGTCTCCAAGGCAACAGTGAGACTGTGGTGGACAAGATATCAAGACGAAAATTGCTCACGCTCAAGAACAGGGGTGCGTGGCATGAATCCGCTGACCAGGCGTGTCAATTTCTGGAACTCTTTGGGAACAGTACATGGAGACCTGTTGCTTATTGGTCGCAAGCGGTCGGAAGTTTAGCAGATTGTGAGGTTCGATTTCAAAACTCTTCTATCCCAAGTGAAACAGGCGCACTACAAAACTACGACTCTCAAACTTACTATCCTTAACTCTGATACCACCCCAAAGCGTAGTTCTCCACAACGGGAAACGTTTGGTGCATTTTCACTGGATGGGGCAATTTGTAAAGTGACACCTGTACTGAAGGCAAAGGGCCCCTTTCAAGATTGTCAAGATGTCAATATTAATGCATTTGAGAGGGCATAGACATTTGAGAGGGCATGACAAATGGAACAACGATTGGTTGGGAAAGCGAAGAGCTGGGTGGGAAATTCCCACCCAGCTACCATGCTACAAAATGCTGTGGTCTTCAAGGTTTGCATCGAATTACTTTATCAGCTATGACCACACTGTTCTGCTTGGACACGGGGCTGGGGAGAGAGAGAGACAAGACGGGGGGTCATGTCCTTTTCTATCTGCAAGGAATAATTCAGTATAAGTCTGCATGTGCTCTGGAGCCTAGCTTTATTCTGCGATGCACAATTCTCCATAATCAGCGGTTTGCCCACATCAGCCTTCCACAGACCAACTGAGGCCCAACTGAGGGCTCAGCTCGTTACACAGCCACATGCTACACACACACACACACACACACACATACACACACACACACACACACACACACACACACACACACACACACACACACACACACACACACACACACACACACACACACACACGCACACACACACACATACCGCGCCGAACCCTCCGCATCAGCCAATATCGAATATCACCGAGTGATATTCGCTGTTGACGGCCGCCACTATCTTTTATTTACGCGGGAAGTGCCTGTGGCATGTTTCACATTGGCTCCGCCTGGGGTTTTACCTCGGGGGAACGGCGTGTCCAAAACACCTCCATATTGGCCGCCTTCCGACGCGAGAGCGGGGCCGTGGGCCGACGACTCGTCTCTGATTAATGTTCCGGCAAATACGGCTCTAATGCTCCGAGCCAGGTCTCTGGAGTGGGAAACAAAGGGGAGAGCCGGCGCGAACCAGGCCTGGGCCAGCTCCACTTCAACACGATGCAAGTTTAATGCAAATCGAGGTAAAAGTTTGTTCGGGGTCATATGGTGGGGAAATCGTCGACGCTTTCGTTCGCAGTCGAATTTTCTCCAGGTTGGTCGACGGAATCGTGAATTATGAAACACCGGCTGGGCGGGCGATGTGATAGTCGAGTCACGTCTGCAGCGATCTCGGGCCGGAGGCTTCGAGCCAAGAGGTATGTGGACGTCTCGTTGATGCCACATGTCTTGGACGTCTCCAGAAGTGGTCTACCAGAATGTATTGTATGTTTTGTAGGCTGTGTAGGTGTTGCAGGTTAGGCATGTGTGTTTGGTCAGATACATCAGGTTCCACCGGAGTTGCTGCGCTCTGTCGGCAACTTCTCCAGCACCGTCGACATCAGGGCGACAGCCGAACAACACCTCAGTGGCCTCCACAGACCCGTACTCCATGGCCAACACGACACAGCCGAACAACACCCCAGTGGCCTCCACAGACCCGTACTCCATGGCCAACACTACACAGCCGAACAACACCTCAGTGGCCTCCACAGACCCTACTCCATGGCCAACACGATACAGCCGAACAACACCTCAGTGGCCTCCACATACCCGCACTCCATGGCCAACACGACACAGCCGAACAACACCTCAGCGCTGAGTAACTTCCCGACCCGGCTGGTTCGTCGCTGTGTTGGTGATGAGGCACGGCTGGTTCGCCGCTGGTGATGGGCCACCCTCCTGGTCGACGAGGCCATTTCCCGCAGGAAATAAGCCAGCGCCGAGGATAGTCGGGGCGAATCCGCAGCATTCATCACCCCTCGGCAGCGGCGCCGCTCCCGCACCACGCCGCGCCGACGCAGGCCTTCCCTGTCAATTCCAGCCGGCAAGTCGGGCTGGTGGCCGTCTGGTCGCGTCGCCGGGAATGACGACTCTCAGCCGACTGTGTAAACACGGCTGTAATCAGACACATTGTCTTGCGCGGGGACCGCCGCGACCTGTCTGCTCTGCCGGCCGCCGCCGAGACAATTGCTCTGGGAGGCCGCGCAAAATGGCAGCAAATGTGGTTAGTGGGAGGTCGATGCTGAGACGAGGTCGGGTGGAACTTGGATACCGTAAGGTGCACATTTCTGCAATATAGCGGCACATCTGCGCTCGTTTTCGACTGGGTGAGGACGTGAACACCAAGCTTGATATTCTGCGATGTGGGTACTCCATACGCGCCTGATGACAACGCTGTTGTCTAATTAGCCCAGCTTCGCTTTCATGTAGCACCTCTCAGTGACAAATCTGGTGATTCGGTGTGGACAATATGCCTAAAAGTGCACACTACATTTGACAGCATGGAATATTTGCCACTTCATGTGGCTGGCATATAGACACCAAAGTCTCTGTACTTTGCCCTTTGCCAGATGGTAACAGTTCAAAATAAACGGCCAGCATTGAGCATCAAACATGCGAAAAATTGCAACACTATGCTACACTACACTAGAATATACTACACATCTACATGCTCAGACTTATCAACCATATATTGCGCATCTACACTTTCTGACTAGCAAGTGCCATGCTGACAAGACAAAATGAATGAGACAATCAATTGTCCCCAGATTCAAGCGTTTCTCTGCAACATATGCAACTGCTGACCATTCATTATCAAGTAAGATAGATGCATCGTTTAATGATGTGTCTTATTGAACGAAGAGCTATATGTGCAACCCACCATGTGCTATATAATAACAATTATACTATACAATACTACATTATAACTTACCATAGCTGCTGAGACGTGGCTGTGGTGGCGCTCGGACGGGCCGGTGTCGTGGTTCAGCTGGTGGAGCATTAGTCAACAGCATTAGCTCCTCGCCTTCCCCGACATCACCCGGCTGGGGTGTTGAGACATCAGGTGACCCAGTAAGGCCCCCCCCCTCCCCTGCTGGGGTGTTGAGACAAGTGACCCGGTAAGGGCTCCACCCCCCCCCCCTCCTCTGCTGGGGTGTTGAGACAGGTGACCCGGTAAGGGCTCCACCCGGCTGGGGCGTTGCGACAGGTGACCCGGTAAGGACTGCACCCCCGGCTCACAATGCAGCATCACCTGCACCTCCAACGCCACCTGTCGTGTGTGTGTGTGTGTGTGTGTGTGTGTGTGTGAGTGTGTCTGCGTGGCCGAGTGGTCACGTGACCTGACCTGCCCACGGGCAAGACGATAGCCGAGCCGTCAGTTCAGATCCGAGACTACTCTCAGCAGGCACACACCATTTGACCGACTCCCGCAGCATTGCTTTGATGATAATGCGTCCAACCACCAATCCCCTGAACCTCCGGCTGAACGTCGTGCAACATTTATACCGAGCACACTTCAGACTGTTCCACCCTTTCATGTTGCACGAGCGCCATAGTGGCTCCGAGTGTTCTGTGAAGCAACACGCCTGCAACTCCCAGCCGAGTGACATTGACCTCGCGAGCCGCGGGGAGCGCCCCAGCCGAACAACTTGGCCGCTGCCCGGCTCGGCGGGCAGAGCCAAGTTTGGCCGGAATCCGGTTATGATCCAGATTGGTGCAGCCGGTATTGGATTACGTAGCTTGCTGTCGCGCGGCTCGGAGTCAGTCGCAGGCCGGCAGCGGCAGTGATTTGATAACGCCGGTACTGCAGTGAACAGAGTCGGACTGCAGTACTGCCTGCGGACCCCGCTGGCACCGGACATGTCACATCACCGGACATCTTACCTCACAGGACATCTCATCTCACCGTCACCAGACACCTCACCTCACCGGTCACCGGTCACCTTACCTCACCGTCACCGGGCACCTCACCTCACCGGTCACCGGACACCTCACCTTACCGTCACCGGGCACCTCACCTCACCGTCACCGTCACCGGACACCTCACCTTACCGTCACCGGACACCTCCCCTTCACCGACCATCTCACCGTCACCGGGAACCTCGCCGCCATCGAACATCTCACCTTACCGGGCACCTCGCCTCACCATCGCCGAACACCTCATCTCACCGGCACTGGACATCTCACCTCCCTGTCACCGGACACCTCACCTCGCTGTCACCGGAGACCTCACCTCGCCGTCACCGGACACCTCACCTCACCGCCACCGTCACCGGACACATCACCTCACCGTCACCGGTCTTCGCAATGATATGGCTCAGCCTTTTCCAGCCATCGTGTATACAGCGGTGAGACCGTGGTCATTGTTGGGACTGCGAATTCGCTGAAACAATGGATGCGCTACCCGCAATGCATTAATAGTGGTCAAGTGTAGCATTGATGATTTGATCGATGTGTTGCAGAATGAATGAATATAAATTAAATAAATAATGAGCTCGAAAATCGGCACTAATTTCATTCAAACGGTGATTCGGCCAGTCACTTATTGCAGCCAGATTCAAGCTATTACAAACCTTATTTTTCCGGACATGTTTTCAGATTGAATAGGGAAAATGACAACTTAACCTTAACTGCTCACATACCAAACCAGGGGGTCCAGGCCCCGGACCCACCCTGGGTCTCCAGTCATGGTCTTTAAACATGATATGGGTCGCTATAATTAAACACAGAGCAGCGCAGATATTACCTTCAGCAGTGATCCGTAGTGCCTTTGCTACAAGAAGCACGTGCTGACAATCAAGTGCAACGAATTGAAGGTGACACTATGAGAGCGCTTAATGAGTGGGAAGCTCTCCCACATCCAAACAGTTGGTGTCAGGCACACAATTAACGTGCGGCAGAATTACATGCCCCTCGCAGTACGTGGAGGATCAACTTGACACCCTCCCCTTGCAAACTTTTGCTCTAAGCTTGGCAGAGAGATCCTGGAAGCGGATGTCGCAGCTCCATCCTTCAACTTGAGCTACCGGGAATTTGTTATGTATTCCTCCTTTGGTTGACCTTTTAGGTCAGGTCAAGTAGGTCAATGTCTGGGGTGCAGCCGGACGCCCGGCACTCGCCACAGGCGTCAGACGCTGGCCGTGAAGCAAATGTAATGTCTTTCTTCAATTGCATTGATATGCAAACTTGCGCCTTTGCGTCAAATTCGGCGTACAAAAGTCAGTCATAGATCATGTGAATTCCAAATACGGGAAAATGTGTGAAATGTGTGAAATGTTGACGTTTAAACAGGTTGCAATCGGAAAATGCAATAACTCGCACCAACCCAATGCCAACCCTTTGTTTCTAAATGAATGAAAACAATCCGATTTTTCCGTTTTTCGTGCCAATTTGCATCCTTGCATTGAAAAACGGCAGGTCAACATCCATGCCGGTGGGAACAAAATCAACGCGCAAAATTACCATTGTAAATCCTGAATCAACTAATCTCGCTTCTCAATAGCCCGTATTTTGGCATCCAGAGCGACTGCCATGCGTTTATTTCCAGGACTTTTCAGGCCATATTTCAATGTCCTGCTCCGGTGTTGACTTTAGCTTGAAAAACTACAAAAAAACACAATTCCCATTGTGTTCTTCGCGTTAAAAAAAATCCTGACAAAGCTATGTATACACAAATGTTGGCGACATACTTCACCATTATACTTGTTCCACTTCTTTTCTGCTAACATTCTGATTAGCGACAAAATTACGCATGGCACATATTCACGGCCTAAATCTCCGCTTACCCTGCTGACATCGCTTTAACTTGATTTGATGTAAGTTGGATATGTATTTTCATTTTTGCATATGCACTCATGTTTGCTGTTGACTATGTCGTTTATGGTTTCTTCACGATAGATACTTGAGTGCAAGCCTAAAAAAACGCATTGCAACAAGGGCATAACCAGACTTTGACACGCCCAGCTCAGTTACCTCGACAAGTGCTTTCTTTTTTTGTGTATTATAATAGATGGATAAGATATGATATGTAGGATTATTAGACGTATTATTAATGTCGTCTCATCGGGAGCTATCCGCCGTCCTACTTCTTCCGGTGATCAATTGCGCGGTCTGTCGGCTGTTTCAGGTCCATCCATCATTTGGATATGGGTGATGAGCGGCATGATTGATAATGCTTACATAGAGGTGCCAATCGGCTTCGGCGGCACGACCCGGAGCGGACCTTCTTCATTCAAGGCTACAGCGATGTACACACACTGGAACAACCAGGACATCATCTGACGGCATCAGCAGCTGACGACAGAGCGGGGCGGGGGGGAGTACCCTGGAGCAGTCGCACTCGCAGGCCAACCGCACACCGTCCAGGACATCACCATGGGTGCTGCATGGGTGCTGCATGGGTGCTGGTGCACCATTCTGCTGACACGTCGTGTAACGAAATCAGATTCCGGCGGTGGCTCCGGTGTCAAATTCGGTATACTAGTCATAGCTGTACGTGTTCGAACTTGCCGGCCGCTGTCCCGCCACATCGCAGTCGCTGGTACGGCGCGCAAGCTGCTGAGCCAGCGTCTGTGTGCCGATGGTGGGCCGACGGACGACCCCTCGCGACTTCCGCCGGGTGTGGCGAGACACGTGGCGCTGCCGACGGTCAGCGATGTGTGGAGGCCCCCAGCGCTCAGGAAGTCGCTGAGGAGTTGACGAGGGTGGACTGTCGCCCCGCTCTGGGTAGCGAGTCACGTTGAGGTTTCGCCGGCAGCCGGGTGCTCTAGTCGCGTGCCCGGTTGCCACCCGTTGCCATTTGAAAATACAGCAATATAGCGCAGCAGCTCATTCGAACCAAGTTTCCGCGATCCAGACGAAATTTCCCTAGACTACCACTCAAGCCACAAGAAGCCCTACAGCTACCAGTTGGAGACCAACCTCGCTACAATTACACTGCACGTACATCCACACAATGTGTGCCCATTCGGATATTTGTCGTTATCGAAAACGAGAGAGCAGCAGAAAGTAGCAATGTTGGTCGTTTTGAAGGTGTTGCCAAATATGATGTAAATATTTTGCAACTTACGTGAGTGTTGTGGCGATGATTGTGCGTTCAGATAACGCGTCACTTCGTACTGTGCACATCTGAGACATGTTCTTAGTTTCCATTTTCATTTTGTTTATTGCTCTACGGCGCTGTTTATGTTAACTACGTGTTTCGAGTCTCACACTTCGCTATCTTCCCGATGCCACGCTTCTACCAATTAAAACAAAATAAAAATGTCACAGCAATCGGCGGACTTCGATGGAGTTTCCATACGTTTGGGCGGCCAACGGAATCAATCGCCGCCCCAATGTAACAGCTGACATGGGCGACACCACCACTGGGCGACGAACTCTCTAGGATTTATGAATCAATACGTGTGTCGACTCCTCCATCAATGGATTGCATAGATTACATACGACTTCACTCATGCCGATTCGTCCCCTCAGAAAATCGCAACCGCTGCCGTGTTCTCTCGTCACCACATGTTGACGACGGGTCTGTTATCTCGTCAGCACGTGTTGACGACTGGTCTTCTATTTCGTCAGCACGTGCTGACGACAGGTCTGCTATTTCGTCAGCATGTGTTGACGACTGGTCTTCTATCTCGTCAGCACGTGCTGACATGTTGTTATCTCGTCAACATGTGTTGACGACAGGTCTGTTATCTTGTCAGCACGCGTCAGCTATACACCATTCACATGGTCGGTCAGCTATACGCCACCGACATGGTCGGTCAGCTATACGCCACCCACATGGTCGGTCAGCTATACGCCACCCACATGGTCGGTCAGCTATACGCCACCTACATTGTCGGTCAGCTATACGCCACCCACATGGTCGGTTATCTTACGTCACCCACATGGTCGGTCAGCTATACGCCACCTACATGGTCGGTTATCTTACGTCACCCACATGGTCGGTCAGCTATACGCCACCCACATGGTCGGTTATCTTACGTCACCCACATGCTCGGTCAGCTATACGCCACCGACATGCTCGGTCAGCTATACGCCATCCACATGGTCGGTCAGCTATACGCCACCCACATGGTCGGTCAGCTATACGCCACCTACATGGTCGGTCAGCTATACGCCACCCACATGGTCGGTTATCTTACGTCACCCACATGGTCGGTCAGCTATACGCCACCTACATTGTCGGTCAGCTATACGCCACCCACATGGTCAGTCAGCTATACGCCACCCACATGGTCGGTCAGCTATACGCCACCGACATGGTCGGTCAGCTATACGCCACCGACATGGTCGGTTATCTTACGTCACCCACATGGTCAGTCAGCTATACGCCACCCACATGGTCAGTCAGCTATACGCCACCGACATGGTCGGTCAGCTATACGCCACCCACTTGCCGCCGGCCACCTGAAGAAGCTGGCCCGGGGCACCAACACCGCCCACAGCGGCTGGCACGCGATGCCGTCGCCGACGGCCGCCGCGGCCGGCGTCCAGACGGTACGCCTGTTCAACATCACGCGGCAGCATCTACCAAGCGCCAGGACCTAGTGGTGGTTGAATTGTGTTTTAGGGCGCGTCGGCTGCCTTGGGCATTTTGCGCCCACACGCGAGGACCCGGTCACGCTGTCGAGCAGCTGAAGGCGTGGGTGCAGCAGCTGATGGAGAGCCCGGTTCCCGAGACGAGCCCGACAACAGCGACGCCGGGAGTCAGTCGACGGGATGTCCACGGCCGGCTGGCGGCAGTCGCGCCGATCCACGCCTGCAACGTCGCCGGCACACTGATGTCGACCGCACTCATTCACTGACGTCACTAAGTCACTGATGTCAGTGATGGTAATGTTTTGTCAGACAATTCGAGGCGAGGAAGTCCAGCTTCACGCTGTCGTGAGATAACATATTTGTAAGGTTAACGTTCAGGTAAAGTTATTAGAAATGATGAAGTTCCCTTCTCCGTCCTTCGAGCATCTCTCTTCACAGGTCATTGTCGACATCGCTGGCACCTAATTTTACGTCAATACACCATCGATATGCTGATGCCTAGCTAACTGATACACTCGTATCATCATTGTTATACTGATCTCTACATAACCAACATAACTGCTTACAACGTCATTATCACATTGATGTAAACATAATTGATATATTCTTGACGCCACTGGTCCACCAACGACTATTAATTGAAGACATCCTCACGTCTCGTTTGCACGGATGCTGACGTTGGTGATACGTCGACGCATACGCTATTGATACGCCGATGACATACGTTACTGATACACTGATGACATACGTTACTGATACGCTGATGACATACGTTACTGATACACTGATGACATACGTTACTGATACACTGATGACATACGTTACTGATACACTGATGACATACGTTACTGATACACTGATGACATACGTTACTGATACACTGATGACATACGTTACTGATACACTGATGACATACGCTGCTGATACACTGATGACATACGTTACTGATGCACTGATGACATACGTTACTGATACACTGATGACATACGTTACTGATACACTGATGACATACCTTATTGATACATTGATGACATACGTTGCTGATACACTGATGACATACGTTACTGATACACTGATGGCATACGTTACTGATACACTGATGACATACGCTGCTGATACAATGATGACATACGTTACTGATGCACTGATGACATACTTTGCTGATACACTGATGACATACGTTGTTGATACATTGATGACATACTTTGCTGATACACTGATGAAATACGTTATTGATACCTTGATGACATACGTCATTTATACACTGATGCCATACGTTACTGATACACCGATGGCATACGTTAGTGATACACTGATGACATACGTTGCCGATACACTGATGACATACGTTACTGATACACTGATGACATACGTTGCCGATACACTGATGACATACGTTACTAATACACCGATGGCATACCCAGGATGACGTCATTAGCACAACACTGATTTTATCGTCAGTGATTTGCTGATGACATAAATGCTACACCAATGTTGACGTCACTGAATGCAATGCCGATGCAATGCCGAGGATCACATCAGTGCTGCACTGACGTCGACTTCAATGATGTGCATGTGTTAGTGTATCGGCCGATTAAGCATCGCCGACCGAATACCCGACGCCAGGTAAAGCGACGAGACGCTCTCAGAAAGCGTCGACAAGCTCTCAATTTTTGATAGCGACACCGTTCCCGACGCCTTGAAGGATACCCCGAGGCACGATTCGATTTCGTTTGGTGTTCTCACGCTGGTCCAATATTCGCCAATCTTAATAAAGTCGGCATGACACCGCAATAATGGCGGTCCCCAGGACGTACGATGCGCTTCTGTTCAGACCAAGTGAGTGCGATAACGACGCTGACTCCCCGCGGCGTCGAACGGAA
Source organism: Ashinkailepas kermadecensis (assembly GCA_034440615.1). Taxonomy (NCBI): domain Eukaryota; kingdom Metazoa; phylum Arthropoda; class Thecostraca; family Neolepadidae; genus Ashinkailepas; species Ashinkailepas kermadecensis. Next base: position 2,424 of record JAOTOM010004649.1, on the reverse strand, counting down.
CTCTATAATGGACCAATGAGGACAGACCGTACGTCACCGGACGTCATGCTGAGCGCCGCAGGGCATACTGAACACCACACTTCATACTGAACACCACACGTCATACTGAACACCACACGCCATACTGAACACCACACGCCATACTGAACACCACACGCCATACTGAACACCACATGTCATACTGAACACCACACGCCATACTGAACACCACACGCCATACTGAACACCACACGCCATACTGAACACCACACGTCATACTGAACACCACACGTCATACTGAACACCACACGTCATACTGAACACCACACGCCATACTGAACACCACACGTCATACTGAACACCACACGTCATACTAAACACCGCACGTCATACTGAACACCGCACGACAGCACGAGCAGGACACGAGGACGGGGCTGAACACCACACGTCATACTGAACACCACACGTCATACTAAACACCGCACGTCATACTGAACACCGCACGATAGCACGAGCAGGACACGAGGACGGGGCTGAACACCACACGTCATACTGAACACCACACGACAGCACGAGCAGGACACGAGGACGGGGCTGAACACCACACGTCATACTGAACACCACACGTCATACTGAACACCACACGACAGCACGAGCAGGACACGAGGACGGGGCTGAACACCACACGTCATACTGAACACCACACGACAGCACGAGCAGGACACAGCTGAACACCACACGTCATACTGAACACCACACGTCATACTGAACACCACACGACAGCACGAGCAGGACACGAGGACGGGGCTGAACACCACACGTCATACTGAACACCACACGACAGCACGAGCAGGACACGAGGACGGGCTGAACACCACACGTCATACTGAACACCACACGACAGCACGAGCAGGACACGAGGACGGGGCTGAACACCACACGTCATACTGAACACCACACGACAGCACTGAGCAGGACACGAGGACGGGGCTGAACACCACACGTCATACTGAACACCACACGTCATACTGAACACCACACGTCATACTAAACACCCACGTCATACTGAACACCACACGTCATACTGAACACCACACGTACACACAACAGCACGAGCAGGACACGAGGACGGGCTGAACACCACACGTCATACTGAACACCACACGACAGCACGAGCAGGACACGAGGACGGGGCTGAACACCACACGTCATACTGAACACCACACGTCATACTGAACACACACCAACGTCATACTGAACACCACACGTCATACTGAACACCACACGACAGCACGAGCAGGACACGAGGACGGGGCTGAACACCACACGTCATACTGAACACCACACGTCATACTGAACACCACACGTCATACTAAACACCCACGTCATACTGAACACCGCACGACAGCACGAGCAGGACACGAGGACGGGCTGAACACCACACGTCATACTGAACACCACACGACAGCACGAGCAGGACACGAGGACGGGGCTGAACACCACACGTCATACTGAACACCACACGTCATACTAAACACCGCACGTCATACTGAACACCGAACACGAGACGGCTGAACACCACACGTCATACTGGAACACCACACGACAGCACGAGCAGGACACGAGGACGGGGCTGAACACCATACGTCATACTGAACACCACACGTCATACTGAACACCACACGTCATACTAAACACCAGTCATACTGAACACCGCACGACAGCACGAGCAGGACACGAGGACGGGGCTGAACACCACGTCAACGTCACGTGAACACCACACGTCATACTGAACACCACACGACAGCACGAGCAGGACACGAGGACGGGGCTGAACACCACACGTCATACTGAACACCACGACACGTCATACTGAACACCACACGTCATACTGAACACCACACGACAGCACGAGCAGGACACGAGGACGAGGCCGAACACCACACGTCATACTGAACACCACACGTCATACTGAACACCACACGACAGCACGAGCAGAGCACATGGGAACTGGGCTTTCGATATGGCGGAATGGGAAAGGTGGAGTCGCATAGCGGGGTCGACGCACGAAAGCATGCGTCCACCGACGAAGGGAGCGTCATTTTGTGTCGTACACCAAGCTCTCGAGGTGGATAAAAGGTGCAATCGACATGTTGTTCCTGGAGATGTCAAAGCAGGAGACAGGTGATGTACATTGGTTGATGCATGGCGGGGTCGGGTCGCAGGGCGAGGACACAATCTGTGTCTTGTTCACTCAGGTGGTATGTTAACATCGCGTCCGAAAGACGCGGGGGCTTAGGCAACGCAAAGGTCATAGATTCCTAGGAGGGATGCTTAACTTTTGTAGGCCAACTTCACATGACGGACGCGATGAACTTAATGTGACGTGCAAAAATCCTATGTAGTTAGGAAGGTGCACTTATAGGACCCGAACATTAATTATGT